>PVKB01000274.1:57500-447539 GCA_004027205.1 Ctenodactylus gundi | reverse complement strand
CCCAAGGTACTGATTTTACACAAGGAGAAATGAGTCTCTTAAGAGACGTAGAACTACATATGTGCGTGAGAGGCTCAACTCCATGTACACCTTAACTTTTGCACATATACATATCAATAAAATGGGGGAAAAGTTGTACAACTACTATGCTCTTTGCGTTTGCCTCTAAATGTTTTTAGAAGTAAAAACAGGACTACTTTCTCTTACTTCCTGCCTGACACTGTCTCCTTGCTTAGCCTTTCCCTTCCGGTAACTGATGGTAAATCCATTACTAATCCACCCCTCCCACCCTATTTCTTCCCTAATGTTCAGATCTTTTTTCTAGCCTTCACTGGATATTTCCACCTGAATGTATCAAGACAAAAATCTACAAATACAGACTGTACAGAAGTTGACATTGTAAACATCCTCTACCAGTTCACTGATTATTTTCAAAATGCTTGAGTTTCCTAAAGAATCTCACCTTAGAATACAGATCTGATCCTTCTCTTAGATCTAACTGCACTGCTTCCTTCGCTCGCTTGAACTTAAGGCTCGTAAGCTTCTGATTCCAGGATCTGCAGCTTTGAGCTTCCTCCTGAGTTTGCGATTTGCTTTTCAAATATTTACTTAATGCATCTTTCTGAGTTAGGATGTATTTCTCAAATACAACAGATTCTATTCGAAGCTTTACACTTCTAGCTATCCCCCACAGTATCCTGTATTTGCACTATCAACTGTGGTTAAGATTCTACATTTGCTCAGGCTCTGAAGTCCTTTTTCTGTACTTCCCATCTTTCCTTATTTCTTTTACCTTTATGACACAAACTCAGTCAAGGTCTTCTGGAACTTCTGTCCACAGCTGTCACCATGTTCTTGTTGATTGACGAGGTTCTCAAAATTTTAAAATACGGTTGTTTCCCAGTATCCTCAGGGAATTGTCTCCAGAACCCCCACATAAATAAAAACATTTTCAGGTGCCAAAGTCTTTTATGTAAAGTAGCAAAAGATTAGCCTATAATTTGTGTATCTTTGGCTGTCTACTTTAAACCATCTCTGTTTAAATTATCTCCTGTGGCATAATATTCAATATTGTGAAAAGCTATGCAAATACTTTTTATATTGTTAGAAAAGAAAAATAAGTCTTTACACGTTCATTACAGAAGCAAGTTTTAATTAAGATTTTAATCCCTCAGACACATAGGGGTTGCTATGTGAGGCTAGGCAGTGTCAGTAGCACGGAGGGCATTCTCATTGAGAAATACAGTGCCTACTCTAGGAAGTAGCTAAAATGAGATTTTTGAAAATCATAGGAAGACCTGGGGGAAAATAATGACCATAAAATATAATACATTAGTATTTGGGGGGCATTGTTATTTATTTAGATAGAATTCATGTAAAATTATGTCTCCAGAGCAACATGAAATAAACTTTTTAAAAGAAGTGTTTTAGCTAAAATCATGCTCTAAATGTTTCTCAGACATGTCAGGAGGATCTTTAGGGTGCTGAAGTTGTTTTTGCAGCTTCCTCAAAAGTGACTGTGAGATTTAATGCAGCCCCTTTCCATTGCTGGTGCTCGCTACAGGTACTCGCTGGTGGATATTTTACGTGCCATCTTGCTTTCTTTGGAAGCCATGATTGAAGATCCTGAGCTTCAAGTAAATGGGTTTGTTTTGATCATAGACTGGAGTAACTTCACCTTCAAGCAAGCCTCTAAGCTTACCCCGAGCATGCTGAGATTAGCTATTGAAGGCCTTCAGGTAAGGGTATACTCATTACTGTTTCTTGGTATCCTACATTTGGCTTCTTTTACCTAGTATGTTACAATGCAAAATGTCTTCTGGAATAACAAAAGGTAAAAAGTATATAGTGTTTGGGTGTGAACACTAAAACACCAACTAAACAAAGAATTATACAAACAGAGTTGAAGCATGCTATCCTTTTAACAGTTAGAAGAGAGTCTGTAAGACTTGGCCAAAAGTCTCCTGATATATATATATATATATATATATATCGAAGAGATGAGATTTGTCTGGTCTGAACATGCACTCTATTTTGGATTTAAATTTTTAGCTGTTTATGATTGTTGTATTTTCTTTTTGTGTTTATTAGTGAATTACATAAATTTTTATTACTTCATTTAACTTAATGGATTTTGGGTAGAATAAGCAACATCTTCACGCTATCAAGGTGAATCAAGAGATTTCTTTGGTCTCTAAGGAACACAAATTACTGTCATGAATTATTTCTTAGACTTTCATGGAAACGTTTTGATGGAAGGTACTATCGTATGGAATTCATACAGTAATAGTGAGTGTTTGAGGGACTAATATTTAACTACCTAAGAATTATAAAATGGAATAACTTGTTATTTAGTATTATGCCAGAATCCTATGATTTTGAGTTCTTTTTGACTTTTAGGATGTCTGTCTGCCCCTCTACTAGATAGTATGTTATGTGTAGTATTTACTGAGTTAGTTTTAAGCTTTTACAAAGGTTCGCACATTCCCTTTCCATACTTTGCACACATATTCCAGAAATTGCAAGTTACAAGTTAAGTTTTATTTTGTCACTCAGAGTATCTCTTATTTACTATAATATATTTATTATTCAAGCCAGAGGGTGACACATTTTTGTGTGTGTTGAATAAGCCAAAATAGCCTGGATATCCATTCCATAGTCATATCTGGCTGTGAAATTAGGCACTTAACCTGATGACTACTGACCCCCTAAAAATGAGCCACTGTTGTAGACGGCAGGACATCTTAGCCAAATTGAAATCACAGTTTGTGTTCTGCCTCTGGACTGGATCACATCCCAGATTTTTTTCTCTCCATGTAGGTTTTCCCTGAAACAAACTTCTTGACTTGATCTTGGCATGTCAGCCTGCTACTCTCTTATCTTAACAACACTTTCTATTTTTTAAACTCCACAGTGACAGTTAACAAGAGTTGAGAGAGGGCACAGGATAAAACATGTTTGGCAAAATGCACATCAGGCATTATCAGACCTACTGTGTCCTATTTCTAGCAGTGTGTACAGTGTTCCTTAGTTTGCGACTATGCTACTTAGCAAAGAAGGCTCACCCAGACTAAATGTTACCTCATTTAACCCATGTCTTCTCCTTGTGTTGGGGCAATATAGGCCTTCATCTGTATAAGGGGGTGAAATGATACCAAAGAAAAATTAAAATAATTACAGTATAGACTCAGCAACACGTTAATTCCAACTTGCATAGTTATTGACTTATTTAATAAGATGATAAGTAATTGCAAGATAGCAGATGAATAAATCAGTGGTGTTTGTGACCTTCCTCATGGCTCATGGCCTTTGTCAGAGTGTCTCTAAGTGTTACGTGTGAACATGACAGGAGCTACAGGCAGATTAAACTTCTGTGCTGTGTCAGGAGATGGAGATGGTCCCTCTTCTCGGCTCGGACCTCGCCACTTCTGTGAAACAGCCTTCTTTCTATGCCCCGAAAATGTCTCTGCCCCTTCTTCTTTTTCCCGGAACAAAAGCCAAAGCAATGAAAATTCACAATCCCAAGAGTGGAGGAGTGCAAACACGTTCCACTGCGACGTGGCTCATATTTGGTCTTCAACTGAACTCTCATTTTCTGATGGTTTAGATCAGTTCTTGCTTTACTTTTCATTTACCACATATAAATATTATTGTTTGTTGCTATAGGCTTCATTGAGGATATGAACAATGTCTCTTAAGGTTAACATAAAAGTAAAAATGGATAATGTTAAGGTATTTACACAGTTGTAAGTTGTTTGCACAACAACCACTATCACCAAACCCATCAATAGCACAATATAATAATAAGTGGTTTCTGGTTACCCGGTCAAAGACATTATAAAAGTGAAGATATTTTAATAACTCAGTGGTAATTCATATCATGCCATAATTCTTCCATAATGTTACCATATTTGAACAATTTTAATAAAAAGTAGGATTTGTAATGACAGCCAGCCACTTTTCTGAGGTGTTTTATGAATGGGCTGTTGCTGTTCTGAAGAGGTCCTGTGTCTCTTCCTTTTTGTCTGCTGATGCGACCAATCCCCCCTCCCCCCCACCCCCCGCACACACACTATTTTTTAAAGTAGAAAATCTTGAATGACTTAGCTGGAAATAGCACCTGATAGTCTGTGTAAAGATACATGGAGCATGACTGCTAGTCCACGTGCGATAAGGTCATTCTTATGATCTTAGAACATAGGCGAGAATGAAAAGAGAATTCACTGAGGAGTCGCACAAACTTGGATCTGGATAGTAGCCCTGCTCATAGTCAGAGCTTGTGCAAATTACTTAGCTTGGTTGCATCTCAGATGCTCATCCAAACCGATTTTAATATGTTATTATATTAGAAATGAGATATGTTCCTCATCACAGGTGGTATCAGTCATAGCTTTCTTTCAGGTGCTTTGTTTTTCCAGATGCTTGCTGCTTTTCTCAAATGAGATGAATGCCTACCTAGTGGTGTACTGTTGTTGATTGACTTTGCCAATCTGAATAATATTGTAAATTTCTTTTGATGCTCAGGTTATAGATAGACAGACTATGTTTTTTATTATGACTTTTCTGGGGTGAAATAGCATGTAGATGTTTTCATATTGGATGCCAAGCACAGTGTACTTTTATGCTGAGGGCCAACAAAAAATAATGAGATTGTTTTATCTGATGAAGCATAATGTTTGTTTGTTTTGGAAGAAGTTTTCTACACAGCTAGAAAAGTGGCCTTCATTGAAGATATCTTTGACTTTGAGGGATGAGTGAAATTTTGCCAACTAAACAAGGACATAAAGGTTATTGTGGCCAAAGGGATATTGGGAAAATATGTTGGATAAACATGGGGGTATATGGGCTTGAAAGTATTTAATAAATCTTCACTGACATGCTAGAATGAGACATAAACTGGGGGAGGGGTGACCAAACAAAGATGAGCCTGGAGAGGCAGGCTAGGCTAGTTTAGTTGAAGACCATTATCCATAAAGGGGGATGTAGGGGAAGCTTTGAAGCCTGTCTGATCAGTAGTGGTATTCAAATCTAACAAAGGCTGCCTAACAGGGGAGAGAGAGAGAGAGAGAGAGAGAGAGAGAGAGAGAGAGAGAGAGAGAGAGAGAGAGAGAGAGAGCGCTTTGTTCGCCAAATCCTTCCCTGTCCTGGCAGCGGGTTCCTTCCAAGTACCTACCAGAGTACTTCATTGCAGGGACTGGGAACCCCTGCTATTTGGGATGGAATACTGTATGCTACATGGTTTCACCTGTGCTCTTTAGGCATAGGGAGGTTGGAGTCAGGATAGTATTCTGAGCAACCTTTCTCCTTTGGAAAAATATTTGGAATGAAATAATGGATTTGGATGACTGACTAGAAATATTGGTTATACAAGTTAATCATATTAATCCTATTTTGTAGGACAACATATAAACCTGCAGAATTTAGTGTTTGCTTAGGAAAAATTTCTCAGGTAACATTAAGACATGAGTGTGGATTGTGTGACTTCAGGGATTGACACTGTTTGTTAATTTTGTTTCTGTTGATTTCTGCTCTGTTCCTGAGAAAAAGTGGGTGGTCTCGGTTTAAAGTACCTTTCTGACCCATCCCCAAATCCTCACTTTTTAATATAGGTAATTTGTCTTTATTGGGGTAAATAATTTCACTTCTAAGAAAAAAAATCACAAATGCCTATCTTGTGGTTTTATATATTGGTGACATCAAGTAGGATAACTGCTGTCTTTTTCCCAGTGAGCTACCTTCAGTGACTATACTCCGGGGTGGAGTGTGGGAAATGAGACATTTTATAAACTCCACTACAAATAGATAAACACTCATAATTTTGGTCTAAGATAATTTTGTATCCTTTCTTTGTCTTCAAATGTTTTCAAAATATGAAAGAGCTCAATCAGTGCTGCCAACGTAGCGTAGTATCTTGATGTTAAGTCAACACCTGTCATTCTAGGATGTTAGGGTCTGGGGGTCCCTGGCCAGTGTTGGCCCCTGGAGATCAGGAACCAGTGAAGTCTGGGGGAACAGGGTCTCCAGTGACATGAATAGGACAGAATAACATTCAGGAGGCTGAATCAGTGTTAACTGCTTGTTTATGGGAGGTGAGGGCCGGGCTTATAAGCAGTGTAAAGGAGGTGGGTCCACCAGGTAAGAGGGCAAAGGTCATTCTCCGATTGGGGGGATTTTGGAGTTTGAAAGTAGCCTAATTTGTGTGGCAGGTCTTTCAAAATATGACCATGTGATTTCTGGTAAGGGTATCGAAGCAGGGGAAAATTAGGAATTTGGGTATGATGAAACCTGAACTGTAGCCCATCCTGGGTTTGGGATAAGAGGGAGTGGCCCCACACCTGCCGCTCTCCTCTCCAGAAATGAGATCATCAGGTTATGAGCCGCTGCTACCTACAATCATCCCAGACCTAGTCAGGTCCCACACTCTGAAGAAAGTATGAAGACTTCAATGAAGTGGAAAGAGAAAAACAATGTTGCCTTGCTACTTTCAAGAATCTAATTGATTGAGTTAGTCATAGAAACAGGAAGCTTCTTAGGATATCAGTATAAGATGAAGTGAACATGACTTGTAGACTGTAAAACGTGTGGATGGGAAACCAATTTAAATATAGAATTTTTGGAAACATCTGAAACACTTCAGACTCAGAATTTAAAATTAAATCATGCATTTTTAGAGTTATTTTCCCATTTTATTGATATGTACAAATGCAATACACAAAGTTTACATTTATCTTGAGTATTTTGTGCATATACGTATCATGGCAAAATTACAAATTCTTCCCCTCTCCCTTTTTGACCTTCCCACTCCTTCCCTGCCTCCAGTTCCCAATATTCCCCACAATAAGTTATATGAAATAATTGTGATCTAGGTTTCACCTTTAAGGGAAACCATTCAGTGTATTTTCTTTTTTCTTTTTTTCTCTTTTTCTCTTCTTGTAAACTGTCCTGGAAACTGGTAGTGAAAAACTCAAGATCCTTTATGAATCCAGAATCTCCCAACTGGAAACATTTTGAAAACTTTTCTTAATCCTACCTGTTCTGTTCATGACACTTTGGATATATTTATGTGTTGTCCCCTTAGAGTTATCCTTCTGTGCCTCTGTGCTTCTGCTTTCGCAATTTCACAGGAATCCTCAAACTCCATCTGTTGGAAAGTACATAACAAAGTCAAGACATGGCATGCTGTCAAAGGCTTTGGCTACAACAAGGAACTAAATAGCTCTTTGAATTGCTACGTAAAATTCAGATGTAGGGCCCTTGCGAAGTTCCTAACACAGTGCCAGATCGTCCAAGAGCTCTTTATAAGAGAAAGAATAAAGAACGTGTAATCAATTCGCTAGCCCTTTCATTTGCCTCAAGAACCCAGCGTTCCAGGCAGCCACCAATCTGCTAGCTCTAACAGCTCTGATCAGTCATGCGGAAGGCAGAAAGCGCTGCCATTACAAATTCTGGCTCTGAGTCTTTGGGGACCCAGCTCTACTTAGAGACTCTTGCCAAAAACAGAGGGCATGCTAATGACTTGGAACATCACTGTTCAAGGCTACTAAGGAGTCCCATTAACTTCAGGCTAGCCTCAGCTTATTCAGTGTCCCAAATCCTACTTGTAATTTTCAGCAGCTTGGAAACTGCATGCGTGTGTGCATGTTCTGGCTGTTTAAGAAAGAATATAAAAGGAAACATGGTGAGATATTGACTAAATTAAGAATTCAGTATAAAGCAAAGGTATCTGTGCGCTACAACAGCATTCTTTGAAATGATTGTTGATCTGCCAATGGTTGTCAAGCTTAGGATGCTTTGGGCAATGGCAAAAAACTCTTGCTTACAAGCTACCTTTTAAGCCTAAGACAGGATTGATGGGAGGGCACTGAAACAATGCCTGTCTTTGGAAATGAACACACAGGCTCTGATCTGTGCTCATTCAGGCACATGGAGGTGGGAACACTCATTTCCACATTTTGTATGCACAGGCAACACCATATTGAGATACAGTGACAGGGGCAGTGTGTAAAAAATAAGTGATATTTTGTTTATCACTTGCAGAACTGTCTAGCTAAGTATTTTTCCTGCCAGTTGTTACTTAATCTAAAACAAAATAAACAAGAACCCTAATGTTGCTTTATCTCATGGTGTGAGAATATGTTTTGGATGAAATGTTTAATCCTGAGAAGTAGAATCAGTCTTTCTTAAAGGCTGATAGTAGTTATGTAAAAAGCAATGTATAATAGTTCGTTCATTTATCAGGTTAAGGATTACATGGACTTTAATAATGAACCAGATTAATCCTGTGTGTGTACACAGACACGTATATGTAATCATTGTTTTTTACTTGCATTATGGTTTATTCCCTTTTATTGGCAGCTAATTCCATTAAAAACACCTAGCTGTAGGAAATAGGAGTTAAATTTAATGCAGGGGTGAGTGCTTTAGGGTTATCCCATATTTACTGAGTTAAAGTAAAAAGTATTAGCAAGTGTGAATAAAATTGAACAATTCTACTCTTTCAACTACTCAGACTTTTAATCATTTGGTTCAAGTAGTCATAGAAGAGAAGGAAACAAACAAGGAACAGGAAGAATAGCATAGTGGTTCATGTGCTTATCCAGCAAGTGCGAGGTCCTGGGTTTGATTCCTCGGCCCTATACAAGTTGGGTGTACTGGTAGACACCTAGAATCCCAGCACTTGGAAGGCTGAGGCAGGAGGATTGTCATGAGTTTGATGCCAGTCTGGGCTACATACTGAGTTTTGGCCTTGCCTTCACTACACAATGAAACCCTGTCTCAAACAAACCAGTAAATGATGAATGGATAGAAAATAATTACCTGTAATGAAAAGCCAAAGGACCCAAATGGACCATTCTGCATTTTGTTTTGTTAGCTAAGTGTAGACATGACGAAACTAGGGAACAAAACAGAAGAGCATGTGTGAGGTCTGTCTCGCCCCTTCCAGCGGCCATGCAAATGCCTGGTGACACAGCCTTTCATCCTTCCCTTGGAGCAGAACCTCATTTTTCCAGTGTCTTCAAACAAAAACTACAAATGTGAACATCACTTAGTTTAGTTTAGGACTCAAGTGGCATCAGAATTCACTATGAATGTTAGGAAAGTTTTCAGTTTGTCTTTCAAATCATTTCCCCTCTAAAATGTTATCTCATGAACACGTACTTAAAATCTTCGGAAAGATCAATTTAAGATGTTATTTTCCAGAGTCTTGAGAGAACGATTTTATTGTGTCACCTAAGGATAACACTCTGGTGACTCTGTGCTCTAAAAGTTCTTCTGGAAATTACATGTTATCTTTCAGCGTGATTGTTCTGTGGAGCTTTTCCTCAATGGTCTTAGTTTTTTCTTCTGCAACTGGAGAATTCGTAATAAACTCATAAGAGGAATGCCTTGCCGGATATTTTCCTGATATACCATTTGATGCACAATTAATAACCAAGTGTTTCTGTGGCTAAAATGAACTGCATCTTGAAAGCTTACAATCAATTGGAATAATAAAGTGTTGGTGTCCGATAAGTACTTAAGTGTAGTGATAGCTCTGTAATCCACGAACCAAAATACACACAAGCATCCAGTCATCTGTCAAATGAGGGCTGGTGGGTGCTTTTGACCACAGATGGTACAGCTCCTTCTGATTTGGGGCCCATAGTCTTTCCTTACTGCCTTGCCATTTCTCCACGTGGTTTCTAAGGTTATTTTGCTCAATTCTGTTTCTTTGCCCTGTAAGGCAAACAACATGGAGGACCTCAAGTAATAGATTCTTATGGGTCCGACCTTGAAGTAGTACATCTTGTTGGTTTTTACATTCCAATGGCTAGAATTCGAACACATGGCTGCTCCTTATGACAAGGGCAGCTAGAAAATGGAGCTTAAGTGTGAGCCTGGAAAGAAAAGGCTTGGGTGGACATTTTGCACTCTTTCACACTGCTAGTTTCCTAAAATACCTTCGATGATTCTTTAGTCAGCTCTTTTAAGGGTGTCTGGCTTATGTCCTGTGAAAGAAAGAGGTGACAATTAGATGGCATTTCAAGAAATTATAATTCTTACATTCAAGAATAAAGGAATAAATATAACTCTCCCACTGTTCATTCTATGTACTGACTTTTTTCTATTTCTATACTTGAACAGTTTTGTATAAATGAGGGGTAAAGTAATTTCTATATGCCTGCATTAGTACTCTGTATCCCTATAATAACCAGGGTTCAATAAATTCAACTCCTCACAAATTACTGTGACATTTCTATGATGAATATTTATAAACATTATGAATTTAAAGGGAAACATTGTAAATCATTCTTCCAGATTCCAAAGACTCATTTCAGGACAGCCGTTTCACTCTGGATATGTCAACATATATGTGGAGAAAGGGAGGAAGAGAGAGAGAGAGAGAGACAGAGAGAGAGAGAGAGAGAGACAGAGAGACAGAGAGACAGAGAGACAGAGAGACAGAGACAGACTGAGAAACAGAGAGACAGAGAGACAGAGAGAGACAGAGAGACAGAGAGAGACACACACACACAGAGAGAGAGAGACAGAGAGAGAGAGAGAGAGAGAGAGAGAGAGCAAGATAAGAGAGGAGGGAGAGGGGGACACAAGGACCAGGAGAGAGGAGGGGGCAGAGATTACCTCCCTTCTTGCCCTGTCTTTTGTTCTACACTGTAGCTCAGATGAGGCCTTCCTGCCTTGGACAATCTGATTGAGCCATTCTGTCAAATGAACTGTTAGTTTTTCCCAGAAGCAACCTCACAGAAGCCCAGAATGGTGTTTAACCAAACTTTGGTCACTTCTTGCTTCCTTAAAGTGGCACACTGACTATCACAGCTGTTACGGTCATCACAAACGTTGTGTTATTAGATGAGTTCATTGTTGTGTGAACGCCATTGAGGACAGCAGTACAGAGCCGAGTCAGTGTTGGACAATTGAGAAAGATGGCATTGCGTACGTCACGCTTCTCCTGAGGTAGTTGTGTGATTCTCCGTATGTACTTACAGAATAGAACTGCGGGCAAGTTTCACAATGTTGCGGGGGACATGGAGCTACTTAGGCCCTGAGATTTCCCTGGACTTTCTCATGATGTACCCTTGAATCCTCTCAGCATGGCTTTCGGTGTACACACAGTTGTGCTGACTTGGCTGCGCTGGGCTTCCACCACACTAGCCTGGAAACCCCCTCTTATGTAATTGCCTGGCAGAATGTTACTGTTGTTCGTATTACTGTAGAAACTGTGGGTTTATCTCTTGAGGAATGACTTGAGGCCTCTTGAGGTGACTTATGAGGACAAATATAGGAATGACTCATGGAGGCTGTCTGGATCTAAACTTGTGACTTTGCATCCTGGCAGTGACCCCTTTGGGCTCCTCCCACCAGTCAGTAAGATGTAGCAAGCCAGGTGTATCTTCCTGATACTCATGAAGGGTGGAATTGAGGGAGTAGCTGTCTGTGAGTACCCAGTGGCCAGCCTCCTCTTTGCTGGGATGTCATTCTGGGGTGATCTGATGTGTCAGGAACCCCTATTTGCTTTGGAAATGCACTTCAGGTAGTTGAAGAATCTTTATATAAAAAGAACACACAGGTAGCTGTGGGGAATGTGGGATAGGTACTTTTTCTCATTTTTATTAATAGGTACATATGATACACAATTGTTACATTGAATTTGATAATTTTGTGCACATATATAGTGTGTCAGCTTCACATTTTTTCCTCCCCCCCCCCCTTTCACTCTCCCATTCCTTTCCTCACCTTCTTTGGCTTTTATCATTATTTGACTATTATTTATTTATACTCTGGGTTTCTATGAGGCACCATAAGATATTTAACCTGAGTCTGGTTCACTTCACTAAGCATAATGGTCTCAAGTTGAACCCAAATACTTACAAATAGCTCTAGCCTATGTGTCTTTACAGATAGAGTAGTACTCCAGTGTGTGTGTATAATTTTTTGCATCCATTGATCTGTTAATGGCTATTTTGTCATCTCCACAATTTTGCTATTATTAGTTATGGTGATATAAATATGAATATACACCTATTTCTGCTATATGGTGCTTTTAATTCTTTTGAAAAACACATAAAAGTACTGCTGGGCCAAGTGGAATACCCATTTTCAGGTTTTTGAGGAATCTCCATACTACTTTACATAATGGTTGTACCAGTTTAGAGTCTAGGGTGGGTATTTTTTTTTTTTTTGATCACTCTACATGCAGAGACAGAAGCTATATTCCAGCTTGACAGTGAGCTAAGAAATGTCTATGATGAATTCATAATTGAAAATAGCTAACAGCGAACCTTGGAGGACAGAAAAGCCCTGAAGGGCAAAAATGCCACAAGCAACCTTAATTCCATGACATCGAGTGTTAGAGCGCAGCGGCAGGTGCTGTGGAGCAGCTGCCTTCAGTCCCCGCCTCTCGCTGTGCTGCAAGCACCTGGACCTTCCCTCCGAACTGGCTGCGCTGGAGAGTAGAGGCAAGCCAGCAGTGGCCATCCACAGGCAAGCCACTGTCCGTGAAAACCCCTTTGTGCTTGGATAGTGGGAATTCAAAAGGTGAAACGCCAGTGGTCACAACAGCCCAGGAGGAAAACTTAAGCAGGGATCTAAGCATAGCAAAATACTCTCAGATGAAAACTTTGAATCTAGGCAAGCAATTCTGTAGAGAGGAAAGAAAATGCACTTAAAGGGTAGCAAATGCGGGCAATTAAAAAAAATCACCTGTGTAACCATAGGTTGAGCCTTCCAGCCTGTGGGGTGGACACAAAACG
Source organism: Ctenodactylus gundi (assembly GCA_004027205.1). NCBI lineage: Eukaryota > Metazoa > Chordata > Mammalia > Rodentia > Ctenodactylidae > Ctenodactylus > Ctenodactylus gundi. The sequence continues at coordinate 434,787 of PVKB01000274.1, read as the reverse complement.
TGGCAATAAACCTCACAAATGGTGCCAACAGAGAAAGCCACAGTGGTAGGTTCATGGAAAAAAAAAAGCCCTATGGGCAGTGGTAGGGACCAAGTAGCTTGGGTCTTCCTGAAACTGTGGAGAAGATGATGCCTGAGCCGCCTGCCACTGCAGTGGAGGCAAAAATACCCCAGTGGGGCCAAGTGGCTTCCAGTGCTTCACAGTGGAAGAGCTGTGCCACTTGCTGTGAACTGGCTGGAGTTCATGCCGCAGCACAGACCTGCTGGAAAGGAGGTGAACTGAAGGCCCGTGCAAAACAAGCTATTTATCGATCCTCTACAAATGTGCGGCTGACGCTAGGCCTGGTTGGCATGGGGCTAAAAGTATGTTGCTCTGGATATTTAAAAGGTGCATATTGTACAATCTGCACACATCCCCTGTAAAACTCACTAACCCCATGACAGGGTGGATCCACCCCATGGTGAGGTAAATCCATCTAGGGATGACTTCTCCAAAGACCAGGTGCTTATTTGGAACAGCAAAGGTGCTACATTTTAGCATCTTGTCAGCAAAATTGTAGCACGTGGAGAACCTCGACAGTACTGCATCAGGGCACGTGGCTGTACTGCAGGAGCCCTCGTCCTCTCTACCCTCACTACATAGGGAGGAAAAACTGCTGATGTCACCTGGCATGTGATATATGGACAGGGCAAGTCAAGGTTGATTGTCTATGTAGACAGCACTAGCTATCTGTGCTGACGCACATGCCGTCTAACTTCAAACCAGGGTTGGTCAAGGCAGCCAGTGGGCTGAGCGCAGGGCTGAGGGGATAGTCAAGCAATAGCAGCAGCAGCAGCTGCAACAACAATGACAACGACTGATCTGGTCATGTGTACTGATGGGTAGGCTCTGTACAGGGCTTTAACACTGTGGTTCATGACTTCAAAAGTCCCAGTTGATTGGGCACCGTCCAATGTGGGGGAGCCATGGAGCAAGACTTGCAGGCTAATATGCACACGCACACAAAGAAGTAACCATGTATCATGTGTCAGGGCATGTGCCCTTGGCCTGTCCCAAAACTATAAGGAGGACGCTGCGGCTCACATGCAATGTCTGGAACAATTGCCACACAAGAGGTGGCAATGCTCAAAGAGCCTGGGTTTGGGACCTAGAGCAGTGTGCTACTGCCAGCCCCACAGACATTTTTTTCTAGGATAGTTAAGGTTTGCCTTTGCTGCTGAGTTTAACCTCTTTGTCTTTTTACTACTAGAGAGTGAAATATCACCCCCATTAGAGGCCTGACTGACATGCTGGTAGACTGGACTCATAACTATGCTTTTGTAGTGAGCCAGCCGGCGTTCTGAGTGCACACTGAATTATCTGTCAGCTCTGCATGATGACTACTGGCTGCATCACTTGAAAACCAGACCTGGTTGCAACAGTGAGGCTAAACCACTCTAGATATCTGTCCCATGGCCAGTGTAACAGGTCCTACTCAGGACTGAGACACACCATCTGTGAGGGGGTAGACGAGTTTCTGGTGGACACTTCCTGTGCCTATACTGCCACTTATTGCTGTTATCAAATATGAATACAATGCCCCTGTAAGCTCCCCTAGAGATCTTTGTGGAAGACAGCACATGCAGATTGTACTGGGAGAAAATCCAACTTGGAGATATTGAGAACATGGAGGAACACAGGCCCTGGGCTTTCCCCAGACCTTCCTATGGTGTAGTTGTGAGTCTTTTCGCTGTGGTCTTGAGTCTTTCCATGATAAACACAGTTATGCTCATTTGGCTCAGCCAGGCCATTGCCATGATGTCCTTGAGTCCTCCTTTATATGTAACTGCCTGCCAGAATATCACTTTTGCTCGTGTTATAAAGTCTGGGTTTATCTCTTGGGAAGTAACTTGAGGTGACTTAAAGTGACTTATGGGTGAGACTTATGGGTATGACTTGTGAAAGATGTCTGGATCTAAACTTACACCCTAGAGCCCCGGGCTCTGACTACTGGAGATCCCCCCAAAATGTAGAACTCATAGAAGTAGCCATAATATAAATACTTATCAAGTGGTTTAAAAAACAACTGGAGCCAGGCATGGTGTCAATAGGCCTGAAATTCCAGCACTCAGTGGGCTGAAACAGGATGATTACTGTGAGTTTGAGGCCAGCCTGGGCTACAGAGAGAAACCTTGTCTGAAAACCGATCAATCAGTTAATCAACCATCAATCAATGAATTGGAATTGTACCTACAATTTAGTTATATATTGAAATCATGCAGAGGTCAATCAATATAGATATTAATAAAGAAGAGAAAGAATCACCTAGCTTTTCAGGCATGTGTGCTATAAGAAATTCACTTTCTTCTTGGTGGTGTTCTGGTAGGTTTTATTAAAATGATTTTTTCTTTGTTTACTAACTAATGACAAAGCCGTCATCTTAGAAAGTCTTAAAATTTTCACATTCTTTCTTGAATTTGATTGTTAAATATTTGAATTCTTTTCTCTCTTTATTTTTACTTACTTTTTTATTTGTTTTGATGAATTCCTCCTTAGGGCTTGCTTGCTGTTTTGTGTTTTTCTTTCTATCTGAAAAAGTTCAAGGGAGTTAAAACTGCAGTGTTTACATTCTCTAAAATGTGCTTATTTTTTCATATTTGTTTGATGGTTTTTCAAAATATAAAAATATGAGTCTGAAATCTTTTTTCTTTAGTACATTGAAATCATTATTTCATAGTTGTTAGACATCCATTATTTTGACAAGAAGCTTGGCTTCAAACAAATTTATCTTGCTTTGTGGGTACCTGCAATTCTTCTGCAAAAAACTGGAATATTTCTTCATATTGGGCATTCATACCCATGCATCTGGAAGTGGGTTTTCTTATGTGCCTACCACATGAATTAACTTAATGTACTCTGTTAGAAAAGAGAGCATTTTGTTATTCTTTCCTTTTATTTTTATCTGATTCCATTCATTTCTCATAGCCCTAAATTTTATATTGTGTTCCTAATTCTCTGTCCTATATTTCATACTGCTTATTTTTATGATTACATGTATTTTTAATCAATTTTAATATAACTTTAGTACCAATTTAGGTTCAAGTGCATTTGTAAAAAATAATAGGAAAGTACCCCACAGAAGTCTCCTGTGATGGTAAAATCTTACAAAACTATTGTACACTATCATCAATAAGATGTCATCTTTGATAGAGAGGATGAAAGTCCTAGCCGCCTTTGCAGCCCTTTCTGGCAGCACACATCCTAGTGGAGGAGGGGTGCCTCATGGCAGGTTGGTGAGGGTGTAGCTTTAGATCTATCTCGCTCGGCTTTTTGCTAGTGTGGGTGGTAATGAGAACAGTTCTTCTTCCACCCTCCTGTAGTATTTGACTAGAGCAAGGCTGTTAGTTATGGACTAAAATTTTGTGTGTTGTTGATATGTACCCTTTGTGGTCCATGGGCTAATCAAGAGTGAGCTTTTGCATAAGCTGTACCTGAGATAAGAGGCAAAATCAAATCCAGGGAGCTTGTGTCATGTAATCTTTGGGCATCAACATCCCCATCTTGTGTGTTTAGATGTAATGTTCCGTGTTTTTAGTTGTACTTAATGCAGAAGAATGAAGAAAAGCATGACTATCTCATTTTCCTGGAGGTAGAAGTCAGAACTAGGTATATTTTCATCTTCTACAACGTTACGAAAATTCTGAATTATTGCTACTATATATGATTTGTTTTTCAATGATGTTGCAAATTCTTTGTAGTGTTCACTGTTAAATTTGTGTAGGAAGGTGAGAAATTGTGGTTATTCAGTTTTTAGTATAAGCTTGGAAGCTCCTTAATGCCTTAAAAATCAACTATATCTGGTTTATAATCAGAAAGTGGTAGAAATTGAGGTCAAGACATCATTTTTTCTTAGTATAAAAGTCTAAGTTTATTATTTCTATATATGGTGTTATATTAAGCGATGATTATGATGAAAATGATGATATTATTTCATATGAATCTTGAAGAAACTTTGTCCTGGGTGAAATATGAAAGATTCTTATTCCTAAAATTCAAAATTCTAAGAAGTTGTACTCATAATTCTTAGTAAATAAATATGGGTAGACTTGATCTAAAGTCTCTGAAGCTTTTAAAACTATATTTATTTGCAACTCAGCAATGATTCACATTAGTGGAAAACATTACCATTTGGTTTTAAATGAAGACCTCAGAAAAATGTGCTTGGGGAGGCTGAGACAGATGACCACAAATTTGAGCTCAGTGAGGGGAAGTGAGGGGTTTAGTGAGACTCTATCTGAAAAAAAAGGAGAAAGGAAAAAAAAAGGACAGGGTATGTAAATAAGTGAAGGCACAGAGTTCCAGGCCTTATGTGCAAAAAGAAAGGAAGGAAGGAAAGAAGAAACGGACAGTACAGAAAAGGAAACAAATGAAGAAAAAGAAGAAAAACAGATTTCCCCTTGGCGGCTCCTTAGGCCTCCTGAGATGGCTGAGGGAAAACACATTCTTCCTGAAAAACAGCAGTAGTTAGTTTTTATATGATTAGAAAAAAATTGCTTTTAGTGGTACTTGAGGCCTAGCGTTTCAGCATGGGGTGTACGATCAACTTCATAGTAGATTATTGTCACATGGCTAAACTTGGAGAGGTAATTTAGTTGGTGGGAGGGGAGCAAAAGCACTCAGGTATAAATATCAAGGAATAGTGTTATAATTTCATAAATATGTACCGACAGTGGGGGAGACCTTAACATAAAAAGAGTTAAAGTGACTTCAGCGCTGCATAGAAACCATCAGTCACAAGCAGCGTTCAGCAGCACCATGGAGAGCTCCCAGGCGTTCAGGGGTGGTTTGTCTTTTTCCGCTTTGCGGTTCTGGCCTTTCTATACTTACGAAGACCTTTAAAAAGGTGCCTGTAGCTATTGGAATAGGTTTGGAGTGACCACGGCAGTCGGCATTTTATCTCTTAGCTCTGATTCCATAGACTAATGATACAGTCCTCGAGTCGCCAAAGTTGCGACAACAAGATTCTTTTTCTCCCCTAATGTTCTTGTTTTTGGTACTGGCAGATTTGCTTATTGAAAACTCAGGTAATGGCACTAAGAGTCTTATTATTCAATCCCTTTCTTCCTCTGGAGACTTTCCATAATGTTGTTTACAAAGAATATTGTTAAATTGTTTTAGGAAAATGGTGAATTGTATTTCATAACAAGGATAGGTAAGAAAGAGATTGTCTTCTTTTACCCAAGCAACGTTCTGGAAAATTTATGTTTTGATTATTTATTTTGCTCATAAATATTTGTCTGGAGAAAAAAAAATGCATGGGATATAGTAAAGCCAAGTTACCACTTCTCTTGATAATTTCAAGGGCAGGTCAGACTTTAGAATCAGTGTTTCTGAGTTCAGATATTGTCTCTGCCATATCCAGATTTCAGTTTTGGGTAGAATAAATAACTGATTTCAGTCTTTGTTACCATATCTAAAACATGCTACCTAGTAGCATTATGACTATTAAACATATACAATGTATGAAAAAGTTTTACCCAATTTTTAGTCAAAAGGGCTAATAGTTTTTGTGTCTCCTTGTACTTTTGTATTGACGTGATCAACATGCATGTTTCTCATCACTATTTTCCAGTAGGTGATGAGGTCCTCAGCAGCAACAACAGAGCCCACTGCAGATAATTCGCCATCTGGTTGGCAAGAGGGACTTCTGGTTCTTGGTGGATTAAAGACATATTGTAGAGCTGTGATTCATAAAGCTGTCACCAGATGAGAAGTAGGATGGGATTATCTTGAGAAACCACACACTGGATCTGAGGCTGTTAAAAGTTCAGGAGAAGTAGTTTTGAAAAAGACTGTGGGGAATATGATTAATATATTGGAAAGATAACTTACCAAATAATAATGGTTGTTAGATTTGGAAATAATACTGCCCAGGTTGTGGAATTCAAATATTAAAACTATAGTAAAATATTTAAAAATAAAAAAATTGGTCTGGGAATGTAGCTTAGTGTAGAGTGAACAATCTGGGTTCAATTCCCAATAGTGCAAAAAACATATATAAATAAATAAATAAATATTCATGCATAAATAAGTATACAACATACTGTGTATAATATATATATTCATATATAAATAAGTATAAAACATACTGTGTATAATATAGAATAATTACATATATATAATTACTATAATGGGCATAGGGCCTGATACTGAGGGAGGTATGGATGTGATCTTTAAACTATGTGTTTCTATAAGAAAGATTGGTGGGAAGACAGTTCCGGTATTACCTTAAATATCCAACCAAAGGAAGTAAAAGAAACGAGGGCAGCTATTGCAATATAAAGTCATGATATTATGCCTAGTTTGCTGACCTGATCTAGTTTTTAGGCTCCAAATTCATGAACTAATGGCAATAGACCTTCACAGAGAAGGGCCTGCAACAGCAAGTATAAATAATCATCTCATCAGTTCTTTGTCAGAAAGACTCGCAGCTGTTTGTCTGTGTATGTGCGCACTGAAATAAGGAAGTTACTCAACCATTTTCATGTCTGTGGAACACAAGAACCAAATTGAAATTAATATTGGTGCCCTCAAACACCATCCTTAAATCCTTCCTTTTTCATTAGCGTAGGAGTGAATAGGGGCTAGGGCATGAATCAGTGATGTTTCAGCTGAGATCTGACTTGCAGTGACTCCATTGGAGGATCTATAGACTTGCCTTGGGCTCATTTCACTTGTCTAGAAGAAACCCACTGTAAGAAAGAAGTATCTTAGTAGCTGCAGTGAGAGCTGAGACGTGCCCTACTACTTTCTTGTTTTAAACATCCGAATGGGACAGTAAGCTAACTCCAAAACCGGTGGTCCTGTTTGTAGGTTGGATGATCATATTACATAAAGCAAGTGGATCCGAGTGGCAAAAAAGGGATGAATGCTAATAGATCATACAGTATGCTTCCCAGACCGCTTCCTTAGGACCACGGCAGCTCTCACAGGTGCCAAAAGTGTTAACTACTGAGAGTCTAAGCTGAGCTCCTCCCAAGAATTGCCATTCCTCATGAGGAGGTCCTTTGCCAGAGGCCCCAGAGAACAAAGGGAGGGGGGCAAGGTCAGTGCAGAAGCCCGCGTATGCTGCCCCTTGTGCTCCATTCTGGACAGTTCTGAAAGGACGACACACCCACATGAGCTTCTTGTGGAGTCAGCTGAGGCCATCAAAAGTGACCACAGTGAAACGGCCCTGTCCGGTTCTCCTCTTCCTTCCTTTTGAGCTTCCCCCCCTTTTTTTCGAAGATAATCCTTGATAAAATATCTATAAGCAAGTCTTAGTTTCAGAGTTTCTTATCAAGGAACGTGACTTCATACACATAGCATTATTTATGGTATTTATTATTTATTTATGAAGTATATTGTAGTAATTACAATACTACAGAATGATAGCCTTCCTCACAGGTACACAGTAAGGAAGCAGTCAGATAAGGTGAGACAGATTTCTATAATGGATCTTCTTTCAATGTTAGCAGTAATATTTGCAAAGAGTTTGTCAGCGTGGAAAATTGTTATACATAATGTTAAGTGGATTATGTGACATGCTTGATATAAATGAATGCAGTATATTTTCATATTTATGTTAATACATTTTTAGAAAAATAAAAATAATGCTTTGGAATGGAAGCAGTAATTTTATGAGCATCATAGGAGCTTGGTGAAAATTAATCTTTAATATTTTCTTCATTTTACTAATTTTTTTCATTTGGAACATGATATTTTTAGCATAGAAACTGTTTCAAATTATTATTTAATAAATAAATATGTGGTAATGTCATGCTTAAAGGTTAGTTTCTATTTTAAAAATAACATTAGCATAGGTAGAGAAGTAAATTAGTAGAATCAGGCAACTGCAGCTGCTCATCTTAAGAAAATTATGCTGCACCAATATATATAGTTGTGATGGGTCACATTTGGGCTCATAACCCATTTGAATTATACAAAGTATCAAAAAGAAGCGACAATAGAAAAGTAAATACACTTTGAAGAAGATCAGATACCTTTTTATAATAATGTTTCAAAAGCTACCATATTGATATGAAATTTCTAATATCATTTAAATCTATACTCAGGTTATAGGAGAAAAGAAGAAAGCTGATTTTAGACTAAAAGCTGTCAATACCACTCTCTAAAGTGTTTTATGGAAAACTGGAGTAAGATGGTTACAGATGAATAAAGTTAAAAACAAAGCAATGGAAACAAATTACATCTTAATAAAGATAGTTAGGTTTTTACAGTATATTTTATTCCTGCTTGTCCTTATGATATTAAAATCAATTCAATATATAAAAAATACATTTCACAGACAATAATTGCTTAAGAGTTCAGAGGACAGAATAATAATGCATGGACTAAAATGATACAAATTATTTATGAAAAAGTTGAAAGTTGAGTTGGCTGTTTAGAGATGAGTTGGGTTTGTAGAGCGGGGTAGAAAGAGAGATAGTGTAACCTAAGGTATCATACAATGGATGTAATAATAAGTCTGGGAAATTTGCTGTGCATGGCTGGTCTGAGCATGGCAAGAAGACAAGCTGAGAAAATCACCTGATAGGTTGGAGCAGAGGAGAATCAACTTTGAATTTAAACTCAATTTAAGATTTTTATGAAGAATGAAGATTCAGTGAGTTTTTAGAGTAGAAAAAACGGGTACTAGAGAAAATAATGTGGCAGTGATTTTTTTTTTTTTTGTATTTTCACTCTATAAGCACTCATTGAATGGGACACGTTTAAAGAACTTTTAAAAAATAGTACAAGTCTGAAGCCTTGTACAACCCATCCCCAACACGCAAGAAGCCCACATTCATCCTGGTCAAATGATGGAGAAAGGGATGTAGAGGTTCTCTTTGTTTACATTCTTTGTCATTCAGAATTTTTTCCTGTCCTCTTTCAATCTTGTCATATTTCATGGTGACTGTTTCAGAAAACAGCAGTGATGCTGACTTCAACCATGCTGTGTGGCCTGTCCTCTACGTTGTGGTCAGTTTTTCTCTAAAGCACGATCTCCCTGCCACTCTTCCTATTTGTTCACATCGTACCCTCGGCTTCGACGAAAAGGAAGGGTTCTGTTATGGTTGTATGTATGTGAAGCTCAATATTACCAGTATTTACTACTATTAGAAAAATATATTATTAAATAATCAGTTGCTATGTTAACTTAAAATTGAAAATACTTTGCAAAAGTGCAAGCAAAATAATAAAGAGGCAGGAAGAAAAGACAACTAGATTCTATTTAAGGAAGGAACTAAGGAAAGAAATATCCATAGAAGGATTTAGAAGGATTTTGAAAGAAACAAACTACATTGTTAGAGTCATTATAAGCCAGGGACAGCTGGGGTTGGTGGGAGGGAAGGGATAATTGTGTATGCAATGTGTTGAGTATTAGAAAGTAGGTTTGTTTGTTGTATTTTACCATTTGTTAGGTAGTAAAATAAGAAATAAGGTTCAAAAATTTAGTTGATATAAAATAATATAAGAGCTAAGTTTGACTTGATAGGACAAATGTATTTAATGAATTAATCTGGTGGTCTTATGATGAAAGATGTGTTAAACAGGAGTAAACACAGCAACAGCTACAGCATGCTATTGGTTTGCTTTCAACATATAATCAACCATATTTCGAAAAAATACTGCCGCATTGTGGAATTCATAGTTAGCAAGGAGCCTCTATATAAAAACGTGTAGCTGTCTTTTGTGAAAAGCACAGTCTGACAGTTGTCATGAGTCATGTTCCTCAGGGAATGGAAGCTAGTCCTGAAGAAGTGCTGCTGTCACTTGGTGAAATACTCAGAATCTCTGTGCATCGGGCTATGCAGGTGGCAGTGTGGTCACATAGGGAACAGCTTGTTCTGCCTTATAATGTTCCAGTGGCTTTTTATATCATATTTTATGTCTTTGAAATATACTTCTTAAGTGGGTGATTAATGAAAGTGTGTGAATTCAGTTCCTTTTCTTCTTCAGTTATATCTGTCTACTCTTTGATCTCCTCTGTGGCTCTTCAGAGCTATTCAAAGAGACAGATAAGAGACCACATTCTTGAACTCATTGTGTAATGTTTAATCTTCCATGGAGTCCCAGTTATTCAAGAACCCGAGCTAATGTTTTGTTTTAATGTTCTCATCGCTCTCACGGTGAGAAGCCAAATGAGTCATTTTGAACTCAAGCTTTCTACCACGTAGAACTGTATGTTGTTGAAACTCATGTATGATTGCTTGCTTACAGAATCGCTCACTTCCTGCTGGCAGACCATAAAGGGCAGCCCAGTTTCAGTGACATTTTCTTCAGATCTGCTTCCCTTTGTCTCTCCATAGCTCTCCGGTGACCTTTGTAGTCTTGGTGATGCGCTGTGCAGATCCAAGTGACAGCATGCACTTCTTCATCTTGATATTGGAGTCCAAAAGTAGCTCATCCAAACCGAATCTCAGGGCCTGAAATGTTATTCTACTTCCTCTGCATTAGGGCAGAGTCAAAATAATTTTGTAAAGAGACTCTTAATTCTCTCTGGAAGGTCATCACTGGGTTCATAAAAAAAGTGGAGGAAGGGACTATTTTTATTTTGTTAGTTGTCTCAACTAGAGTACCTCTGATTGTATAAACAGGTGTCAGTTTTAAGTCCACCCTAGAAGAGGGGGAAATGGTAGATGTTGGTCTGAAGGTAAAGAGCTTCAGTAATCCACCTTGGCTAATTTGTGAAGATTAATATACAACATAATGACTAGAGTTAATAATATTATACTATGTAATCGGAATTTGCTTAGAGGGTTGGCTTAGGTGATTTTTATCACACACAAAAACACACACACAAGCAGCAACCATGAGAAGTAGTATCTGTTAATTAGCTTGATTATGGTAATTATGTCATATTCTATGTACTGCATTGTGTACATTAAATATACATATATGCATACTTTTATTTATTAATAACCTCAATAAATCTAGGATAAAATAATCTGATAATCTCTTTTGCAGCTATTTGTAGAAGATTATAAGGAAATAGAATTCCAAATTCTGCTTTAAAACATCAAGGTATATATTTGATATTTACTAGTAGCATTTTTCTTTATTGCATTGGTCTCACTGTTGAGGGTCTTGACCTAATGTTTTCTTCTTTTACACTTGATTTAATATGGCAGTAACAGCAACATTTTAACTATTTATAAAATATAAAATAGACGTGCTTGTGAGATATTTTCCCACTACCTACTGCCAATGTCTTGTAGATATCTCATCATAATATTTTATGGGAAATTATTTTTGTCCTTTTAAAAACGATTCTTCTTTCACCCTAGTCACTTTTTCTCCTAATATGCCTGGGGTGTTCCAGCCTGGTTTCATGGCTCATGCCTGGAATTATTTTCCACTTAAGCCTCAATTAATCTACCATTTGCTGTTTCATATGCATCCTCCCTCCTAACCTTCTTTTTTGAACCTGCATTGCACCCATTTTGCCCAGTAGGCATTTATCTCCCTTTTCTATTGTAGAAGCACTTTGAGTCATATCTATAATCCCAACAGCTTGGGAGGCTGAGGCAGAGAAGTTGCAGGCTTGAGGCCAGCCTGGAGTACCTAATGAGACCTAGAATGAAAAGGGATGGGTATGTTGGCCCTGGAGACAATTCCCTGTGACCTAGTAAACAGATGAAAAAAATAAATACATAAATAAGTATTTTCAATCAAGGAAACAAATACGTGTACTCAGTCTGTCATTTTAAGTCAGAAAATACCTATAAATAAATCTGCATACCATCTTAAGTCACTAGAAGACTGTATGGTCAAAGATAGATTTAAAAATAGCTTTATAGTCCTATATAAAGCATAAAAATTTCATTTCAGATGAATGCTAAAAAATCTATGGGTGGCAGAATGACCTTTTACAATCACTAGGGAAAATGAGGTTTAAAATATTTCATAAATGAATGTATTACTAATAAAATGTGATTTACTTTCTTTTGCTGGCTAAACTAAGAAAATGTTAGAGGAGATGTTAGTTGTAGAGTGACCAAAGAAGGGTCACTGGTCACTGGTGTAGAAGGAATATGTGGGTTGTATTTTTATTGCTATGTTTAGCTTATTTTAATATTCAAATATTGATTTTTTTCCACTTACCAAAGAATAAAAAATCATTGCCATTTAAAACTAAGGTCCACACTTACCTTATTAGCAGCTGTTGATGAAATAGGAGTTCAGACTTTCTATCCTGATTCCTTAGGGTATAGTTGAGATCATGCAACCACAGATTCATCCAAAAAGTAATATCCGCTCTGTAAATCAAAAATGTCAAAGACTTCCTTATTGTCTATTGCTTCTTTCTGTATGCCAGTGTTTAAGTTAGTCATTTCTTGTATTTTTCTCATTTTTAAGATATATATCTAACATAGCATTATGGTTGATCTTTTTATGCTGCTGTTTTAATCTTTTTGGATGTCTTTTAAAACATGGGGGAAGTTTTCTTTTTCAAACTAAGGACATAAACCTTAAGCTGAAACTTTCTATTGAGTGTACACATGGGAATGTGAAAACACGTAAGACCTGTGTTGTAGGGATGGAAAACTGATAGTTAAGAAAAAAAGAGAGATAGTGTCAAGATTTGAATGTTGATATCCTACATGGGTGACAGAAAATGCAATGTTTAAGTGTTGGCGAGAAGGTGTCTGTATTTTGTTGGCAATACCTCAAGGATTCACTTAAGCTGTACTACAAAGTTGACCTTTCTTGTTCCAAAAAAGCAGACACAGAGTTTATTAAAATGATATAGTAAAATTAAAGCCTAAATATGTCAAAAACTTCTGTGTTTAAATGACATGCATTATCCTAGGGTCAGATTCTTGTGTAATAGAAAACTGGTTATTGAATTAGCTTTGTTTTCAGTTTCAGAATTTTCATGTTTAGTTAGGTTATCAAGGGTAAATGCAAAGGCAAGAAATATAATCTTTATAATCTTTATTTAATGCTCATAAAGTCTAAGAAGGAAGTTTAAGGTTGGACTTTTGAAATTCTTAACAGATATTAATTGTACAAATCAATGGGCCTTGCTCTAACATTTTCATACATGTGTTGTATTGATGATGTCTAAGGGAACACACGAACACACACATACAAACGTTTAGCCACCAATGTAAACACTCCTTGATTTGGAATACGTGTTCTTCCTTGAACAGTTTATACAACAATTATGTGCCGTGACTGGGGAAAATAATCTTTTTTTTAGTGTGTCATGATTGTGTTTATGGAAGGAGAGAGTATAGATTTATGTGGTTGCCCTGATTTGAGCGCTTAGTCAAGCAGAGATGCTTGCGTACTTTGTTCATGTGAGTAGGTCAGCCAAAAGACTAAGCAGAGTTATCTAATTCCATCGTAAAGTCTGAAAGTGAGTGGTGACCATAGATGCGCAATTACACTGTAGGAAGTTGGTAAGTTCTTATCACTCACTTTTCCATTTCAGTGACATGCACCGTGGTTCAACAAATTGTCTAATATTACACTCTAAAAAGTCTTTATTTGTAGAAAGACTTTGCAGCCCTGTGAAAGAAAATTTCTGGGAACTAGATTTGGGTGATGATTAGTTGCCAGTAAAGTCGGAAGGGGTAAAGAGGGAGGAAGAAAAATCTTAGTATCTGTAAGATTTTGTACTTGATGCAAGAAAAGCACAGTAATTATTTTAAAGCATCGAATTAGAAGTTCTTTTCCTTTTATACTTGGAGATACATCCATTAGGTGTGTCTGAACTGTGGACAGGAGATCATGATCCTGAGTGGAACCCAGTGATGCCTACTTGCTATGCAACTAACAGATAAATATCCCCAGCTCAGAAAAACTGGGATATCACCCTTCTTGTCCCATGGCCTTGCAGAAAAAGGAAGTTACTCAGGAGTAGTGCCTGGCGGAGGGAGTGCCTGCAGCCTTGCTCATGTGCACTTCCTTGAAGAACATGTGATTGAGCATCTTTAGATGCTATCAAGCTATCTTTATAGTTCACTGTTTCACGATCCATATGGATGCCACACGGTTCTGGAGGGAGGTGGAAGAGCTAAAAGTGTTCTGGCAAGTGACTGGGAACCATTGCTCTGGCTCCACTCACCTCCCCAATTTCATACATGAGGCATTTCTGTACTAACAGGAACTAAAATTCAGGAGAATATATGTATGATTATTATTTTAAAATATGCAGATTCTTGTAACATTTTAAGCCTTTTCATATAAATTTATAAATCTTTTAATGTTTTTCTGTTTCTGCCTTTCCACTCCTCTGTCTTAGGCTAAGATGCTTCAGCATGAAGTTTCTTTCCATGTGTGGTCACCTGACGCCTGAGGTTCCACACACCCACTATCCCTTAGTGCATTTCAGTTTCTAGTAGCACTAGTGACCTCACAGCTAATCAAGGTTAAAATGGAGCAGCCTACTCTCACCTGTTCTCTCTGACGTTCATTCTGGGCCCAATTATTTGATAAGTGGTACAGACCCTGTCTTCCTCGTATGTGGAACATGTCTAACCTACTTTTATTTTAGAGTTAACATTTGATGTGACTAAGACTCAGGATCTAGTCGGCTGCAGGGTGCTGACAGCTTTTATCTCACATCTCTGTCTTTGCTTTTCCTCTGTTTGAAATTAAATAAAAAATTTTGCAAGTTTATATCGAACGAAGTGGGCAGTTCAAAATATAAAAAAATTTTGTTGCAGGGAATGCACCAAAAATTTCAAGACTCGATTTCACTCTTAGCTCCAGCAACCTTCTAAATTCCTCCCGACCCCCACCCATCTGTAACATTCACCATCACATCCCTGCTGCCCAGTGGTGATAGGCCACGATGATGAGCCTGTCAGAATATGGTTGTCTATCTCTCCCGTTACTTGCTTCTTTGACAAAATAACTGAACTAAAACTTGTTGTTACATTTTTAACTTTAGGCTATATATCTCCACCTTAAAATGGTTGGGCTGAAGTATAAATATTAAAATGCTAAGTTTCTATACAAAGCTACACAGTCTTGCTCAAGCAGTGTTCCTACAACAGAGCTCCAACAGTCAACTCTCTGCTCACGAAAGACAGTGTTAAAATGCACCCCAAACCCACACCCAGACCCCCTACACTGTGCATGGGGCTCAATGCTCCCTCTTCACCAATTGATGAGACGTTCTCAAATCTCACCTTCAGCTACAGAGAAATACCCTTGGCAGCTCCATTCTAAAGATGGCCCAGTACATGCCATTTCTGTTCTTGGAAGTGCTTCCTACCCTGCGAGGCTCTTTCACTAGAGTCTCAGTGTCACCCCAAAGATTCATTCCAAGCACTAGCCCTATTGTGAATTCATTTGCTCTGATTTCTTGTTCTTCCCTTTCTTTAAGTTTGAAATATCTTGTGGAAACCATCTGTTCTTATTTTACATCATTATTCTCATTAGTAGAATATAAGCTTCTTCGTCTTTCTCTTAGATTTTTCAAACTTAATTTTCAGTAAATAATTGTTAAATGACCTTGATGCATAAAGGGGTATATATTATTGTTGTGCTAATTCTTTAAAATCATACTACCTACTGTCATTAAACATATGCACAAGTAAACATAGTACACATATAGTATATACTCATTTCAAAAATATAAAATATTTGAACATGTGAAAAATAAAAAAAGCTTGCAAATAGTTAAATGCCTAAAATATTATGCTACAAAATTAATTAGGCATAGCTGTTGATGCATTTTTCAAAGAATTTTATATTTCTTTTTAAGATATTTTTTCTTGTTTTATTAACCTTATATTATTTGATCAACTTTTGTATCAACATTCTTTTTTTTTTTTCTTTTTTTGAGACAGGGTCTCATTCTGTAGTCCAGGCTGGTGCTGAACTCAATATGGAGCCCAGCCTCAACATTCTTTGATAATACCATTTTAATATATCTATAATAGTCTGTATTGTAAGTAGATGATTCATTTGTTCATTTTTTGTTGAACAAAATTGAAATGTATTGCAATATTTTCTTTAAAAATGTAAAAATGAAGAAAATATACATAAAAATTTGCCCCAATTGATAATACTTAGAGGCAACATCAAGGACATAAGGAGTAGGTTTTGAAGTTTCTTTCAGAAATATTTTTACCTGTTGTGTTCCCTAGACCACTAGAAAACTACTGTTGTGTTAAGCCCTTACATCAGTATCTCATCATCAGGTACAGTCTTGGCGAGTTCCACTTGCTTGTGGAAGGCAAGAGCGTCCTGAATTATCCACTTAAGGACTTTGGCCTGATTCTTATTTTAATTTGCTCTTCTCAGTTACTCTGGCAGAAGTTCTGCTGCTGAACTCCCCTCTGGCAGTTTTAGATATGGGAACATCAACACTTCTGGGTGTGTGTTATCTAAATCCGTTTTAAAATTCAAGCATGAGACCTCATCTGTACTTGATATACTGGCCAGGGCAGTGTATGTTTTTCCTGCTCTCATGTGACGATACAGATAGGAGTGTAAGTCTCAATGCAAGTCACAGATAATTGCTGCAGATTCTATTTTGATTAAAAATGGCACAATTACCTGTATCCTTTCCTGTGCGTTCAGTTTTAACAAAAGGGTCTAATTTAGGAACAGGGGAAGTCTTTTTATTTTTATTTTTTTTTAAGGCAGTAGGTTTCACTTTGGGCTCTCTCCTGCAGTTACGCTTGGTTGAAATAGGTATTTTGTGGATTGTAGGAGGTGTGAGAATGATTTTCCATTCTCTTTTCCAGCATCTTACTAGCCAGTTTTAACGGGTGCACACAGGCAAGGTCTGACTTCAGTAAGCCTAATATCGTCACGGGGCTGTTTTTTTCCTAACTTCAACCTATTATCAGTTTTTACTGACAGAAAAAGCAGCTGGTGAGAATACCACACTTGTTTTCCTCAAGAAATAAAGGTCTTTCCCAATCAGTTTTATGATGACTAAGTATTTTATAAATTAGTTATTTGTGTGGATTTCACTTTGGGAAAGTGTACGTTATTCACTGCAACCTACAAGCCAAGGACACTGCAGATTATTTCAACACGTGCTAAACTATAGAAGGAAAAGAAGAATGCACGGGATAACCTTTTTTTTTCCTGTGATATCAATAGATAACGGTACAAGTGATAATTTAATGTTAGAAGAGAAAATGTGCTTATTCTTTTTTGATGTAGACAAACCAACTGTTATGTTTTTTCATATCTAAAAAAGTTTAAATTTTGGAAATGATTATCCATATTATGATTACAATAAATCTAAGAATGCCACTAAACTGTGATGTTAACACTGGGACTTGGTCATCTGTACAGCTGTGGAAGACGAAAGGGTAATTCCGTGCTGTTTTGGGGAATTTAAGCTTTGGAAAGTAGTGTAGCCATGCCCACCATTATAATCTGAGTGCGCTGAGAATATTCCTCCTAGCTTTTTTTGAGTATTAATTGGAAAAGCCTTTTGGCATAAGCAATTAACACTTACTGTGCAATTACCAAAGCAATGCAGTAAAGTCTCTTTGCTTTCAAAATGTTATGAGGCCTGCTCTCAGAACAGTGCATGTCCACCATGACTTACAAAGCATAATTCAAAAAAAAAAAAAAAACCTTGACAATTTTAACAGAATTGGTTGTAGTCTACATTGAGAAAATATGCCCCACTCATTAAGACCATGTATGATGTCTTTATGCAGGCTGTAGAGGACAGGATCAGGGAATGTTATTACACTTATACATTGTTTCTTATTATCTTTTCAAAAGGGCTTCCATTCAGAGCTGAGTAAGTGCAAAACTAGCTGGACTGCAGGAATAGCACCACAGTTAAAACCCTTGCCTAGCTTGCACAAGGCTCTGAGTTCAATTTCCCAACAGCATATAAAGCAGACATAGTGGCACATATTTGTAATACCAGCACTCAGGAGGCTGAGGCAGGAGGATTGCTGTGTGTTTGAGGCTAGCTGCCTACATAGTGAGATAGTGAGTCCAGGAATAACCTGGGCTACAGAGCAAGACCTTGTTTCAAAAAAAAAAAAAAAAGAAATCAAAGTTAGCATATTTCCCTCTTGCAACCAAGTTCCATACAAGACAGTGACAGGGAAAAAAAGATATTTTAAGAATCATGGTGTTGTGAAGCATTTTTAGTCGAACATTAATGCAGATAGAATGGGAGAAATGGCTATTTTATAGACATGTCACAGATAATATTTGTGCTATTCCACAGCCCAGTGTAAAGAGAAATGCAAGTTGAGATTCTTATATTTGTAATAAACAAACAATAGCTGATTTTTATCAAGAGTCTTAAAATGAACATATTGTGAAGTATGCAAGTGTAAAGTTAAAAAAGTCACCTTTAAGATTTAAAATTTAAATCTTAAACATTATCTACATTTTAGTGCATATTTGGATTTGGGATTCGAAAATTTGGCAGTGCAAAATCATTTTAAAGTAAGATATCTTCACATTTTGAAAATTTAAAAACTTTTAGAAAAAATTTTTCTACCAAGTCACATCTTAACAGGATATTAATGTATTCTAGTAGTCATTCTTAAATGATCTATTATTATAGTTCATGCTTTCTTGAAATACTTATTAAAATTAGGGCACTCTTTGAAGGAATGATAAGAATATAAATGCATGTTTTACATAGATTTTTAAAAAATGTTTCTTTCATCAAATAAAAAGACATGCTATGTTCTTATTTTGAATTAGACATCATGTATCTTTGGAAACTGATTTGCTTTTTGTGAAAGTACATTTCTTCTCTTTGATAACTACCAGATATTAAATAACATCACTGTAGAAAATAATATTCATTGTTTTTTCTCTTCCTACAACAGAACTTTTTTTTAGTGAAATTTTGCTTCTACCCAGTTCTTTGCATCTGACCAAATCTTTGCATGTTAGTGAACAGCACAGTTAGAAGTTAAGAGAAAGGAGGTAAAATGACCGCATTTGTGTGTATAACTTTAATTAAAACTCTTGTCTATATACAATGTAGAGTTAAGGGTCTTTGTTTTCAATCTGTTATTTACAATCCTTTAACTATGGCTCGTTACCATTTACAAGACAGGCACAGAAAAAGGCATTCCGATTAGCTGGAAATAAACAGTTTCCTGGCTAGCTCTTCTCAATGTGGCAGAAAACATAGTTGAAATATTTTGGTAAAAACCTTTGTTTCTTTGATGGACGCAAGTGATTGGCTTGCCTAGGTCTCTGTCTTCATTAATGGATGAGAGTGAAGGTATGCGATCACACTCACCTTCTTTTCACTCTCAGATGCTAGTGGGGGAGAAGAGAGCAGAGATTGGGAGCAGGGATTTGGAGTGAGGACAAGCTTGACTTTCCTCAGGAGTCTGAGCCTTCTAGAAGATGAATAGGATGTCTGTAGCTGTCATAAGTGTATAAAGGACAAATATACATATATTAACCCCAAGAGATACCCCAAAGACATACTAAAGAAACGTGTGGTTGGTATGTCAAACTGGACCCATCTTAGTATGTTTAAACGCAGCTGAAGACTAAAAAAGAGGGAACCAGCTGTACCAGCTGCTGTAATAATCACTTTTACTCTCTATAATAAGGCACGCTTTTCAGAAAAAGTCACATTGCATGTACGTCTGTGAGCTATTATAAGGACAATTATAACTCCAGACTGCCACATAGAGTTTCATATCATCTGTATAAAATCTAACTGAAAAAAAGTGGTGGCACATGCCAGCATGCTCTTGCCTCTGCTTGGAAAGGATAGGAGTGACTTTTATATTATACTTTTCTCATAGTCACTATTTCTACAGGAATTTTATACTATGTTTATATGAAAACAATCATAAAGGAATGATGTAATATTTAGCCCACAGTATAACTTTAAGGACGGAATTATGAAAATCATGGTGCAATTTCTTGATAATTTTTGCTACTATTTGTTCTTTACTATGGTGTATACAGTAGTTAAAAATAGTAATCTTAAGTGCTTCACAAAGGTAGAAAAGAGGGAAGAGAAAAACAATTGAAGGGAGCTTGATAGAAACAGTTTTGAATGAATGAGTCACAGGACACAAGGGTTTTTATGACGCATGATGAAAACTATGGTAAATGCCAAGGCGTCCATGACAGCGTAACTAAAGACCTGAGAAAGGAGTTTTAGCGCCACTTTAGTAAGCGGCAAGAATGATGGGATGTGTATATTTGAACCAAGGGAAGGAAATTTGCGAGAATTGTATGGCAATGTATCTTCTTTTGTAATTTTTCTAAAAAAATTTAAGCATTCACTGCATTTTTTAGCACACCTGGTGCAATTTCTGCATATGTTCACATGAAGTCCCATGGCACAATAGATTTAGAAATCTTAGCCTTATTTGTGAAACAAGTCTAGAGGTGTGGGTTTAATTCTCAAAGCAAAGCTCAGTTTGTGCTCATTTAAGGTTATAAACTATACATTGATAACACCATAAATTATGCTGTTATTTTGTTCCCCAAATTGACAGTAATACTAGTAAATAATATTAGCAGACAATTTTCATATTTCACCAAAATTTGTTTACAAATTCATGTAATATAATGCTTACTCTTCAGTTTTTCTTCCTAGTAGCCAGATGTTTGAGAAAAAGATTTTTGCTAGAAATATGTGACCGTTTCACATCTGTAACAGAATAAATAATGATAAATGTATTTTCTGTACTTACGGTGACTTAGTACCAACAAGGAGAAAATAGAGCATCATTTTGATTTGTCTTCATTTTGTTATTACATACAATGCTAGTCAGTTCTTTTAAAATCATATTTATTAACATAATAATTGTACAAATTAATCCTCTGTGGCATTTGCATGCATACATATGTATATACGTCCTGGAGCTTACTCTTGAGGAAACTCACATGCTGTCTGCTGGAGGCCCTTCTCAATCCATCCTCTCTCAGAGCTCTATTTGTTTAAGTGAACTCTCAACAAAGGCTTACAGAAATAATGAATTTCACTAGAACTGTGGCTGGCTGGCCAGCACATTTCAGGCAAACCAGTCTGCGTCAGGTACAAACTGTCTTGCTGGAGGAGGAGGGGTGAGGAGGGGGCAGGGGTAGGTGGGAGCATAGGGGATGAGAGTCGTGAATCAGCAGAAGCTTCTCCAGGGTAGAAACTCTGCTGGCTTCCGTCATCTCATCGTGGCTCTGCTCTCAGTAATTGCAGGGCATTTTTTATGTCACTGACTCTACTGAAGAACAGGGTGACCTGCAGACTGGATGATTAGCATCTTATGTGTGGTTATTTTTTACTCTCTGGTGCTATTATGGCCAAATAACTGCCCACTAAACTAAGTCATAAAAATTTCCCCATGATTTGTATAGAGGTGTGAACAGTGGATATGGTGGTCTGTATAAGGTGTGTTCATCAAAAATCAGATCTTGCCAGATACTAACATATTATTCCTTGAAGATAAGGGCACTGCAACTCAGAGAAGGTAAATAGTTTACTTAAATAATAAACGTTCAATGAAATTCTCCAAACTGTTCTAGGACTCTCTCTCTCTCTCTCTCTCTCTCTCTCTCTCTCTCTCTCTCTCTCTCTCCTCTCTTCTTTCTCAAAATGCTAGGAATATCAGAGCTGAGCTTGGCAGTACAGATCAATAATCCTAGCACTGTTAGTGCCTGAGGCAGGAGGATTCCAAGTTCAAGGCCACTCTGGGAAGCTTAGCAACTTAGTGCAAAGGCCTTGGGTTCAGTCTTCAGTACCCAGATCAACCAGCCAATCAACCAACCAACAAAGCAATCAATCAAATCAATCACAGCATTGTGTGGCTCAATTCAGTATACCAACCAGATGTATCTCTGGAAAATTCAAGTAGAGAGCAGATGTATTCCAGAAAATAAGTGTTTAACACTTCATTGGAAGAGCAGGAACGATAGAAGTTAGGGGTGGGGAGTGATGTTGAGTGCTTGGCTTTGAAGTCATGCTTCTGCAGCTATGATTCAGGAGCTACTACCTCCACCTTTGCTGCTTTTGTCCCTGAAGCTCTTATTTTCTAAGTGGCACTTAGAAAGTGGAAAGCAGTGTTGAGACTCTGCTACAAACACTTTGTGCTCTAAGTTCTCCCTTAGCAGCTCCCACATTCAAGAAGAAAGTAACTGCTACTCCTTTGTTCCTTAAGTCTTGCTCAAGTGCATGTCACTAGCAGAATTTTCCCATTCAGAAACTCAGTTGCTGGATTCACTCATTGGGCCTTGCCTTCTCTGCCCTCCAGGGTGGGGCATGACCTGTGTGGGGATGGTTTCCAGGAGTGGATTTTATTAGGAGACCATACAGAACACAATTTTCCACAGTTTAGTAGTAGAGGAGGACAAATTAAGGGTCTACTCAGGGCCCTGTGGTAAATTCAGCGATGGGCTTAGGCACTATGTTGCTGGTAGCAGTGAGTGCGTGTTCATGAATGTTCCACAGGGTGGGAAATGAAAAAAATCAAAATAGAGCTTTGTGGAAATTATGTTGCCCTAGCAAGTCTTAAAGGGTTAACAAGAAGAGATGGTAATATGTAAATGCCATGCCAGGCAGATGGGTGACAACAAAACCCCAACTTGTGAAGGGACCTGGAAAAGAAGCAGAGAAGTGACATGTGAAGGTGTGAGGAGTTTCCAGCTGTGGGTCAATAGGGAGCTCCACAAAGTCAGGGTGGGACATGCTGTGAGATGGCCACCAGGAGTAGAAGTGCAAACAATCTAAATGAGGAACACGAAGCAATCAGTGACAATGCGTTTGTTTTAGTCTGACGCCTGAGAGGTGGATTAAGTCAGAATTTTAAGCTAGATGTAATTGACTGCAGTCAGCAAACCCCATCCCCAGTGAAAGTGCTCTTTCACTCTGTCTTTCCCCCCCCCCCTTTTCCCCATTTTATTGATATGTATAAGTGCAAAACATAAAGTTTACATTGATCTTGAGCATTCTGTGCACTTACATATCATGGCAAAGTTACCAATCCTTCCTCTCCTTCCTTTCGACCCCCCTTCCCCTCCACACACACCATAGTTCCTTTTCTTTCCCATATTGAGTTCCACGAAGTAATTGTGATCTGGATTTCTCACATCAGACGAACCATTTGATATTTCACCTTCTCCCTCTGATTCACTTCACTAAGCATGATGGTCTCGAGTTGCCTCCATTTACCTAAAAAGCCTCCAACCTATCTGTCTTCATAGATGAGTAGTATTGCATTGCATATAAATGGCACAATTTGTGTATCCATTAGTCTGTTGATGGGTATTTTGATGTCTTCCACATTTTAGCTATTGTTACTTGTGCTGCTATGAACATGGGTATGCATGTATCTCTGTTATGTATTGTTTTTAACTCTTTGGGGAGTATTCTGGAAGAGTTGTCAGTGGATAGAAGGGGATATTTATTTCCAGTCTTTGAGAGTCTTCTGTACTGCTTCCCATAGTGGTTGTACCAGTTTACATTCCCTCAATCTGTCTAAAGTATAATTTAATACTAGCCAAATAATTGAATTGTAGAAAGTTGTCCAAGAAAGACTATGGCACCATGTTCAAGTTATGCATGTAGAGTGCATGTTAATGTTTCTTTTCTTTTTGTTTTTGAAAGAAGCATCACCCTTTCTTGTTGTTCTCACAATTTAGGGATCACTAAACTAACACTTTGGCTTCATAGATTTGACATTTGATAGCTGGTGTTCATTCAGTTCGTTTACCCCTATTTTATTGATACGTATAAGTGCAAAATTTAAGGTTTACAATGAAGTTGGGCATTTTGTGCACATACGTATCTTGTCAAGGTGACAAGGACTTTCCCGCTCTCCTAGTGTCCCTCCCCCTACCCCCCCCCCATTCCTCCTCACCCTACCAACCTTGGTTCACTCTGTTTTTCTTTTTAAGTTTCATGACATAGTTGTGATCTGGGTCTCTCATATCGGAGAGACCATTTGATGTTTCACCTTCTGCTTCTGACTCCCTTCACTAAGCATGATGTTCTCAAGTTTCTTCCATTTGCCTGTGAAAACCTCCACGCTGTTGGACCTTATAGATGCGTAGTATTCCATTGTGTATAAGTACCACAGTTTGTGTATCCATTGGTCTGTTGTTGGGTATTTTGGTGACTTCTATGTTCTAGCTAATGTTAGTTGTGCTGCTATGAACATGGGTATACATGTACCTCTGTTATGTGTTGTTTTGATCCTGGAGATCACATGATAATTTGAAAGATAGTTTAATGACATATTAACTAGTTCCTCTTTAGGTAATGAAGCAGGCTAAATGGTTTTTTGATCTTCCTGCAAGCTCTTTATTACATCATAAAAAAGTATTTTACAGTGCCTTGCTAAACTCTCAAGAATATGAGTCAAGTTCCTTGAGACAAACGCACACAGAAACTGCTAGAGGAAAACAAAAAGAGACAGGGGAAGCTTGGGTAGCTCTGGGGGCAAGTACCAAGACAGCAACTCAGGGCTTTAGTGACAAATGGTTGTACGGGAATGAAATGTTCAGGAGCAGGTACTGCACCTGCACACTAGTAACTGGAGGGAAAAGTTGTGAAATAAAACTCCTGGTGTGCAGGAAGCCTTCCAGGAGAAGGGTTGGCCACTTCTACATTCAGGTGAAAATATATTATCAGTATTAGAAATGAGGATGAAATTTGTCTCTCCTGTCTATCTTGGTTACAGTTGTCTCATCAGTGTCTGAGATTAGAATATTGGTGTCAGAGAAGCCCTAGAACTGATAATTAAAGCCATTTAAAGACATAGTTGCTAGTGCCTCCTACCTAGTGGTAGCTGAAGTAGGTTTTTGTCTGGAGAAAGGAATCTGCAATCCAGGTCCTTCAAGGTTCTTGATGAATTCACTATAATAAAATCCTATAAAATGCCAGGAGATGGCAACTACATTCAGACCAGCAAGCACTCATAATCAAAACATCTGTGTTCAAAAATTTTATGCATTAGACAGTTTTATTTACGATTAAATTAATCAAACACCAAGACTCAAGCAAATTAATGTCATAAGGACCTGTATTTCATGTTTACTAGACTGGCAAACATTAGAAAGGCAGATGGTATCAGATATGATATGTGGCTTGACTGAAACCATCATGCATTATGATGGGATTGGAAATGTGTCAGCTGCTACAACTACTCTTCCACATTTAGTAAAGTTTCAGTGTTTATATACTCAATGACTCAACATTGACACTTGTGGTAAGTGCTCTGCCATATATCCTTGAACATTCATCAAAATGAAGACTTTAGATAACCAACACTGGTAGTGGCACAAACAAAAACTCCACAAAACCAAATCAAAGCAAAAAGAAAAGATTTGAAAAGTAACATGCATACAGAGAAAATTATTATGATGTAGCCTATGAGAGTATAGCATGTAGCAGTGGCATTAAGCTATAGCTATGTGTAACAGATTCTCTCAAGTTCAAGAAGCCTCGGAAATAACGATGTATGACAACAAAAGAATACATACTGTGATAGTATTTTATGTGTTAAAGGTACACATATGTCTAATAAAAATCTTAAAATATGTATAAGTGAAATATATAAAATGCAATGTAAATAATAACTGAATATATTTTACATTTATGTATAGTATAGAATATAAAATATAAACAAAGGGATTATAATATGGTATTCTAAAATATGAGAGCAAGTGAAACCGTATGAACACAGTGAAAGTCAAAGTCATCCATCATGTACTCTTTCTCTAGCTGAGTGGAGGTCACTTAAGTGTTTGCTTCAGTATTTCCTTTATTGTTTATATGTATACAGTTTTTTATTTTCTTCTATAGCTTAAGGATTAGCTTCATAATTTTAAAATTTGTTTTTACATTTGTATTTGTATTTGTTCAATGAGTAATCTCATTGAATGAAAATTATGCATTTGTAAAAATGAGAAATTGATATTAAAGGAGACACATTTTGTCTTAAGCTATTCTAATGTATTTACTGAAGTACGCTTATTTTGTAGTGTACTGTTGTTTTTTATGGCACTGGAGATAGAATCAGATACATTGCACTGAGCAACATATTCAGCTCTTATTATTAATTATCATTTAAAAAATTTTTATTTTGAGATGGTATCTAGCTAAGTCACTAAGGTATGCAAGCTGGCTTGAACTTGTGTTCATACAGCATGAACCTCCCGGCATGCTAGGATTACAAGCCTGAACCACTGGCTTAGATTATAGTATGCTATTTTTAGAGATAAAAATTACTTTTCCAAAATATTAAAATCAATTTGCAAAATCATTAATAAATGCTCCTAAAGTGTACCAAATAAAAACAATATCTTAATAAGTATATGGATTGCAGTTTTCTAGAAAAACAGAAATCAATAGGATATACATGAAATTAGTCAAGGGGATTTATTGGGTAGGCTTCTAAGGCCAGGGGACTTATACTCCACAATGGCTGGCTGTGTTCTGGCAAACTGCAAGATCCAGAGGATTCTCAGTCCAAGAAGCTGGAAGCTGCAGAACAAGAGGGATCAGGATGCAGTTCTAGTCCAAGACTGAAGGTCTAGAATCTCCCTGAAGAGTTTCTGATATGAATCTGTATTGCAGGACTGGATAAACTGGAGTCTGGTATCCACTGACAATGGCAGTGGCAAACAGTGCACTGCTGAAGCAGAATCGAGCTTTCCCAAACTTCCTCTTCCCCTTCGCCTTGACTCCACATGGCCTGTGAGACTGTTAGATGGTGCTAGCCCGATCAGGGTCTTCTCCTCGGAGCTTGTTGGTCGATACAGGCCAGTCATCTGTGGAAACATCACACACACCCAGAGGTGTGCTTTCCTAATCTGCTAGGTGTTTATCGATGCAGGCAAGTGGACAGTCATGATTGATGATCACGGAAGGGTGACCATGGCATGCCAGAGACCAGAAAATCTCCAAAGAGATCTCATCTTCACTTTTACCTTTTGCTTATTCTTCATGTCCTAAGTAGCATCCAAGAGAATGCCAGTTATCATGATGCCACTTGAGAGTAACTCCTAATTTCTTTTTGAACTTTGCAGTCTGTTCAGTGTGGAATTTTGTAGTAGCAAAACAATCAAGACCATATATCTGGCATCTTTAGTGTACTCAGGTGCAGTTTCAATGGGTCCAATTGATTTGGCTTAAGGATTCTCATTGTACTGTGTATTGGGCTAGGGAATATACCTAATTAGACACAAATAGGGAGGACAAGATGTCTGTATCACTAGAGTCAAGCTCGGGCAAGGTACAGTCTTACAGGTGAAGGAAGCTGTCTCTGGGAGTATCCCCCTTTCTTCCAGAGAGATGAACTTGGAGGATTTTTTTGATTTTCATTTAACCCAGTGAAATGTGTTCTCAAATTTTCTTCATTACAACTGTGGGTTTTTATTTGTATAAGTATGATTCCATCTTATGCTTGAAATAGGAAAAGAGAATATTTCTGATTAAATGATGTAACTAATAAGATGAATTTTGATATTTTGTAGAATTTGCAGAATAAATGACTACATTTAATGATGAAATTTAAGCATATTTATTATAAATATTTTAAATAAAACATTTATTCAACACACATTTATTATTTGATGACTCTTTCTTGTCTTTTTTATGTTCCTGTGACTGTAATGACAGCATTTCGCATACCTAAAATATGTCATATCTAAAAATGTTGAAATTCCTTTTCTAGTCTTGTGAAAGATTTGTTTTGCTACCCATTGCTTTAGTTTCTATATGAAAGTTGGAATGCTGTAAGTTACTTCTTTGTCCTCACGTAATAATTTTATTTCAGTGTGTGAAAAAATGTAGATATCATGGTCTTTCTCATACCTCCTCAGTACATTAATGTGGAACTTGACTGCTTTTCCTCCGATGTGGCTCCAGGACAGCTTCCCAGCGAGATTTGGAGGAATTCACTTTGTCAACCAGCCCTGGTATATCCACGCCCTGTACACTGTGATCCGGCCTTTCCTGAAGGAGAAGACCCGGAAAAGGGTATGTTTCTTTGCTTGGAGTCTCTTCTCTTCCACTGAATGAGTTTTGATGTGTACTTGGTGCATAATATTGGCTGTGGTAAATGTGCTTTTGTGTAGTCATATAAACATTTAGCATGAAAGACATTTAAAAATTCTTAGAGACCATCTGGTTAATTCCCAACGGTATATCCACGAATGGATCATATATGTATATTTAAAAAGCTCTCGTATTTTCTCACAAAAGAGGACATTTTAACACCCTTATTATTTAAAAGCCTCGATGCAAAGGTCAAAAAAATTGGCTGATTAGTACATTATTATTGGTGCATATAGTTCCAATTAAGTTCTAGAGAAATGTTGTAACTCTTTTTTACTAATAAGTTAGTGCTTATTTCCCAATTTGTGTTACAACGGATATAGTGAAGTTCACAATATTTCATGTGATTTTATAATGACTGTCATGATCAGGCATACATTTTGAAAAGAATACGAATGAGTAGAAATTTTAATATTTCTTTAAATTGCATGTTACTTGAATTTCTCCTAAGGTTCATTCTCATCTAGCAATGGGAATAATCAAAGTACATGCAATATAATTATCATTCTAATGTAATTTATTGATAATATTTTGTGCAATTTATAGCAAATGGTAAACACTGAACTCACTTACAAAATTATGAAATGCAGAAATGCATCTTAGTACACATTATTTCATTTAACTCTTTCAACAGCCTTGGAAAGGATATTTTCAAAAATGTTGATCAACCGTTTATTTTTCCAAAACGTGCATACACTGTGTAATGTCCAAATCAGAACAAACATATCTGTGTTCTCAAACATTTATTATTTCTTTGAGACAAAAATACCTGAAGTCATTTTTCCTACCTTTTTCACAATAAACAGTATGTTATCATTACCCATAGTCATCATGCTGTGATTTAGGTTTCTTGTAAAACTATAACTTCATACTCATGCACCTACTTTTCCTTACCTCTTTCTTCTCAGCATCTAGTAATCACTATTACCCTCAACTCTGAAGAGCAAATTTAGTACAAATTACCTCCTTCAATTTCACAGCTGAAGAAAGTCATGGTTTAGATTGCATAAGTGACTTGCTTTTTTTTATCTACGAGGGTGTAAAATTGTAGAGTTGGCATGTAAACTCAGATCACCCAGCTTTACACGCACGTTTGCTTTTCAATTCCTTGTACTGTGTCCTGTTTCCACAGGATTTGTTCTGTAGCGAAATACACTTGCTTTTAATCCTGAAGATTAGTTTCCCTGGTTTCTCAATGACTTAGAGCCTACTTTAGATACTTCAGTGTCCAAAAGCCTCATTGTGAGTATGAAAGTGCTGTAATTATGCATTCGTATCTAATATAAGGAACAAGTTTATTGTGTTTGAATTTGAAAAATTCCCAGTAGTTTAGGAGGAAGAACTCTGTAAACAACTATAATTTATATTAAGAATCGCTTCTACTACTGAGAATCAAAGTATTGGTATATTTTAGAATTCAGAAAGTGTGTTGAGATGTCTCTCAAATGCACTTTCCAGCTTTGTTTTGCAAAGGAGTGATCAAGTCACACAAAACATTTGCACAGGCTTTTACTGAAGCCTGAAGAAGATCAAGCTTTCAGATTTTACTAGTGGGTGCTCCTATAGTGTCCACTCTGTGCCCCATGCTGTTCTCAGCACTTTGCATACGTTAAGTCCTTTATTCCCCACAATGATGCTGTGAGCTTTGTTATTTTTCACATTCTCGTAGGTGGGAAAATGAGGTAGAGGTTAAGCAACTTGCTCTGAATTACAGCAAGTAAGTAGCAGAGCTGAATGGTTGGGCGTAAGGGGAGAAGAGTTCTGGCTGGAAGAAGGCACAGTGATGTCAAAGGTCCTGGGAGACACGTGCCTAATACATATAACAAGAAGCAAGCGAACCAGAAGGGCTTCAACAGAATGAACTATGGGTGAGGACTCAAGGCTATGTGATGGAAGGGACTGTGGTGTACACCAGCTTATATATCGTGTTGTGTACCGTTGCAAGAATCTGAGCTTCAGTCAGAGAGAAATGAGAAGCAATTAAAGGGCTTTTGCTGCAGAAGTGACTTCTTTTTTAAAACATGGTTTTAACTATGATATTGCTCTATTGAAAAAAAAAAAAAAACCCGAAGAAGATCAAGCTCAGAAAACAAAGACGTTAACTTTGGGCGTTCTTTGATTTCACTTGTTAATTTTAACAGTGCCTAGAATATTTTTCGAGCATAATTCCAGGTGGAAGTTAAGTACCTATTTTAATTAAGATCATATGATTTGCAAATGTTCATATGAAAAAATTATTATAGGAAAAGATACCTTTAATTTCTACCCATGTAATTAATGCATAGTGCAAAGCTGCTGTATTTCTTACTGGTATTACAAATGGCTCAATCTCATGATACTACTCAATACCTCACAATTCATTTGCTGTAAATCTACACTCTGAAAAATCAATGAAAAGAATTCTAAGGAGTAGTTGTATACCTTTTCCCATAAACTCGGGTATACAAGAAACATTTAGTTTTTTTTTTTTTAATTTTTCTTGCATTAAATTCTTCATGCCAACACGCTGGGCTGGCAGGAACAGCAATCTTAGGTGACACAGGAATTCCTCCTCAAACGTTCACCAGAGTCTGGAATCTCTCATACCAGACTTACTGTCCATCGTAACCACTTCTACCACAATCATCATTCAAGCCATCTGGGCCATAAGTGAAGATTTTCTGCTTTGAAACTGTCCATGGCCAAAAACCAAAACCAAAACCAAAACCAAAACAAAACAAAACAAACATGCTGACCTCAGCCCACTACACCAGTGCACTTATCAGCTATTATACTGTGGCGGCTTTGTTGTTTCCTAAGAGCTGATAATAAGAACATTCCTCCTCTGATTGGCACAACTTTCTACCAGTTTCTCCATATGATAGACTCCCTCTTCTGCTTGTGGACGATTTCACTGTCTTCCCTTCATTTTAGATCACTTAGCATAATCTGCTTAATGATACAGTGTAGAAAAACAAAATAGAAAATGAAAGTATTATTCAACCTAATTTCTTAGGATTATTGTCTATTTGAGGCAAAAAGACCCTTTATAGATCAGGTTTCTTGCACGAAGTAAAGGAAGAGAAAAAACATAAGAAATGAAGAGTGAAACTTCAATAAATGTTGCTATTACTCTGAACTAGTCAAAAAAAGAGGAAAACCCGAAAGCAGGAATTTAACAGTTGATAAGTTGCACTGTTTCCTTAATGCCCAGCTCAAAGGTTAGCAAATAACATTTCAAAGTTTTCAAAGATCCCACATCTTCTTTAGCCTTTCCTCTATATATGGGTAGGTAGGTTGTTTCCAGGATTTGACTATTAACAGAGCATCCACAAGGAGACTCCAATGAGCATACATGCAAAAATTGCATTTGGAGAAACAATATTATTTTTCAACAGTATTCAAAGCAGTATATGCATAATATAACTCAGTAATTTTTTAATTTATTAGAAGGGGGTAAAAGTCATAATAGAGACAAAGTGGGTAGGCTCTTCCCAGATTGGCAGATTTACAATTCTAGGTAGGTTCACTATGGAAGACCTCCTTTCTGGGGACTTTTAAACAAATCTTGTAGGATGTGTGACAATAAAGTATATTGAAATATCTACAAGCAAAACTCTCCAGGAAGAAGAAAGGCACATTGCACATTTCTTGATAGATGTACAAGTGTAGCTTGGCCCCGAAGGGCCTGAGTAGTAGGAGCTGTGTTCAGAGATCAGTGTCTTACCAAGTTCGTTTTGCAAAGAAGGAGAAGAATTCAATGGAGGAAATTGTAAGCAGAATACCATCAGGCTTATATTTTTGACTAGGTCATTTTGGATGCCATATTGTGAATAGGGAGTGGGTGGAAGAGTGGAAAAAGGAAGTTTAGGTGAGGTGCAGTGTGACACAGATTGTGGGGGATGGCAGCTTAAGTTAGATCT
Source organism: Ctenodactylus gundi (assembly GCA_004027205.1). Lineage (NCBI taxonomy): Eukaryota > Metazoa > Chordata > Mammalia > Rodentia > Ctenodactylidae > Ctenodactylus > Ctenodactylus gundi. Next base: position 402,870 of record PVKB01000274.1, on the reverse strand, counting down.
TTCTTTGTGGAGTTGGTCAGTGCCATTATGTTTAGGATATATTTTGAAAATAGTACCAGAAAAGATTAATGAGAAGTCAGGCAATGTAAGTAAAAAGCGAGTCAAAAATTTTGGTCTGAGAAGTGGAATAGCCAGTCATAATATTACCTGATATTGAAAATGGGGAAGGGCAGATTTGAGGGGACAATGGTGAAGCATAGTAACAGTTTTCAACCTGTTAAATTTGAGCTATCCATTGAACATTTAGGGCAGATGTCAGGTGAACAACAACTCGAATATGGAGTTTAAGGAAAACGCCTGGATTCAGACATGTATTTGTAGAGTATAAATAATATTATGAGGCCATTGTCTGAATGGATTGAATTTAATAAATGATGGAGAAGGAAATACAATTTAAAAACAAGAAAAGAAGGAAAGGTGAATATCATTGTTCCTTTTCCATTACTGTGACTCAATACCCTGCATTCCTACATTACAGTAGGAAAAGTATATTTGAGCTCAGTTTCAGAAGCTCTCAGTTTGCTCATGGGCAGCTGGCAACAGTGGAAGGACATGGACTTGGCAGAGGAGGAGGGGAGGTCAGCTCCTCACAGCATTGCAAACAGGAAACCAAGTGAAGTCAAGTCCAAGAGGAAGGGTGAAAGTTGCACTTATACTTTCAGGTTCTGTCCCACCGAATCACTCCTGTGAGTCCAGCCTCAGTGTTCCATCCCTTTCAGGTTTAAGAAGCCCTGTCCACACACCTGTAGTCCAACTTGCATGCCTGTCTTCCCCTATATGCCCATAGTGAGACTTGCAACTCTCCAGCTTTGGGATATCAGAGTGTTCAGCAAAGGAGACTAAAGAAGAATCTAGCGAAGTGGGAGGAAAAGCCACTGATAATGGAAGGAAATGTTCCAGCAAGGAGTCATCTGCTCTCTCCTTCACTCCAGAGAATTCAAGACAAATGAAGAATGAGAATTCGGCACTGTATTTTGCAGTGAAAAGAATATTGACAGACACTGTTTGCATGCAGTGGTGGGAGACAAAACATGTTTGAATTAGATTTAGGAAAAAGGAGAGCGTGGGATTTGGACAGTGAATATGGATAGCTCCTTTGATGGTTCTGATAGTGAAGGAGAGAAATAAGGTAGCAAGTGGAGGTGGAAAAGGAGTCAAGAGAAATTTTTGTGTCTGGGGAGTAGTGGAGTCGGTAGTGTTTTTCTGAGATGGAAAACATACATACTAGTTAGGGGATGGAATTTGAGACATGAGAGACACAAGAGATTCTTGTTGAGAAATAAAGTTGAATGCAGGCAAGGAAGAAATCGAGTGTGTAGGTGGCTGGCTGGCTGGCCTTCGTGTATTGTATCCTTTCACTGTACTGGCTTGAAGGTGAAGCACAGGGACACGGATGCTGGTGGGCAGATCTCTTCTGGATGCCCTATTTTCCTCAGGAGAGCAGAAGCCAAAGCTGAGAGTGATGCTGAGACAGAAGGCGGCAGAGCGTCAGAGGAGAGAGAGGAAGTAGAAAAAGTGGAGTGCTGGGGTGAGATTTGCTGCTTTAAGAATTTATGTAGCATAACTTTGGCATGACTTGAAGGTACTTACGTGAAGGAACACAGCTGACTAAAAAGATTTAAATAAAAAATGAAATAAAATTATAAAGATTTGATGTGTGAAATCTCAACTTTCCCAGGAACGTTGTTTTCATTTCTGATGAGAAGATGAACCTAGAAACCTGTGTGAGTGTGTGTGTGTGTGTGTGTGTGTGTGTGTGTGTGTGTGCGTGCGTGTGTGTTCTGAGAGATAATTACTGGCTGATGTGCCCTCACACCAGAGTGAGGAGGTGTCAAGTTCACAATTAACCTGGTGTGCTTCAGGGAAGGTGATCCCTTCCACCCCAGTAGGTACCACATCATGCCTTACAGGCAGATGTTTGTTCTGCTTACTTTGGCCAGTGGTTTACCATTGTCTGCTTTTAGTCTTCCATAAATTGTTTAAAAATATTTAGTTGGTGATTTCCATCATTAATTTTGTTTGATGCTGGGTAGGCTAATCTTTCTTTACTTTCTTTATATATTGGCATCCGAAGACTGTAAAATTATGAACAGCAAATGCAAATGTGCTGTCTTAATCATCTAGAACCTGAAGAATGATGTTATTCATTTATTTACAAACTATAGTTCTTGAATAAATACATGTTACCTGATTATTTTTTGAGATGACTGCAGTGCTTTTTCAGAAAAGGTTCATCTGTAGGTTAGAGGCTGAAATGAAAAAGAGAGAAAAAAAAGTAGAAATTGATGGAGAAAAAAATCCTGAGTGTGTGGCTTGAATAAGTAGTTTAATAGAGAAGTGCTATGCAGACTGTGAATCTAGGAATTACCATATACATACATTGTGACCTTTTCAATTCGTTATTCCCCCTTCTATTTGGACAGTAAGTATGGGAATGGCTGGGAGGGAGCACTCTGGCAATGTCGCAGAACATGTGTCCTTTGGGACGTGAACCCCACTCAGCCTCTCATTACAAAGATGCTAATCTACTTTTATCTACACCATCCATGTCGCATTATAAAGCAGTGATTTGGTGGCTATGGTATTCTTATTTTTATTGATGATAAAAGGGAAGTCATGCTGGTGACAGGTTTTGGGCTTAATAACTTGGATAGGCTTTTTAATTAATGTGTCCCTTATGATAAGGTCTGTTTTCACAGCATTCATTATGCATGGCATTAGGGTTTCACGGCTGACACCAGCATGGTGCTCCGTTCTGCATGCACAGTGTGTTCTGCTCATGCCACTGACTCTGAAGCACAAAAACAAACTGTAGTTCCAGCTTTTTTACCCAACAAATCCCTGACCTTCCAGAAACTACTTAATATTTTTGAACTTCAGCATTTTTCTATGAGCTGTTAGGATAATATTACAAGTCCTCCGAATAGATGAGAATTTTAAATATTTTAATGAATGTAGAAAACTTACAGTTGGGCCTTGTCCCTCCTTCTTTCCCGTGACATCTGGCTGGTACTTAGTTCCCCGTGTGTGTTTCCTTCCCACCCCTCTTTTGGCTGTGGTAGATATTCTTGCATGGTAACAACCTGAACAGTCTACACCAACTAATACATCCTGAGATCCTGCCCTCTGAGTTTGGAGGAATGCTGCCCCCTTATGACATGGGAACGTGGGCGAGAACACTGCTAGACCATGAGTATGACGATGACAGTGAGTACAATGTGGACTCCTACAGCATGCCTGTGAAGGACGTGGAGAAGGATCTCTCCCCCAAGTCCATGAAGAGGTATGTGGAAGTGGCTGAGGGTGTGGGCTGGGGCTGGCATGGGGTCGGGGCACCCAGAGTCTAACTTCAAGTGCTATTTTTCCTATTTCACTGCTGTTTTTGTAGAATGAAAATATTTACCATTTACATTTATCATTTTACAGCAGTTTTAAAATATTCAGTGCTATTAACTCCAGTCTCTATGCTCTACAGTAGATCTCCAGGACTCGTGTGTCCTGTCTTTGAAACTCTTCACCCTGTTTACCCAGGCTGGCCACATCCTTCCCACTCCATCTCACCAGTCTCCAAAACCACCTTTCTACTAACTAATTCCATGAGTTCAGCTTCCTGAGATTGTACCTACAGGAGCGATCATGAAGGATTTGTCCATCATGCTGTGCCCCATTAATCCACCTAATTACTATTTGTCAATTTTAGAAGAAGATGAAGTCATTTAAGGTAAATCCAACTTGGTGTTGCTCCAAATTCATAAGTAGTCTACAATGGCCTTTCAAAGCCAATGAGTCCAGCAGTTTTCAAATTGCACCCTGAGAAACCAAGGCTTTCATGGAGTATCATAGGTCAAGCAGATGGGGTTGTGTAAGTACTCATTTTTTTTCAGTCCTGATGACAGTTTTCCTTCTAAGTAATTTATAAAACTTTTGCATAAGATTTCTTTGAAGAAAGAGACCATGCAGACACATAGATGTGAGTACAGACACAGGCACATACTCTGAACACTGCACTCAAAACTTGTGTTACCTTATTAGTGTCTCTATTATGTTTGTAGCGAAAGGTCCAGTCATTCTTGGAGCAAAACTTTCTATTACTCACCACTTTAATTAAAGTTCCCCCTGCTTTAATTCATAGTGCTATCATGCCTCTTTTCTTTCATTTGGTGGGGTAGTTGCAGACACTCACAGACGTGTAACTTGCTCTGAGGTCGTGGCACACAACATGTTGAATTTTTCAGCTTCCCCAGGCCACACTATCTCAGAGACCAATTGATGCTGATAACAAACACTACTTTTCAGGGTTATTTTATTTCCATCCTCAGAAATGTAGGAAACACCATTCTGCAGAGGCTGTTACAGTCTAGCTCAGAGAGAAAAACTACTGCAGCTGCTGTTTTATTTTTATGATTAATGGGTGTGTGTCATGACATCCTCTCTTTAGGCTGCGATTTCCCTACCAGTCAAGAAGCCTGTATATAAACCAAGTTTAAGCTCTTCACTCCCTTATTTTATAGCAGAACTTTCTGAGTTGAGATATTTTGCATTTTTCCAATATTTTAGGTTTATTAGCGGTCTCTCCAAGTATTCTGTGAGAAGGTAAGGGAAGTGAGCAAAATTTTACACGTGTGTGAGTATGAATGTACGCACATAGATCATGCATTCTTTTCTGGAGAAAAGACATATGCATCATCAAATTCTTTAAAGAGTTTTGAAAACAAAAATCCTTGTAAGCCATCATCTAACAATGTGAATGATGTTCTTTTAATGAAAGTAATTCTAACAATAGCACATAGTCTGTCCTTTACTGTGTACTTAACTTATCGTGAGTAAGACCCACAGGTGACTTCCCGTGCATTAGTTTATTGAGTGCTCACAGCAATCCTGTTAAAACTTTATACCCTCAAGATTACAGAGTTTGTATTTAGTAGAGTAGGTTGGAGCCCTACTAATACATGAGCAGCCTCGGCCCTCCACCATACCTGTGCTCTGCTCACCTGTACCTTCTATGGACATACTTTCTAACTGCTCTGTTAGTTTTCATCCTTATCACACTCTCATGTCCCATCTCACCTGGCAATCCAACTTCTTTTAAAAATAGAATTCAGATCTTTTCATACCTCTGAGTTAACTTTTCCCCACTATTTTTATTAATATACAAATGTAATACATAGTATTTACAATGAATTTGGGTGTTTCGTACATTTATGTATCACATCGACTTCACAATCCCTTCCCATCTTCTACACTCCCACCACCTCCCTGTCCCTTCCCTGGCTCCGGCTATCACTTCATATGGTTCCAGAGAATGTCCGTGTTCTGGGTTTTCCAAGTCCGAGAAACCATACTCTTCGTCATTTTTCCTCATTGTAATTTTTCCATATCAATTGAACTTCTTTATTTTCCTCATTGTACCTATCAGTTCTTTGGAATGAATGAATGACTATTTAATTTGACATCTTCACACCTGGTATCAATGTCATGGAGACCGTGATGGCTTTGTCTGAACTCTTCCCTAAAGTCCTAGTACTTGTGGAAGTACCTGGCCCACAGAGATTGCTCAGTAGCACCGGTTGCATGAAGCAAGCAGTGCCCCTGTGTCTTCGGTGGCTTTTTGACTCCGACTATTTGTCTCTGGGGTAGGTGGAGTCTGACCTTAGCGTCACTGCTGGAGTTAAGATTCCAGAGTTCTGGTGTTCCGGTGGACTCCCTTGGCTCCTCGTAGTTGCTGCTGCTTTCATTCCTGCTGGTGTCCAGGCAGTGAGAGCACACTGCTGACTCACATTGTTGCATGAGACCTGGGAAGACCACTTTTGAATTCTTACCTTTCTAATTCTGTTTCTGCATTGAGTTTTTTTTTTTCCTCAAGAACATTATTTTAATTGAACAACAGCATCTTTTTAGATTTGGCTCAGTCTATCCACCTTTGAAAATAATTTTGCATCTTTATGTTTTTCCCAAGTAATTAGGTCACTTTGTCCCCTAAAGATTTGGCTTACTGAGTATCCACTGCCCCAACTCTGTTCCTTGCTTATGATGAGGGCTGATTAGAATTTCAGATGTCCTTTCAGGCTTTGATGTAGCTTTTATATTATATAAGCCTTTTATAGTTCTATTGGGAAAGTCCTGAAAAGTGACATTCTGAAAACTGTTTTACTGGTTTCTGTTGTCCTCTGTGTTAAGAAGTCGCAGGTCCCCATCAATGGCAGGAGCATATTACCCCTGCATTCCATTCTAATCTAAGACCCTGGCCCCCTTTTTTTAATCTTCTAGTTTCATATTGTACTTCCATTGAGAGGAAATGAAATTGTTTTCTCTTCAAAAATTGTATGTAATTATTCATTTGGGCCTGTTCATCCCAACATATAAGATGAGTTTGTCTTCCTTTGTCAATTATAAAAGAGGCAATGGTCCGGTGAAAAGGCACAAAGTTCATTCAATTGTGTTTAGAACTGGAGACCTCAAGTTTTACCTCATGTCTTCAGTAGGTAGGATAGTACTTGGCACACGACAGTTGCCGTGCGCAATAGTGCTACTACTGATTCAGTTCTGAGCACTTTCGTTTCTGTTGCAATACATTAAACATTGATGGTTAACTTCCTTCCAAACCCCCTTCTATTGGTTTCTATGTATTAACTCAATTGCTTCTTGAAGCAACTAATAAGTTAGTGCTATTCCCAATTTATTGATGTGGAAAGTGAAACACAGTTACCCCTTTCCACCAGTTGTGTAACTACAAAGCAGCAATGTAATTTTACAGGCAGTTGTATTCCGTGAGCCATCTTCTTAATCACTCCCTTGCACCATATGCCAGAAATAGTGCTGGTGTTTACACATGAATGGTCACATCTGATTTTTCCTTTTACAAAAAGGAAAAGAAAAATCTTAAGAAGTTTAGAATAGCCTTTTTTGGGCTACAGACCTAGTAAGTCGTCATTACAGCAATCAAAATTGAAATACATCTCTCACCTAAACCTAAACTCTTAAATGCTCTGATATCTAGCATAATACTGGAGATACATGATAAATGAATACACGTGTATAAGATAACTAAATTGAAATGATTGGTTTTCACAAGTGAAGTAAAAGTTTTTCATTACAGAAACATTAGGGGCTGTGTGAAAGACTCCTGAGATTTTATTTTGAGTTAATGACACACAGCTCTGTCTACTGCAGCTAGCGTGGACCACTTCAGTAACGCTTATGGCCTTGTATAATAAATCATCCCTATTTTTTAATAAAAGATATGAACCAAATAACAACACATTTGGGTCAGTTAACCGCCAAAAAAACATCTGAATGACACGTTTCTGTGTGACTATTTCCTATTTTTTCTTTACAAGGAATTATTCTACACATACAACCAATATTCATCATCCAATGCATTATAACAGTACAGTAGGATCTTAATCCCACATTGAATAATTTAAAATATTTTGTTAAAATTGCTATCTAAAGTATTTTAAAAGTGCCATCATACATGTGAACTTAGAATGTGTGCAGGTGTATCTACACATGTTTCTTTAACAGAATAGTATGGCAAATGCAAGTACTTAATCTGTATACTTTGTGCTGTCTAAACAGCTTTGATATTGTTTATTTAATATGATCAAGATATGTCTCAATATTGATGCCATAGAGGCAATTTTTTTTCTGTTAAGAATTTCTCCATTTTCTGTATTGCTATCCATTTTGAATACTTAACTGAAGACCTTTCGGTACGGAATTTATTTGCTGATTAGAAGTTGAAGGCATTGAAATCTTAGTCTGTGTGGGACTCTGTGATATACTTTATTTTCTCAGTCTGTTTTCTGGGATAGGCACCAAATATCTATTTGATATTCAGATAAAATGATGAAAAAGACCTAGAAAACATAACCTTCATTTTTTAATGCTCTCACCTTCATTTTATTCCCTGTTTAGAAATAAAGTTTACTTAAGTGTAGGAGTCCTTTGTCAGTTAATCCTGCAATTTTTGTTTTTGATAATTAGTTCCATTGCTATTCTTTTTCATTAGCCTGTGCTGTGGCAGTTCAGCTTACAGGCTTTCTTTTGGAAAGTTAATGAGGTCTGTTAAGAGGCATAATGCTACAGCAAAACCCAGTTGGCTGGAATACAGCAGCAGGGGAAGAATTCATTACCGAGGAGGATTTAAAAAGGGCAGCTGCTTCCTTAATGCTTTAGCTATTAAGATTGCAGCTTCCCGCCACACAGTAGCATGTTTCATTGATTTTCCTCCTTCCTACTTTCCTGTTGTTTCCTAATGATGAATTGGGGTGTAATTCCCACCTGTCACCAGAGGCATGTACCAGGGGTTTCACATTAGTGTTTTCCTCCTTTGACATTGTTGCTGCCTTTATTAACAAGAGTTTGAACTTTTTATGGAAGTATGTAACCATTTCTTGAAGCTTTCAAGAATAACAATAATTTTATTTACATATTCTCATGGAAATCTTATCAAACGTCATCTTCAAATTTTTATTTTCTTGTGGATACAATACTGAACATGTTTCAAAAGTGGTGGTTCAAGTAAAATGCATGCTCTGGTGAAAGTTATTTTATATAATTTTTAAAGGCAAGAATGAAGCCTAGGGGATGGAAGAATAGCATAGCAGTTAGAGTACTTGCCTGTGTTCAATTCCTGAGCATCACATAAACTGGACATGGTGGTACATGCCTAAAATTCCAGCACTTGGGAGGCTGAGGCAGGGGGATGGCTGTGCATTCAAGGCCAGCCTGAGCTACTTAATGAATTCAGGACCAATCTGGACTACAGAGAGGCCTTTTCTCAAGGAATGAGGAAAGAAGACTTCTTTCTTACACATTCCACTGTTCATAAGAATCATTTCCCTGCAGCACTTTTTTTTTCCATTTGGAGATACTTTATTAAAAACATTTGCCCTTAATAGGAATTTCTGAATATCTCAAAGAGATAACTACTGTTTAACTGTGAAGAGGAGAATTGTAAGTTATTCTTTTCCATTTAGAATTCTTCCCTGCTTACTGTTCTACTTAGAGGCCAGAGGGGACTGCTTCTTTACTCTGATATAAAACACTGAACATTTCTCTAAATGTGCAACATCTACAGCCCATAAATTCCTTGACGTAGTAGAAGGTAAACCGCATCCATTGGAAAAGTGATGGCAAAGACAAAAAGAACAGAAGAAATTGTTGTCTAGATGATTATCTGGTATCAAGTCACCGTGACCTTGGATTTTTCCCTTCCAGATCACAGTCAGTTGTTGATCCCACAGTACTAAAACGCATGGATAAAAATGAGGAAGAAAATATGCAACCTTTGCTTTCTCTGGACTAACGACTTCTCCATACCCACCTCGTGGATTAGACGCAGAAGGTACCGGCATTGAGTAACAGGCACAGCGCTGTGGAGGAATTATGAGCTGGGAACTGTTTATTCATGTTAATGTAGCATAATGTATAATAAGGTGTCGGGTTTTGCTATTTGCCTGAACTATGGGAGCCCTGGGCTGGATTAAACAAAAGGTCAGTAATTTATTCTGTAAGTGCCAAGTTCTTTGTAAATACAATGTAATCTTCATGTGAAGTTTGTAAATTTTGGTAATAATTGAATTTGGGAAAGGTGGACATAGCTGTTTGAGCCAGTGATACGAACTATGATTTAAAAAAGAAAATACACATGAACTATCAACACTGAGTCAATGTGACCCTGTTTCCTATGAAGCCATATTTCCGCTATCATAGTGACATGTTTCATTGTTTCTCTCTGAAAGTTAGTCAGCATTCAAATGTACTTTGAATGGACACAGGGAACTAAAGAATTACAGGAAATGATGGTGACGACCAGTAGGTTCCTCTGTCGTGATTTTCATTTCAGAGAAATTCTGTTCTCAGACTGTCATTAGCTTTGCATTCCAGCACAGAAATGGCAAGTGTCCTCGTCAACTAAGCACTTGAACTCTTCTGTGGTGTTCAATTTCAAGAGTCTTGTGAATAGATATATTTCCTCCTTAAGATTCAGAATTCTGAGAGTGGATTCTTTCTAAGCCAGTGTCTTCACAACGTTCTCTATCCAAGAACTCACATATCCCTGTCTGATTTCCTTTAAAAATGTTTCCTCCTAAAACCCTTTGGCCAAGAAAATGAGAATTCATATCTGAATAGTGTTTTGACAATTGATTTTGAACAGAAAATTTGTAAGTGGCAAATAAGAGGCTAATTTCCAATAACTGTGTACTTGTTGAAAAAGTATGGATTCACACACAACATATGCATTTTTACTGAAATCTAAGAGATCCTTGATGTGACAGGCTTATCAAATAAAACATACATATTAATGGTCCTAGAGAACTTATAGACAATTACACGAGATACTAACTCTGGAAACTCACTTTTTCTGAAGTAAATAAGAATAAGGAACAATGAAAGACTTTAATGTACCTATTTAAGGGAATTTCAATATACTTTATAATGTTATCTTGACTATTTAGTAAAATATATTTTTCCTTCAAAGAAACAGCAGGTCTCAACATAGTGTAGGTATCAGGTGACAAAGTGTAAAATAGTTGTTCTCAGATTAAATTCAATTATCCAAATGTTCCCGTCTGTACACATTTTCTTTTCAGATTGAAAGAATACATTTCATCTAGAAGACGCAGTGAAAACATCTGAAGATATCTAATCCACAACAACAGTTTAAATCTAGCTTTTGAAATCTGTACGTTTTTAAAATTCTATTTCCTAAAATTTTGCAATTACAGGAAGTTTAAAACATCTTGTTTTCAATTTCAAACTCTGGTATAAAAAGGAAAGATTTGAATCATCCTTCCAGCGTGATGAATTGTGAGATTGAGAATTTAACACTATTCTTTTGAAAGAATAATATCTTCAGGAACCCTTGAAATCCAACAGAATAAAGACATGTAATGGCTTTTACATAATTCAACAATTCTGGTTATTATTTTATAGCCAAAAATCTTCAAATCATTATACCAATCTGTAGTGTATTAGTGTACTGGGTTTGTAACAATGCATAATTGATGAGAATGAATGACACTTTAATAATGACAACCTCCGATCAAGTCCAGAAGAATAACGTGTCAGGGCACATTTTGATCTACCGTCATTGCTGCAGTGATTGGAATGAACTGGGGATTAAAAATCCCAGTATTGTTATACGAACCTCACCATTATACACTGCTTTGCTGGCCTGGCATACATACTGCAGACCTGGGCTTTTTATGTGACATACACGTGGGTTAGGTAGCATGACCCCAGGAAATAAAAGAGAAATAATGTAAGTGCACAAAGGCAATCAACTTTCTCCTCATGAGTCTCTCTTGATAAGTGCCAGTTATTGCAGGTTTTCGGAATCCTACCAGCCTCAGTGTCAGCCAGCACAGACAGCTTCTTTTCTGTCATCAAGTTGGTGTCATATATAAAAATAACTAGCATCTCCTCCACTGCCTCCCTATCCCATGTCGGGAGATTTTGCATTAGCATTGCTGCATGTCTGCTCTTCTTCAAATGAGCAATTGAGAGTTGGCAAGATTGTGTAAAATATTTCAAGATGAATGAGCAAATCGCAACAATGATGACTTTTGAAAGTGCTATATCTGGTTCAGCCTGTGGGCCAACTCATTTCCCAGCAGTGGTTTTGAAGCTGCTTAGTCAAAGGACATTCACTCAACTTTCCAAATTTTTTGGTGCAAGCTAGCACTGTGTGAGCCCCTTTCTCCCCCATTTTAGTAGTATGTACATACGTCCAGTGGTTACATTAAACTTGAGAGAATGGCTGCACATATGTATCATAGCAACTTCATGTTCCCATCCCCACCTATTTTCTTTCCCACCCGCCATCTTCTTCTTCCCCCTTGTCTTGACTCCCGCCATCTCACCTACTTGACTATTATTTATTTATGCTCAGGGTTTCTCATAGTAAGGAAACCATGCAACATTTAATTTTCTGAGTCTGATTCACCCCACTGTGCATGACAGTCTCAAGTTGTATCCACTTACGTGCAAATGATTTGTATCTGGAAGATGCCGAAATATCCAACAATAGAATGATGGATTTTGAAAATGTGGTACATATACACAGTGGAGAAGAGTTCTGCAATAAAGTCTTCTACGTCACATAACTGTTGTTATGTCACCTAGGAAATGAGCAACCCATCTATATTTTTCATATTAATTGCCGTAGTACACCTTCAATGATATGCGCATGCTCACACACGTGCTCACACATGCACACGCACGCACGCGCGCGCGCGCGCGCACACACACACACACACACACACACACACTAGCTTGTCTGATGAATGGGCTTCTCTCCTTTGAGAGCTCCACTTTGGTTTTCAGAGGTCTTGTTACTTGAAATTTGTGGCCCTCAAAGAGTTACCACAATGATTTGGAATAGTTCGGTCTTCCATTTTCTCTCCTTCTCCTTTTTGGTGTCATTACTGGGGATTAGACCAAGAGCCTTGGTTATACCAGGCAAGAGACACCCTCCCCGTGAGCTCCACACCCAATTTCTCTTCACTTCTCTCACTCGGCGCTCTCCATCTTTCATTCCTGGTTTCTTTCTTCCAGTTGTTTCAGGACAGCTGCCTCCAAAGCTGGTTTTAAAAATAAGCAGCTCTTTATATTGTGTTGTCAGTGATATTTGCACAGATTTTTGAAACTGACACAGGAAGAGATTATCATGAAATATACTCTAAGAGATATGAAGAAGTGCCTCTTTAAGAATGGAACAAAGCATGGTACTAACATGGATTTTATTTGTAGTATGTTCTAAAGAAAAATCAGTACATGCACCTGTATTATAAGGGTAAAACAAATATACCATTTGAAGAAGAGCATTCGAGAGCCTACTCTGACTGTCTGCGTACAGTAGTAGGTTTGGTGTGTAAGTTTGACACAGGACCTTCAACCCATGCTACTCACGAAGCTAGCACTATGCTAAAAAAAAATACACATCTTAAATAGAGTTTTCATGTGAGTTTTTGAATGGCATGCATGCTTTCTTTCATTTTAATAATAGTTTGAAAGAGTGTAGGCAGAAACATTTGGTAAGTCTTTTCATATAAATGCTTGTTTACTATCTAGTATTGAAGTTCACACATTAATAAGGAGAAAAGGCAGGCGAGTAGGTTCTCATCTGTATTGTTAATTAAGTCACATGTTAAACATTTAAAGTTTCTGTAGTATTTTTAAGGAATCAGAAATTACTCTATTGCATCAAGAAAGTGGAAAGTTGGTTTCCGCTTTGGGGAACGTATTTCCAGCTTCGCGAAAAGAAATGGCTGGACACATCACACTGTGTTTTCAGGCCCAGCTTTTCTTTGCTTCTGCAAACAGCCCGACAGTTTATTTGCACGTCTGGTCCTGGAACCAAGTTATGTTAAGAGAACCTGCCGAGTGGTTGTGCATTCTGGTATTGTTTTATTTAAAGTTCTGCCTTGTCTGGTTTGTTAATAATGTCTCTTTGCTTCTGTTTTTGTATGTGTCTAGTTGTTCTTGAAAAGTTACCAACATCCATGGCTGTATTTTAGAAATATATTCCCAAAATAACATGAACAGTGTTTTGGTATGATATCTGAAATTTCAGATAAGGTGTTCACATATTTGACACCAGAAAGATCATGATACATACAGAGCTGTTGTATAGATAGTACATTTTAAATTTGTGAGACCATTTGAGCACATAAAAATAAGCAGACTATATATGAATACAGTAGAGCAAAAGACTGCCTAAGTATCCAGGGAGTACTTTTTCTTCAGTAATGAAGAGAATTTGCCTTTTGTTTTAGTTTAAAAAGAGCCACTCCTAGGCTATTGAAACTCTTTGGCATTAGTTATTACTTACAAAGGTTAAATGAGTAGAAATACAAAAGAACATTGGCTTGGTGACATTAGATCACAACCCTAACACCTTACAGAATATGAAAGTTTTCTACAAATTCTAACTTTTTATTTTATAAAAATTTGAAGATTCACCTCATATACAAAAACAATGCTAGGTAGTGATGAATGTGGAGTTGAATTCCACTGGACTTTAGGGACAATATGAAATAGAAACTCTGTATTGAAATACTCCAATTGGATGTTTTATACAAAACGATTGATGTACAAATGGTATTGTCCAAATAAGAAAGAAAAATAAAAGCAACTATAGATCCAAGTGCACTTTCATAGTAAATATTGGAAAATAGTAGCAATTTAGAATATGTTTTTGTTGGTATTTGACTTAGGTTCAAGACTCAATGAAAATATTTCTATCTTTAATGATATCACCAAATACTATTTCTGTTTACTACTACTACTACACACTATTTATTATATTACTAAGCATTGCTGTTTGACCTTTAAAGGAGCTATTTATTCCAATATAATATTATGAATAATATTTTTGAGTACTTCAGTTTTTAAAAATGTTTATTTTGCACATGATGGGTACTGAATTCAGGGTTACAGGGTCTGTTAATCTCTAAGGTGAAGAATTCTAACACAGTATCTAAAATTGACAGTACTTTTGAGAGAAACCATTATTATATATTTAAATTATAATACCATCAAATTTTTCTTATATTTGTATATTTACAGTTTAAGAGGAAACTACATACTTTATTTTATTGAAATGACATTCACTATTCTATTACTTCTAGACAAAGTTTCAAAAGATAGCTCAAATGAGGAATTTGCTCTTTAAATTATATGAGTGGAGATGTTTATATTAGTATATAAAACCATTGCATTTGACAGGAAGTTAAATTTAGCAATTTGAAGAACTCATAATGGTTTAAAAAGTCCTATTCAGATAGTTACAGGCCAAAATTTTAGGTAAAATAAAATATTCAGTTTGATTTTTAAAAAGAACGCTTGTCCAATAATTATGGATTTTTGTTTTCTATGATTTTGCCTGATTTCCTCCACCTGTGAATGCAAAGTCATCTAATGAGATCATTGCGACCCAGTTATTTACCTTAAGTTCTCTGCAATAAGCTTTGTGACTTTCTTAAGTCAACACTCAGAGGATTCTCCCATACCCAGCATCTGAGGTTATCCACAGTCGGTATCGCATCTGCTTCCTGCGGCCAAGGTTCATAGCAAGTACCAGGGTATGCTGGGTAGGAGGAAACCAGGACCACTAGAAAATGTGAAGAGAAACACTATTTTTGTCACCCTAAGTTGGGTTCCTTCTTCAAGAGGGTCATAAAGAGAATACTAACATTTTAATTTACAATACAGAAAACTTTCAAAGTGTCAAGCATTTATATATCAGAAGGTCAAGGCATGACCAATGAAGAGAGGCCAGGAGAACATGGTGGTCAAGGTTCTGATGTGGGCTGTTGCATATCATTAGAAACCTTTTCCTCTGAGCACTCATCTTTAAAATAAAAATAAATATGCTGTATTTTCCTTCTACCCTATTTCTCTTATAATAAAACTGTCATCAGGCAGAAACTGCATTTACTTTTGTTTGTTGCCTTAAAAGGAAAAAAAAATGTTGTATCATTCTTATATAAATACAATTCACTTGCCTAGGGTTGAAATAGTTGCATGGCGACTTTAAACTAAGATTATAAAGTTTTACCGCTAGAAAGTCATTAAATCTTCACTGTCTTTAGGATTCAAGGGAAAGGCAGGCAACGTCCTTTCCTTTCTACTCATATATAATATTTTACTTGGATGATTTAAAGATCTCACATTTGACATTTAAAACCTAACTTTTCCACATTAACCTCAAGCCTGCTTATCCTTTAGTTTTGTCAACTTTCCAATTTCTAGGACTTAAATCTCTGGAGTTATTCACATTTTTTTCTCTTTCTTTTCTCTCAACACTTTTTCACTCGGCTCACCTTGTAAATACGCCCACTCTCTGATTCGTTTTCTCTTTTCAATGTCATTGTTAAGTCTTCACCTGACGTATTTTGCTGAACTGTAAATGAGTTTCCTGTGTCTACCATTAGCTCCTAGAGCCTAGTTTTAAAGCATTCTCAAGAGTGAGCCTCTTAAAACAGCCAATCATTTTACCGTCCTCAAACTGCTCTAAAAAAAAAATAGAAATCAAAGTTCTCATGGTAGTGTCTGAGAAGGGTTGACAAAGAGTCACCAAGCTTCAGTGTAACAGACTTGTATAGTTTCCTACTGGGATGACATTTCCACCTATGAAGTGCAAAGGTACATAATCAGTACCTTAATTTTTCACACATTAAGCAGTACTGGTTGCCAGATATCCTAACTTACAGTTAGAGGAGCTTGCCAAGCATGCCTCCACCTTAATAATTTCCCTCTGCTCTCCCTTTATTTTTTTCTCCAGAAATCCACATGTTCTTTAATTCATTTCTTTAAGTCTTTCTGCAAAGTTCTCTTTAGCCAAATTTCTCTTTCCCAACATACAGCAAAAGAGCCTGCGTTCTTCATATTCTTCTTTTGGCTCCATTTCTTATCCATTCACCATCCAATGTGCCGTAACACTTATTATCTATCTTATTTTACTTCTTTTCCCCTACAGAGTATGAACTCCACAAGGCAGGGATTCTTCTCACATTATTGGTGCCTTGAACAGTGCCTGGAACTTGTAACAAATCCAAAAAGATTTCATAAGTTACATTTCACGTAGCCAATGATATAAATTTAAGGAGAGTTTTGGTTGGTCTTTTGTATTTGAAAATGTCTTGTTGCTCATCTTTTAATGAGGAAGACTTCTCTCTGATAATAATGAAATCATATACCATAAATTATATCTCCCTCTCTCTAAATCTTTATCCTGGGGTCTAAGTTGCCATTCGTATTTCAGTTTCATCTTTGGATACTACTCTAAGGTCATTGGGTCCTGTAACTGTCAAGTACACAGCCTGTATTTTCTCTTTGGGAGATTACAGTATACCTCAGATGAAAAGCCACCTTGAGATTTAATCATAATGAACTGCTACTCATTGGTTGTCCTAGTTCATTCAATTTTTAAAAAGCTGCAGGGACTCGCTCGGAAAACATAATTCTTACAACATTTAAAGTCATTTTAAGACAGGATGCCTCATGACTTTACAGTAAAAGAGGAGAGATTGGCAGGGGGCAAACATTGAGATCTTTCCTATGCTATAATTGTAAGATAACTGAGGAAGTGTTTTGGTGTTTATAAGATCTAGCGCTCTCTCTCGCTCTCTGTCTTTCTCACACTTTCTCTCTCTCACACACACAATGCACACACGCACATGCACACATATGTAAGACTTTTAACAGAAATCTTATGTTACTTGGATTTTGGATTCTCTATCTTTGTTTTTTTATTTTGGGCATTTATAATTCTGACACTCATGTTCATGTACTCTAACTGGCTTTCCAACTTTCTGTCTTCTCTTTATTTTAATCCCAGTGACTAGTTTTGTTGTTTCTTTTTTTTTAGCTGTATTATTGTGCCCTTCTCTACATTGTAATAACTCAGATCTCTAGTCTTCTGATCTCCTAACAGGCTTATTGCTGCGGAGACAGTGGAAATAAAGACTTGGCAGTTGGGATCGATGGAAGCATAACCTGAAGGATGAGGATATTTGTATTAAAATGTGTTCAGAAATCAACCAGTGTTTTAGTGGCATGGGGTTAGGGTTGTTTTTCTTGTTGTGTACTATGGACCACATTGTTAGTCAGTTGCACAAATATAGGTGATCAGGGTCCACAGATACTTTGGAAAACTTCCTCTGGAAAAAACGAATATGGGCTCTTGCTCAGGAACAAGGTGGATTTTTCTCGTGTCTCTTACTATTTGATCCTTGTCAGTCTGCAAAGTGGAAGCTATTTGCCTCCATGACGTCTGCTTTGTCAACCTTTAGAAATGGGATTAGCATCACTTCAGAAATAAGACTTCAAGCCCAAGTGTACACAGTACATGGGAGATACTGCAGCTCGTGTTCTCCTCTAATGTTTTTTTTTTTCGGTTTGTAATTATTTTTCGATTGAATCCTAAGAATATGTTCAGTGGGAAATGTGATTAATTTTGTCCACTTTATAATGGATTTAGAGATTTTCCCGAATGGATCGCTCTTTATTATCGTCTTAAAACCATAATGTTAATGTTCATTTCCTTTTGAAAAAGAAACTATTTCATTGTCTTTGTTGATTTCAGAGAATGAATGGAGTCTCGTTCAATAAAATGTCACTAAATGAAATTCCTGATTTGGAAATGTGGGTGTGTGTGTAATTTTTTCAGTCTTTTCATCATACACTAAATTCCATTGTACTTAGAAAGCGTCGTATCAAATAGCTATAAATAAATATGTCATAATATGAAGACATGAAATTGTTGTTAGCATTTGAAGGTACAAAATTTTTGAAACTGACTTTAAACATATGTAACGTTAGTTTGAAATTTTTTTAGTTTAATCAAAATATTTGATAGAATTTATATAAACTTCAAGTCACTATAGCTGCTGCTGCTGTTGCTTCCTCCTCCTCCTCCTCCTCCTCCTCCTCCTCCTCTTCTTCTTCTTCTTCCTCTTCTTCCTCTTCTTCTTGTTCCTTTGAGACAAGGTCTTTCTCTGTAGTGTAGACTGGTCTTGGATTGATTATGAAGTGGGAAGCTCAATCCAGGGCGTTGCACATGCCAGACAAGCACTCTAACTGCTGTCCTATTCCATCAGTCCCACTACAAGAAATTTCTGAGCTCTAGAATTATAGCACGGAGATATAAGATGGCGTTATTTATTTATTTATTTATTTATTTATTTATTTTTCCTTGAGACAGTATTTCACAGTAGTGCAAGCTGGTCCTGAACTCACTCTGTAGCTAGCCTGTGCTGGCCTCAAACCACAGAAGTTCTCCTGCCTCAGCCACTTGAGTGCTGGGATTACAGGCATATACTGCCACCTTTGGCTTTCTCTTGTGATAACAAAACAAGACAAAATAGCAAAGAACTTCTATGTTGATAATGAATGGAAGGTCTCTATGTTATATAGAAAGATAACTAAGGAAGAGTGTCTATGTTATGCTAGCCAGATGCTGTGTTAAGGAACATACAAAGTGACTCTTTTTTCCAGGAGAAAAAAATTAGAGCACAGATATTTTTAAAAACTCATCAATAAATACTCTATTATGAAAAATAATTTTAATAAGAAGGAACTCTAAATATGTTCTTTTCACAAGTGATTTGTATGGAGGGTCATTTTAGATTGTCAAAAAGATTCCTGATTTATAAAAAGAAAAACAAAGCATCAACCATTCCCTTAATAAAGTATTTTGCTTTGAGAAGCAGGGAAGTATAAACACCTTTTAGGTTGCCTTTTTTAATGTACCAGTTTCTTTATGAGGTTTTGGCAAATCACTGTACCCTGATGATTATATACTGAAGAGTTACAAGTCAGTCTCTAAAACACATTTTGTTGCCATATTGCACAATTTATCTACTAAAAGGCAGTTGAAAGCATTTATTAGGGCAGAGAATTTTAAATCTCATTTTCCTGTAGTTCTTTTGTCATTTGATTGATATTGTAAACATATTTTAATAAGGTTTACCCCCCGAATTGCAAAACAGTACAGAAATAATTCAATATTTTTAAAGAACCAGAAATATTGGAAGCACACATATTTTCAATTTAGAATACTTGTAATGAAATTTGTCAACTCTGATGCACCTGATGAATGGATATTGCCAAGCAAGTCATTTTCAACATCTAAGTAAACAAACTAAAAAAAAATTTTTTCTTCTTATTCTCATTGCAACCAAATGTGAATTTCTTCTTACTTTCTTTGAGATAATAGATGGTCCTGCGGCAAAATCCTTTAGGAAGTATGCAATCAAAATCATTGTATTAGTGCATAAATGGAGACTGTATTACCTGTTTTGCTAAAGATCACCCTCCTAGCTTAAGAAATGCTAGTGCTAGGACCAAGGTCTCTAGCAGTCTGTTGATGCCAGTTTTGGTCTTAATAAT
This sequence comes from Ctenodactylus gundi, assembly GCA_004027205.1. Classification (NCBI taxonomy): domain Eukaryota; kingdom Metazoa; phylum Chordata; class Mammalia; order Rodentia; family Ctenodactylidae; genus Ctenodactylus; species Ctenodactylus gundi. The sequence goes on along the minus strand of PVKB01000274.1, from coordinate 382,968 downwards.
TAAATTCTTTTGACTTCTTTTTCTCTATGATCATCTGCTCTGAATTCACGTGGCCACATTCGGTTTTCTTTGCGCTATTTATTGTGCTTAGAATTGTTCATCAGTGTTTTATTAGGCAAAAACTTACTAAAGGACAAAGTGGGAAGGCAGCACTTGGGAATCTACATGAGACAGATGCTGTACGCATTCACAATTCCCACTCATTTAAGATTTAGGATCCATGGTTTTAGAATAAATCTAGTCCTGGAAGTAGAGGAGATTTCAACAGACCTATTTCTGAACAAAGTGAAAGTCACTAATAGAGCCAGTTTGTGTTTAAAAGCAGGTGATCTTTGGCTTCAGGAAGAAAAATATTATCTCTGTGCTTTTTCATATTATCCTCAAATAGCCTTCATTTGGTTGAAGAGAGTAGCTCAACACAACTACTCAATTTGCCTGTGAACTTTCCTTATTCCATTTGTCAAGGATGTAAAGTCAGGATGGAGTACAAGGCCAGGATAATGGAGGCTTTTGCTATAGTTAAGGCTGCCCAGCAACTATATTGAGTACTTCGGTGGTGCTTGGGAGAGAGAATTTACCATAGATCAATTCAGAAAATTCATTCTGTGCTAATTTATGCAGTGTTTTTTTTTTCCACAGGATTTTCTATTAGAATATTATGAAGAATTATTTTTAAAAATTTGAATTTCTCAGGTCTTAGAATGAATAGAAGTTGTAGATCTGATAAATTGGCTTAATTTAAGCATATTATAACATACATTCATATTTTATCAGATATTATCTTAGCCTTTCTGTTGTTTACTAAAGGTTTGCATTGAAATTACTTGACATATTTGCCAAAGTTCTTAACTGCATTTTATGCTTTAAAAATGCATTAGTTCCACACAGAGAATATAAACATGATATAGCCATAGCCTTTTGAAATAATTCATTTAAGAATATTTATATACTATTTTAAGAGAAACCCTGTTAAATATTCTCTTTGAGAAATTATAGTTAATAACAGTGCAGTTTTATTCATGATATACTGTATTATGATAAATTTCAAAAATATTGAAAAAAAGCACAAAATATCATTTGAAAGTAAGGAATTATGACTTTGTAACCCCATTGTATCTGTGATTCAAATTTCAAAATTAAGAGGAGCAAATTTGATTGAATGATATCAAAATTATCTACAAAAAATCATAAGAACAGTGAAAAGACACCTGGAAGACAGAGAAAATTGTCAGCTTGCAACATAGACATAGGACAAAGCTACTAGTATGTTAAAAGGCCTGTAGAAATTGATAAGAAAAACTCAATAGCAAATAAACAGCTGCTATGAACAGATGATTTGCAGAAAATGCAGTATCTCCAAAAACAAGAAGAGTTGTGGCATTATGCTTAAGATGAGAGAACTAGAAAGCTAAAATCTGTTGTACTTTAATAACACATGCTTGAAGGGGACCTCGGGGAAATACGTGTTCCAGGGATATTCGGAAAGTCATTGATATGATTTCTATGAATAATGCTTTGTTAATATCTAACAAAAACTACGAACAGAATTATCATTTGACCCAATTACTGCACTTCTGGAAAATGATTTTTCAGACATACACACCTGAGAAACGTATGTACAAGGATGTTTGCAGTATAATTGCTAGGACAAAATATTTGAGGAAATTAAAAAATATATCTGCAAATAGAGTATTATAAAATCTATAATCTAAGTTGCATAGCCATTTGAAAGGATAGGATATAAATCTGAAAAAGAATTGGAAACATTATGAACTAATATAAAGGAACTGAATTATTCAAAAAAGCAAGATAAAGATGTTATGTTGAGTATATTATATTTCATCCAAATTGCAGGAAGGGAATTGAAAAATGTCCATATTAAGAAAATGCTTGCTATATAAATATAATAAAATTAGGAACTTCTGTTGTTTGCTATAGGAGTTAGAAACTGGGTGAACTGGAAAAAGGGTGGAAGCAAATTTCCACTTCTTGACTTTTTTTCCTCATTGTTCAATTTGTAATTATAATAGTGATTTAAAAGTTGTTTTAATAGTTTCAGAACTTTTTCCTTGTCAATAGCTTTTACATTTCTAATAAACTTTGTAGTATATAGATTATTTCTTCGTGTGTGTGTGTGTGCGCGCGCGTGTGTGTGTTAGTGATCAGGATTAGGGAGTGAACTCAGGCCGCCATTCACGCTAGGCAAGCTTTCTACCACTCTGCTATATTCCCAGTCCATGATTTGATATTTTAATGTATTTAGTGCAATTAATGGCAAAGATCAAATATTGCCCTTCACACTTCAAATGAGCTACATAACTTGTGTCTTAAATCTTCTCGTTATCTTTTATTGCCAGGCTAGTCTCGAACTCACCATGGAGCCCAGGCTGGCCTTGAACTCTCTGCAATCCTCCTCACTCAGCCACTCAAGTGCTGGGACTACAGGCATGCGCCACCACTCCTGGCTTATGTGGAGCTGGGGAATCAAACTCTGGTACTTAGTACATGATTTAGCGCTTGCGCTTTAGCAGCTGAGCCATTCCTCCAACCCCTCTAACCCCTCCAACCCCTCTAGCTTTTATCCTATGTTTTTTTCCCCAGTAATTAATTCCAACCAAAACTTCAAATCAGTTAGAATTAATGCAAGATCCAGGTCCATTGCTGATATCAGTCTTTGGTATCTTTTCATAGATTTTCATAATTGTAGCGTGTGTTATCTGCGGAATTTCCTTTACTACTTCTGCCAATTTAGCATTATTTAAATAATGTTTTTTATGACCTTTCTACTTGACTTGTTTAAGGGGACAAGTTGCTGAAGTACCTGCATTTGAATAGTACAGGAGTTATTTCAAATTAATTGATATGATAGAAGCTAGAATTCGAACAAAATAAAGGCACTTGCATATTAAGCTTAACTTTGTTTTACAGAAATATATATTAATATTACATTGTTACAGAAAAATTTATCATTAATGCCTCTGATTTTTACCTCATTGCCAAAATGTTCCAATAGTGTACATTAAAAGAAAATATTGTGAGTGTAGGAACCCAAATAGCCACTGATTTAAGAATAAATATTCTAAATGTTATAAGTACAAATATTTTAAACATTATTTATAACATAAGGAATATAAATTATTCCATACTGGTTACAATTGCCGGTGAGTTTTCTTAGAATCACAATTGCTTAGAGTTTTCAGATAATTTATATATATTTTTAGGCAAAATGTGCTCAAGTATCACTTGCTGCTTGTACACTTTCCCATATGAGGCAAGAATTCTCTAAGAACTGAAGTGCATAATGTATTTGACAAGAGTTCATCATTTCCTCTGGACCCATCTTTAAACCATCACATAGTCAAGATGGAAAACTGTTAGGACTATAGAGGAAATGTTAGGATAGCCAAAATATTTAGGGGGGATTTTTCCACTACTGTTCAGAGCTTCTACTTTGTCTCAAAAGCAGTTTTCTTACAAAATCGTTTTGTTTTTATTTTTTGGTATTGGTGTTCTAGAATTGCAATATTCTCTCAAAAGATTTTTATTCTTTATGGAATTTCTCATTATCAATTATGATATTAATCACTAACGGGCTAACAAGGGACCTAGAAACTTAACAGAAGGTAGTTAGAACTTAATGTGCTGTTGAGAAAGACTCAAAACAGGGATTAATAATATATATAGATTTGAACTAATGCCTATTAAAACTAAGACAAAAGAATAAACGATATATGATACTTTGAAAGAGTGGTCAGCACCAGGGTAGCTCAGATCAGAATTTTTAACTTCCTGTGTATCAGTTGCTAGGGCTGCCATTGCAAATATTGCACCAAAATGAATAGATTTCCCTGGATGCCAAGAGTTTATGTAGTTAGAAATTTGGAAAACAATTTCATTAGAAATAGCTTAAAAGTGGTATAACCACCTTCCTCCCCCCCAAAAAAAAAAATACCTAGGGGGAAACCTTACCATGACAGCAGAAGACTTTTATAATGAAAATAACAAAAAATGAAGAAAGAAATAGAATACATTAAAAATGGAAAGATCTCCATGTTCAAGAATTAACAGTACTAATATTTAAATGGCCATATTACTAAAAGTGACCCAGAAATTCAATGTGATCTTGATAAATATCAAGGATAATCTTCATGAAACTAGAAAGAAAATTTATACGGAAGCACTGAAGACCCAGAATAACCAGAGTCCCAGAACAGAAAGAACAAAGCAGGAGACATGACAATCCCAGATTTCTAATTATATTACAAGGCCACAGACACAAAAATAGCATGGTACAAGCATAAAAATAGAAATGTAGACCAATGAAATAGAGCAAAAATCATAGAAACAAATTTGTGCACCTGCATCCATCTGATTTTTGACAAAGAGACTTAAAATATATACTAGAGAAAAGAGTTTCTTTGCAAAAGGGGACTGGAAAGACCGAATATCCAGTTTTGCAGAATGTTGAAGTTAGATCTTGGTCTCTTGTCTTGTACTAAAATCAAATCAAAATAGATCAAATGTCTATATTTTGGACTCAAAACTTTGAAATTTTCTGAAAGAAAACATATGGGAAACACTCGAAGCCACCGACACAGACAGACATCCTGAATGGAAACCCAGTAGCAGATTATATTGGGAATCAACAAATTATTATATTGGGAATTATATTGGGAATTATATTATATTGGGAGTTATATTGGGAAATTACATTGGGAATCAACAAATGGGAAAATAGGCAGAATATTCAAGTGGTATCTACAAAACAAGGGTAGTAATCAATGAAGGAAATAGCAACCTACAGGAAGGGAGAAAAAAAATGCGAGCAACTCTTCTGGTAGAGGGGTAATATATAGAACAGATAAACACCCCCCATAGGCCAGTGAATTGAGCAGAAAATTCTAAAATGAAGCAATGTATATAAGTAGTCAGTAAAATATATAAAAATATTGTACACCTTTCTCTGTTAGGAAAATGTAAATTGAAACTACATTGAGATTTCATCTCATCACAGTCAGAATGGCCATTGTGAAGGAGGCAAGAAACGATTCTGGTGACAATGTAAAGGACAAAGGAACCCTTGCCCACTCTGGGCAGATAGACACTACAGTTGCTATAGAAAGTAGTAGGTGTATTCCTCAAAACCTAAAGTTAGATATCTCATTTGATTCAGTTCTATCATTCATTGGTGTATTCCTGAAAGAATTAAAGACAACATGCCACAGTGATGCATGCACATCTGTATTTCTAGCAGCATAGTTCACAGCCAAAGTGCAGAAACATCTCAGAAACTAATCAACTGATGAATGGATAAGGAAAGGTGTGCTATATATTCAGTGGAGTCTTGTTCGGCCATGAAGAAGAATGACAATGTGTCACTTTCAGAAAGATGGGTGGAACTTGTTTCCGTCATGTTAGGCGAAATAAGCCACTTTCTGTGCCATTTTGGATCCCCCGAAGCCTCATGTATTTGGAATCAGGTGCCATTGAGAGGTGGGGTTTGGTTAGAAGAGGCAGTTGTTTTGTTTGGATTGGGGGTTGCCCAGGGAAGAGATTTCAAGGTATTGTTGTTCACTCATATGTGTTGTTGATTTATAGGCCAGGAAATGAAGGAGATGCCTCCAACTTGGGTGTGGGGGGAGGTCCAAATGGCAGCTTGAAATTAGTGAAGGAAGAAAGAAGAAACACTGTTACAGCTTCTTTCTGCAAATATTCAGGCCCTGCCAAAGTCTTCGGATACCAGCTTGCTCCTGGTCACTTGGCGTCTGTCTGCAACGGGATGAGCAGCTCCTTAGCCCCTCCATGCGCCTTCACCATCACCACTGCTGACTGCCCATTAATGAACTGTCTGAGACCTTATGAAACTGTGAGCTAAATAAGTCTCACCTCCCTTAAGTTGTGCGTGTCAGGCATTCTGTCACATCGACGAGTAAGTAACTAACACAGATGGAACTAGTGAACATCATGTTAAGGGAGATAGGCCACTCTCAAAAAATTAGCATTCACATGATCTCTTTATATAAGAAATCTAAAACTAAACAAAGAAACAAAGGAGAGAGGACAGGAGTTTAGGAAGCTCACTTTTAGAGATGGGAAAGGGGATTGAAGAAGTGTAATGAAAGGGTGAAAGAAGTAATGGGAAAATAATCAAAATATGTTATACATACATACCGATTACCATAAAAGTCTCATTATTTCATAGGTATAAATTAAGAATTTTTTCTGTTGAGCATGTGTACACACACATGCACTCAGAAACACACGTATGCACACATACACCTGGATTACTTAACAGAAACTTTTTGACAGTTCTGCAGGTGAAAGTTTAGGGTCAGGTGATGGCAGACTTGTTTTGGCTGAAGCTGATATTCTTGGTTGCAGACACCTGCCCTCCTGCTGTGCGTTCACACATTTGTCCATGGTGTCTGTGTCCGTATTTCCTCTTCTTATGAGAATGTCACTAGATTGAATTGGTGATGACCTTGTGGCTGCATTTTAACTAAATTGCCCCTTGAAAGGTGGTGTCACCCAAAACAGTCACAGAAGGTGCCAGAAGTTTGGGGTTTAGCATATGAGTTTTACGGAGGCGCAAGTCACCTCTGCATCTCTCTTTGCCCCTTACTAGCTGGCATAGTCCTCCATCAGCCCATGTTTCCTGCTTTTGCACTTAATGTTGTGCTTAGTAAACAGCATGTTAACTATTAGTATTAGTTATTCTATGATAGAAACTATATTTTTATATGCAGGAAAGATTTATAAAATACAGAGAACTAAGATAATAGTGTGGTGTTAATTAATATAAAGAAAGACACCTACATTAAAGGCTATAAAATTTTTGCCTCATTGCCTCTTATTTCTGTCTTTTATAGTTACAATTGAGGTAGATCTTTCTCATTTTAAGACAGGTGTTTCAATAGTGTTTCTGGCTGGCGTCTCCTGCTTCATAGAGCATACATCCCTGTCCCTAACATAAAAGACTCAGGCCTCAAAAACTGGAGAAGGTACCCCAAAAGGGCAAATGGGTACTGCAAAGTAATGAAAGGACCATGAAGCTTAATTAGAAACCATAGAGGTGAGGTTTTTCCATTGCGTCAAGTGCTATTAGCAGCGTTGAAAAGAAAAGTCTCAAAATGATCAATGTTGAAATAGCAATAATTATGCTCACTATTTATTAAAAAGTAGCATGGATGTTGAAACAAATACGCACTGATTGCTGTCACTAAAACTGTTGTGCTGCTTTATTCATTATTTAACATATAGTTTTCTTTTTTATGTGTTTGTAGTAAACATGGACCAAGGGAGGACATGGACTGTTTTAATAATAAGAGGGAAATTTTAGCCCATATTTCACTTTAATGAAAGTAAGAATTTCTTGAATATGAGTTCAAGATAATGAATGATAAAAGCCAAATCTAAAAGCTTAGTTATCATACGTCTAAATTATTTGCAGTATAGCTTTCTGCTACTTAAATATAACTTTACATTTCCAGAAAATTAATTTAATCAAGACACCCCGCTTTTAAGAGACTCAACACTTTATAAAATAGCATTCATTATATATTGTGCTGTAAATATTTTATATTATCCAAATCATTAGATTAACTACTAATAGAATTAATTTTAAGTCATTTTATAGTATAATTATTAAAAAGACTGTTGTGTGCTTATTAGGTGCACTGTGGCTTTCACAACTGACATATCTGCAAAATATACTAGTAAAAACAGAATTCAAAACATACAGAAGATTTCAGAACATAGTAGCATCTACATATGTTATATGTTCACACATTTTTAGTGCAATGTATCCGATTGGTGAATATCCCAGTATGTAAATGTTATATTTCTATGTCAAAGAGAACATGCATGAGAATATGAACTAAAAATAGGGTGGAGCATACTCAAAAAGAAAGTTCATATTGGAAATATGAATTAAATTCAGACTTTTTGAAAAATATTCAGGAAATTGCTTTACCATTTCACTATCGTGTTTATTACCTATCATGAGGGTTTTAAAAGAGCTGTTTGATAAATTAGTCTTTATGAAGGAAAGAATGTGTGAAACTGTTCTCTACTGACTTATTAGTCATGAACAGTGAGTTTTCGTGGATATCCATGGTCTCTGTGGTCTGAAGGTTGTGCAGGGCAGAGTTGCCTGCCTTCATCAGCACAGACATGATACATGCATGATACAGCGCGAGAAGCATTCACATGCTTGCCATCTCCCCCTCCTCCTGTCATCTTGGAAAATCTTACTTCCGCTCTCTTTGATCATATTACGTTACTCATGACACCGCAAAAGTGATGAGACAGCAAAAGACACGTTGAGTAGGTTTCTGGGAACTTTAACAATTAAAGCAGACCTTTCCTTGGTTGGTTATATTACACATCTCCTGTCAGTTTCTTGTGTGTAAATGGCAACAGGGATTTTAAAGTGATTATAGAAACACAAAGAGAAAGAAATGAAGAAAGATGTAAAATGAATTTGGGTTTATTTTTAAAATTTTCTGTTACAGTCCTCTGGAATGAGCATTGAGAACTGACGTAGAATCAATGACTTGATTCTACCTATAGGCAGGTAAATTATATCAGGGATAGATCACCTGGGAAAGTCCGCTAGGAAACATTCTTCATGGGATGTGAAAACATTATTGGCATAAATTGTAAAAATTCAAATTAACCCAGCATTGTCTTCCAAGTGATGGGAGCAGGAAACACTTTTTGTTAATAACAAATCCCACTTGAGTGTTTTTGCAATTTTCCTGACAGCAAAATTTTTACAGGCAGTTAACAGCGAAAACTTTGAAAACAAATAATTCATTATGGAGTTATCTTTATAGGAAATTAATCTAAATTTCAAAATCTTTAATAAGCCTCTTATAATTTTAGACTAGAAAAAATACATAAAAATTCTCAAAAGAAAAATAAAACTTTAATACAGAAAACTATTAATACTTTTAAGACTATAAATTCTACTCCACCAATTTAAGATGCATCAGTGAGTCTATTCGACATTTAACTTTATAAATTCATCAGCAGGACATTCATTAATATGAATAGACATAAAACCATGAAAACTAGAATGATTATAATATTTTTAAACATTTTGAATGTCACATAGAGCAAGGGAATATAGGGAAATATTTTTGATGAAACATTAAGGAGCTGAAGCACTTGAACTATACTGGGTCATTTTCTTTTTAGATTGGGGCAGATGTAAGCTGCTGTTCTACTTTGACTATGGTTCGAAAGTTGGGTGAGGGCTCACGTTGAAGGCCAGCGTAAAGCATCAGAACTAAAACTTGAGCTAAGGTAAACTGAACAGAGGCTACATTTTTCATTGAAAGAGTAGAATAGGATAAACTCATCGCCATAGCAAGCTCACTTTCTGAAGAGTCTGCCATGTCTCAGGCTGTATCTGGTGTACACAAGAAAGAAAGGCGTCTCCTTCGAGAAGGAACGACCGTGTTCATTCTATTCTACATGGTATGGGAGTTCTAAATTACACAAATAGCTCAGAAAACTATCATCAGAAATAAAATTTAAAAAGTTGGTCGTGATAGGTGGTAATGGTACCCCTGGAATGTCAGACAGGTATAAAAGCACTCGTCAGGTACAGGCCAAGCTCAGGTTTCCAGAATCACCCTATCGAAAATCTTCTTGAAAAGTGTTCATAATACAAAATCTTAAAACTCATAAGAAACAAAGTAAACTTTAGGAATACTCAACAAGTATAACGAACAGTGGAAAGGATATCATTTTTCTCAAAATTTCAGATATTAGGTCTATCAAATAAAAATTATACAATGAGTAAAGCACACCTCTCAATTTATTTATCGAGTATCCTTAGCAGATTTATACTCTTTTTGCATTTAAAAATTCAGGGCTTGATTATAAAAATTAAATTAAAAATACTTAGAAAATATTCAACAGAATGCATGATGCTTGATAGGGAAGGAGTTTTTAAATACTTCCCAGAATAATTATAAAGAAAAAGAAAAGTAGGCTTGATTGGCTTAAAATCAAAGTTATCAATACAGAAAAAATGCAATAAAAATATACAATAGGCTACAGACCAACTAAATATTTTTGCAATAAAATATCCAACAATATATTTGAATTTAGGACATATAAATAACACTTGAATATTAAGAATAATAGAAAATGTAGTGGAAAAGTGAGCAAAGGATTTATGAGAGAAAGAAGATGCCTAACTAGACAGAAAAGAAAAAAGTACAATATGTTCACAAGAGATTAGGGAAATGTGATTTAAAAATACTATCATGTTAACATTGAATAGTCAGACTGAAGAAACTGAAACTATTTTATAATATCAAGTTTCCATAAGAATTTTGGGGAGAGTTTGTAAAACTGCCACCATTATGGAGAGCTATTTGGCAATATCTAATGAAGTTTGGTAAATATGAAATATTTTACAATTGGTGTTGCACTCTAGAGAATGCTTTGAGCATGTTCACACTGAGATTAGGTACAAAATCTTCCATATGGTATGATTTACAGTTGATATCAAATTAAAAACGATCCTAAAATATAAACAAATAAGTGAATTTTTCAATTGTGATATACCTTGGAATTGTGATACCTTGGGATAATATGCAAAAATTCAAAGAAAAATCACTGATACTACAGGTTTCAAAGGAAATGTTAGAGTGATAACTGCATTATGTTGCTGCTTGTGTGAAATTTAATAAGATAATAATCTATCTATAAAAATAATAGCATAAAAACATACTCAAAAATTATCTCTAAGGGACAGAAGAAGAAAGTGTATCAAATGGGTAATTCGGGTGGTCTTCAAGTATATCAAACGTATGCCTTTTAAAATAATTATATGAATCTCTGTTACATTTTCATTGAGTTTCTTGGAGGAGTACATGAATACTCATTATATTATTTTTTAAAAAATTATCCTTCATGTTTAAACTATTTTAGAATGAAAAAAGAAATTTAGGACAAGATTTTTTTTCTTCACTACACTTACTGTATAAGTATTACACCTGAAAATGACATGATTTTGGTGAAGGAATACTATTGAGTTAACCTTCTCCAAGGTCACACATGTACTCAGGTTGTCCAGGCCTCATGTAGTATGGATAGGTTAAGTCCAGGCACCAAAGGAAAACCATCCTCCTATACTGTGCATTAACCAGGTCCAGAAGGTAGATTTATCTGTAAAAGTATTGTTATGTTTCTTAAAAGTCACTATGTTGAATGTTAATGTATTTGTAAATAGGTCCTTCAAGCTAATGACCAGGGGTCAATGCAGTTATGAAGTTGAAGTCTTAGTCTCATATAACCACTGCCCTGGTTTGTGAACACAAAGAGAAGTCACTGTAGTTCTTGAAGAAAAGGCTTTCAGCAGAAACCAATCCTACTAAGATCTTGATGTTGAATTTCTTGCCCCCAAAACTATGATAATAAAGAACTTGTTAGATAATAAAGAACCAACACTCTGATATTTTGTTATATAATCCCTAGCAAATGATGACAGGTACTATTCTAATATGAGAAGACATGAGATTGGAAATTGAGAAACAGACAAAAAACCAGATGTAGAGAATTTACCTGAAAGTGTCAAAAGAACAACAGATGACCCTCACCATAATAAAGGCTGTGTACCACACATCCACAGCCCACATCATAATTAAGGAGAAAAACTGAAACCAGAAATGAGACCAAAGTATCCACTGTCACCATTTCTGTTCAACGTATTGAAATTTTAGTCAGACAAATTAGGCAATAGAAAAAAAAGGGGGGATATAGAGAGGAAAGGAATAGATCAAAGAATAAGTTGAATAAAGGAATAGTTGTCTTTGATTGCCAATGTTATTATCCTTCACTAAGGGACCCCTTAAAGCAGTGCCAGAAGAATATTATGTGGCACTTAGTCTTAGCCAAAAGGCTAATAAGCAACAGAATATTACATCTGATAAGCTAAACAGTTTGGACTCAAACTTGCGAGCATCTTGCATCAGCCTCTCAAGTAGATAAGATTACAATTGTGCACCACCATATTAAGATTAAATTTAGTAACTTTTCTATATATAAATAAGAAATTCAATCAGAAAAAAATCAAGAAGACAACTTCATTTACAGTAACTTACAAGTGAATAAGATGCCAAAAACTTAACAAAAAAGTAAATGACTTCCACAATGAAAATTACAAAATGCTCAAGAAAGAAGTTGAAGACATAAGATATTAGAAGATATTAAAATATTATCAGAAGGAAAGGAAAGACCTTTCATATTTGTACATTGTCAGAATTAATATCTCTGTTAATATTAATGTTAATATTAATATTGATGTTAATACATGGTTGTTATTTCAGAGCTGAAAGTAGACCTCAGTAGTTAAAGCTCTTGTGTAGCATGAACAAGGCCCTGGGTTCTATTCCCAGCATCACATAAGAATCATCCAGGCATAGTGGCATATGCCTATTATCCCAGCCCTGGGGAGGTTGGAGAAAGGGGGTAGCCAGGGGTTTGAGGCCAGCCAAGGATATAGAGTGATTTCAGGATCAGCCTGGACTACAGAGTGGGTTCCTGCCTCAGGAAAAAAATAAATAAATAAACTCTTAGAACTAATTAACAAATTCAATCAAATTGCAGGTTACAAAAATAATACAAAAAATCAATAGCATTCCTCTAACCAATAATAAACTCAATAAAAAAGAACTGAAAAGAATATTTCTGTTCTCAATGAACCTTCAAAAAATTAAACATCTAGGAGTCAACTTAACTTAACTAAGGAGGCCAAGGTTAATAACTGTAATATATAAGGTATTGAAGAAACTTCGACCCTTCAAAATCAAAGAACCAATTAAAAATGGGCAATTGAAATGAATAGGCAGCTCTCACATGAAGAAGTTAAAATGGCCAGCAAATGCATGAAATGATGTTCAAAATCCTCAGCCATTAGACAAATGCAAGTCAAAACATCACTGAGATACTGTCTTATCCCAGAGAAATTGATCCCAAAGAGCAATGAAAGCTTGTGTGATTGTGGGGGGAAAGGTGACCTTCCTACACTGCTAGTGAGGTTGTATACTGACACAACCAGTATGGAGGGCAGTATGGAAATTCCTCAAAAACTGAAAATGAATATTCCATTTGAATCCAGCCATACCTCTTCTGAGTATCTTTCCTAAAGAGTTAAGTGCAGCATATAACAGAGATGTATGCATCCCTATATTCATAGCAGCACATCTAACAATAGCTGAAATGTGGAAGACACCAAAATACCCATCAACAGACCAGTGGATGCACACATCAGGGTAGATGTGCACAACGAAGTACTCTTCCATAACGGAAAATAGGTTTGGGGCTTCTGTGGGTAAATGGTCCCAACTTGAAACCATTATGCTTAGTAAAGTGAGTCAAATGCAGAAGGTTAAATACCACATGGCTGCTCAAATATGAGAACTCTAGAATACAGATATTTTATAGAACGAAGTGAGTGTGATAGTGGGAGTTAAAGGGAATGGGAATGGTGCAGGAGGACCGAAAATGGCGAGGAGAAAGAAGTGTACTGTGTACACAATATATGTATGTACACCATACACAAGCTCATTGTAACCATTCTATATGATACATATATTATATATATAATACATATATAACATATTACATATGTATATATTACTTATATACATTGTGTGTACATATATTACATACACAATGTACAATTGTGTATAGATGATATTGTGTGTATATATCATGTGTATGTATGTATATTAATTATATATCACATGTATATATATATTTTTCTCATGTATATGGAATGAATACAAAATAAAGCAATAATAAAATGGTTGTATCTCAGCCATTAACTGAAGCAATTTTCAGATTCAACATGATCTGCATTAAAATAACAATGTTATTCTTCAAAAGAGCTAGAAAAATATCCTAAAATTTATCTGGAAGCATGGGTGACACAGAGCAGTCTAAGCAGTCCTGAGAAAAAGATTAATGTTAGCAGTATGGCATTACCCAATTTCAAAATATATTACACACCCATAGTAACAAAACTGCAAGCTACAGGAATAAAAACTGAAAAATAGATGAATGGAATAGGAATAGGAATAGTCCCAAACTGAGGAACCCAATTGCTCAGTAGGAAGTGAGCTGAGCTCCGGAGAGACACTGCATCTGAGTTTACAGCTCTCCCCATCACTCACATTAACACCTGAGTCCTCCCTGTGTCCTGTCACATCAGAGGTGGCATTACATTCTCACAAGAGTACAGAGTTTACTGCGAATGAAGCACTGGAGGGAACTAGTATGCACGCTTGCTGTAAGAATCTAATGCCTGATGATTTGAGGTGCTACTGAGCACTGATTTAACCCTGGGGACCAAATGAAAATGCAGATTAACATCAGCAGAAAGTGTGCTGTCTCCCGTGATTCCTGTATGGAACTGTCTAGTTGCATGAAAACAAGCTCAGGGCTCCTGCTGACTCTGTGTGGTGCTTAGCTGTATAATTATTTTGTTATACGTTACGGCATAATAATACTAGAAACAAAACGAACAGTAAATGTAATGTGTCTGAATCAGCCCCAAACTGTCCCCTATGTCTGTTAGTTTTTAATATCTAAAATGTATAAAAACTAAAAGTAATGCTAAAAAACAACTCAGTATATGGCCTGCCAAACTGAACAGAAATGTCTTAGAAGAAGCACAACTGGCCAATAAGAATATGTAGAAGCTTGTTCAGCATCTTCAGCCATGAGAGAAATCCAAAACAAAAGAGCCTTAGGATTCAATCTAGCCCATGAATGTAGCTATCACCAAGAAAATAAAAATAATAAATGCGTGTGAAGATGCTGGGAATGTAAGTTAGTATAGCTGCTCTGGAAATCAATATGGAGGCTCCTCAGAAACCTAAACTTAGATATATTGTTTGATCCAGCTATACAATTTCTGGGCATATTTCCAAAATTATTGAAGAGGGCATAATATAGAGACCCCTGCTTACCTGTGTTTATTGTGGTACATAGTTATGCTAGGGAAACTGCCCAGTTTTTACTTAACTAGTGAATGAATAAAGAAATATAGTATACAGACACAATTAAGTGTTGCTCAGCCATAAGGAAAAATGAAATCCTGTAATTGGCTAGTAAATGCATGGAACTGGAGATTGTCATGTCAGACTCAGAAAGACAAATACGTATTTTTCCCATATGTTGACTCCTTTAAAAAAGATGTAAAAATATCACGGAGACTATTAGAGCAGAGGAACAGATCAGGGAGGAAAGTGAGAAAGACATACATGTACGAATAAGCTAAATAAGACATTATTTTGTGCAACTAATATTCACCTATATATAAAAAACACCTATATTGCCCAGTGGTCTCATTTCTGGCTATATAACCAAGGATAGTGTAATTAACAAGCTAATGAGAAATGTGCACACTTGTGTTATTGGAGATTTATTTACAATATATGAATTACAAAATTGACTTAAATATCTGTCAACAATGAATGGATTTTAAAATGTGGCATGTATGCATAATAGAACACTACTCAGCCTCAAAAACGAAGGACATTATACTGACTGTAATAAGTCAAACACAGGGGAAAACACAGGACAAAAACAAAACAGAAGAGCAGATGGCCACTTAAAGTTGTTGGTGACATTAATTTGTTAGATAGTGATATGTGCATGGCATCAAGGAGAGCTGTGGCTTATTCTAACATCACTTGACTTCCTGTGTAGCTGAAAACCCAAGTGGCCGTACTGTCTGTTAACAGACTTTGTTTCAGCTGTTGTATGAATGTAGGCTTTTTAAGTGTAATGTTAATGTCATCCATGTCAGGGGTGAGTAACTTTGTTTTTGTTCCTCTTAGATAAATGGGTTTTCTTGAGTGGAAAGGAAAAATATAAAGAAACAGGATAAGAATTATGACAACAGAATGGCTAAGTAAGAAGAATGTATGAGGGCAGTGACAGCTAAAACAACGTTTGGTGATTAAGAAAATGACACAGTTAATATATAATAATATCTATAAATTTTGAGCCTTTGTCTCACACTGGATCAATTTTTTTCATATGCTTTATATTTCCTCAAAACTACTCCAAAGGCTAAATGCTAAGAGTATTCTTAGAGGAGAGAGGTGCCTTTCAGTGACATCAATTAATCTGATAAGGACACAGAAAGAGTAAAATCAAGGTCTTACTATAATTTCTCTTGATTTAGAAACCCAGGTATTTCCTTGAGTACTTTTAGGCTTCTACAACAAAATATAATAAACTGCCAAGAACAGAAATTTATTTCACATAGTTCTGAAGGATACAAAATCCAAGATTAAGACACAAACAAACTCAGTGTCTGCTCTTCCCTTTGTACATCTGTATCGTCACTCTAACGTTACATGGCAGATTGGACACAGACTCTTTCAGGGGCTTCTATTATAAGGGCACTAATTCCACCCATGAGGACTTCACCCTCATGACCTAGTGACCTCCCAAAGATTTTACCTCCTAACACTGTCAAATCAGGGGTGAAGGTTTCAGCATATGGTTTTGGGGGAGAGAAAAACATTCAGACAACAGCAGTCTGCAACCATTGAAAAAAAGATAGGTTTAAAAATTAATCATAAAAATTAACATGAAGCTTTATAGTCAAGATCTCTTGTGCATTATCAGCAATCAGAAGAGAACAATGCCGCAGCCTGCCTTTGCTGGGGCCTGCGTCATTTCAGGACAGCTCGCACTCCAGTGCCATGCTTGCTGATGACTCAGGGCGGCTGACATCTCCGCGCACACCAATTAGACCAGTTAAATAGGGCTCTGACTGAGCTGAAGCTGGGCCACGGGGTAGCATAAACCAATCAGATCCATTCTCGGAGGACTCCATAATGGGATTCCGGAAGGTTTGGAAGGAAGCCAGGCCTTCTATTCAACAGGAGTGGGCTGATGTTCAGATGTAAGTAGAAGAGAAAGGCTGCGGTGGCGGTGGGAAAGAACCATGTGGCCCTGGATTGTTGACTCAGTGGGACTGCTGCAATGATTCATCTCTGAGTTGATTAACATGTTTTCCAAAGTGAATGTCAGGCAGACAGGATGCAGTTCTCAGAGGAGTTTTATTGCTGAAAGACATCTACAGAGAAGCCATTTGGCCCACGCATGCACTTGCTAGAAATGAATTGGTGCTGGGGCACAGTTTTTTTGTTTTGTTTTGTTTTGTTTTGTTTTGTTTTTTTTTTCCCCTTTCAATGGAAAGCTGACCAGAGGAAATTCTAGCAGCTTATTTATTGTAGAAGAGTGGATCTTTATTCTTACTTTCCTTGAAGTTCATAGAGCTATATAGTTTCAGAGTTACAGTCAGGCCTCACAATACTGAGCACACAGGGCATGCTAACTGGCTTATAAACATGATCATCATTCTATTCTCCAATCTTCAGATCTGTGGAAGGAAACCACAGACTCAGAATGTGAAAATATCGCTTATACTTTTTACTCAGAATCTACACACAGGAAGAAATTAAGCATGTAGCTACTCAATATATGAACAGAAACTACCAACACATTAAATTTACTTTACAGTTTCTCTTTTTCATGTTCATGTAACTCTAGGTCATCACCACCACCACTATCCTTGGCTTTTCCAGAATTGCTTTAAAGTTGGAAAGAGAGAAAGAATCTGTGCTCACAAGATTAGCAGACTTGCAAAATCTATTTGACAGAGAAAACTAGCAATAAATATTTTAAAATAGGCCACTGGAACTAAAAAATAGGGATCTGTAAAGTATTGGTTAAAAGAACAATGTATGATATACACTGAAGAATTCTACACAGCATCTGATGTTGCTTCAAGGAAATAAATGTTAGATATATTGTTGGAGTTTTTAATTTTTAGAATACTTGATAATGTCTTAGTTACTTTCTCATTGCTGAGACAGAATAGCCCACATCAACAATGGTAGGGAGGAGAGATTTATTTTAGCTCATAGTATCATATGGTCACAATGGTGGAAGTATGTGGGTGGAGGCAGAGTCAGAGGCGGTTCCTCACAGCATGACAGAATGAAGCCAAGTCTGAGAGGAAGAGCTGAAGCTATCCTTCCAGGTACCATCTCAGCGATCCAACCCTCTGACCAGGCCCCACCTCTCAACAGCACATAGGTATTTTGCAACAGCCAAATACGTGATGCTTTTGAGAAACACTACACATCTAGGATATAATATTTGGCTCAGGCCCTAAAAGACTTATGTCTACCTCCTTATGGAAAATGCAGTTAGGTTTTTTTTGGTATGCATTTCAAATTCTTAATAATTTCAGTACTACTAAAAAGTCCAAGTCCAAAGTATCCTCCAAAAAACAAGGCAGACTCTCTGTTGTGAATTCCTGTGAAAATCCAGGAGAGGTTAAGCACTCAGAACATACAATGGCACAGGGGAAATATTTCTATTCCAAAAAGAAGAAATAGGAAGATAGAAAGCAGTTGGACCAAATCAGGAATGCAGCTCAGAAGGGTAATAGCCAAATCCTGCAGTTTTATTTAATTATATAGCTCTGTTTCCAGCACCATATACAAGCTGTGGTGAGAAGTGAACTCTAATGAGCTTGGCAGCCCTGACCATCTCATTATCTCTGGCCATAACCTCCATCTTCTCTTGTTTGGGCAGGACCCCCTCACGGTCTACAGCTATTTTTTTTTTCAGTTGATGACCCATGTTTCTGGCATCTTTACATTTTGAGGGTATTCATTGCAACTTAGGCTTCTTCATAACTTCATGCATGGCTCCTCGAGGGGACACTGCCTGGCCTCTAAAGTCTCCCCCTTAAGTCTGAGTGGAAGTCTCCAAAAACTCACTACATCACTTGTACTCTGCAAGCCTGTAATCCAGACTTCGTAGATTCACCAAGGTCTGTCACTGGTGTGAGCTCTAGTCTGCCTCCTATGAGCAGTTTCTGTGAAAGTCTCTGAGTTCTTAGATGACTGAATACCAATATAAACAATTTTCTCTTTTCCCGTACAGGATACTCTGGAGTACTAATCTCAGAGCAGAGTTCTTTGCCTCTTCACCCTTTAGTTGGTAAAGCTTGGAATTTCATTGATTCCTGGCACCGCTTCAAGGTGTGCGTGCGTGTGTGCGTGTGTGTGTGTGTGTGTGTGTTTATAGTCTTGACTCCAAGTACTTGGCTTCTTTGTAGTGCTGATCTTTTTAGCTTCCCTGAGATCTTCTGCCCCAACCCTGTGGATTTGTCACTATGTTAAAACTGTAAACTTTTTCTATCATCTTTATCTGCCATTTTCCCTGCTTTTTACCATAGAATTGGCTAACAGCTACAATCAATACTCAAGTAGCAGCATGAACATTGGGGTACCTTGAGATTTTTCTCTGTCAAATTAAGTAGTTCATCATCCTTAATATAAGTTTCAGGCAAAGACCCTGGACAAAGGCAAAATACTGACACACTTTCTACCACAGTGTAGAATGCATATTTTTCAACTAATTGCCAGTACAGTCCTTCTTCCTATCTGAAATTTCTTGAGCCTGGCCTTACCAATCCACACTTCTATCACCAACCTGGTCTTCTGAGCTCTGATGAGAATCTCACAACAAGTTCAGATTACAGCATTCTTAGGCTTTTCTAACTGGTATCTTCAAACCTTTCCAAACTCTTCCTACAAATACATTCCAAGGTCTTCTAAATCACAGCAATGTCCCCACTTCTTGATACCAATTTCTGTCTTAGTCCTTTTTTTCATTACTGTGACTCAATACCCAGAGTCCAGAAATTAGGAGAGAAAACATTTATTTTAGCTCACAGCTTCAGAATGTCACAGTCCATTCCAGGTGGCTAACAATGGTGGAAGCACATATTAGAGTCTGAGGCGAGGCAGCTCCTCACAGCATGGCAGACAGAAGCCAGCTCAGAAAGGAAGGAGTGGTTCTTCCCTTCCAGGTGCTGCCCCAGTCATCTGCCCCTTCTTAGACCAGGTCCCAGGTCTCAACAGCACATGGGTATTTTACTACCTCCAAATGTATGAGACTTTCAGGGGACACTCCACATCCAAACCATAACAGACAGAAAATTACTTTGATTGTGCTAAAGCTACTTTCCTTTCTATTATCTGAAAATGTTAGGTAAATTGCAAGTGAGACATTTATAAGGTTATGAAGTAAATACACATATTAGGAATAAAATATCCACATAATACATCACTTAAGCATGCAGCTATAGAGTGAAAGCTTAGAAGAGAAGTCAAGAGAGAAAGATGCAAACTCCCATGTCATTGGAATGAGAGGAAGATAGTAAGAAAACTGTCATTTAAAAATTCATATTTTACTAATAACAATGCATGTATGTACATGTTAAAATAAAGAACTTAGAGACTGTACAAAGTTTTTGGGCTTTCCTTTGCCTTTAACCCCTATGCTATTTATAGATGACTGCCCAGAAAATTGAATCCAAAGTTAAGTCATTGGAGTCAGTGAGTAATTGCTTCTCCATAGCATCTTGAGGTCCCCTTATCCACACTTTTGTATTCCATTGTTTGTTGTCTGTGCTTAATCACTTTCTGAAAATAACAGAAAATTCCAGAAGTAAAATCTCATAAATTTTTCAATTTTGCATTTTTCTGAGAAGTGTGGTGAAATGTCACATTATGTCTTGCTTTCCAATGCTGTCCTACTCCATCCTGTCCAGGGTAGGAAGTGGCCATTTGCTTAGCATCACAGTGCTGTACAGGTTGCCTACAAGCCAAATCAGTCATCAAATTGACCATGGAAGTATTACAGAAAGAGCTATGTTCTTATAACTCATAATTTACTCAATACTGCCCTAAAACCACAAGAATAGGGATACTTGTAATTAGAAAAGGCCAAAGAGAAGATGCTTCCTTTAAGTGAAAAGGTGAAAGTTTTCAACTTACAAAAAAGAAAGATCGTGTTCTGAGATTGCTAAGATCTGCTGTAAGAACAAATCTTTCTGTGGAAGTGTGAAGAAGAAAAAGAAATGTGTGCTGGTCTTGCTGTCACACTTCAAATTGCAAAAGTTACAGCCATAGTGCCTAATCGGTTCTTGGGTAAGATGGAAAAGACGTTAAATACATGTGCACATACATAAAGAGGAAAGAAACATAGTGTATTTAATATGCTACTACTTGCGATTTCAGGCATCCACTGGGTGTCTGGAAATAAATCACTCACAGATAAGAGGGCTGTTGTATAGAAACAGCACTGATCTATAAATATATTATTCTCTGGAACATTCTTTATAGGACTTTCTCTCCAAACTTGACAAATACTTATTAAAGGTTTGTCCAAGGAATTAATTACATGATAAATGTCATTTACAATGTCCAGTTAGACCTGTATCAAGAATATCATGGAAGTAGATACTCATTTATGTTTTGTTTTTTGTATAAATTGACTTGTTCAGAGATGCGGTCTCCCTATGTTGCCCATTCTGGTCCTAAAGTTATGGGATCAAGGGATATTCCAATTTCATCCTCCTGATTTTGTGGGTCAAGGCTCATCTCTGAATTTTTATATCAAAATTTCAAGTTCAAGATCTTTAATCTTCAAAGAAAAATTTATTAATAAAATACTATAAACATGACATGTATGTATCTATAGATTCATGTATATACATGTCTGTTTGTATATTTGTATGTATCGACTATAATATTTCCAATATAAGAAAATATTTATATTACACTAAGTTTGGGCTAAAAACTATTTGCATTTCATGTTATAATGCTGATAAATTTTGCATACATCATTATAATAAAATTAATTATCTTTCTAATAACTTTTAAACTACTTAATGTAATTTATGGTCAGGACTCAATTAACTTGGTTTATACAAATTGAAGAAATGAATGCAATTTATAAAGATGCGCCCAGTTTTGGAGAAGAAATCTTCATAGCAAATATGAGCAAGCCAGTTGACCTAGGTAATGTGCATCTTTCCATGTGCTCTTGCCCCTATTAAGTAAAAAGGTTAACATAGTGCTGAATTCCTTTGGCTTGTCTTGTGACACTTACAAATTATGGCATGACTGATTGCTTTCTTGGTTATCCAAGTAAGTGAAAGCAATGTGAATGGCGAGCTTCGTTCAATATTTTTTTTCTGTGACATGGTTTTATTTTGATCCAACTCAGCAAACATGTATTTGGTGTCTGATATTTGGTGGCCTCATCTGATTGCTAGGATAGTCACACGAAGAAAGAGCATTTTTCACCCCTGAGTGTTTTACAGCTTAATAAGGGGGAGATGCACAAAGGCTAGTGAATGGAACACAAGCTACAAAGTTGTAGGATTAGAAAGTAGGAGAGGACTGATGAAGGTGCAACTTTTTCTGATTGAGGGTAGATTTGGAAATGACAGAGGTCAGTAGATGTTTGTGCTCTCATTTGAAGCCTGAAAAAAGTCATTTTCCTGTTGGACTCAGTGAAGAAAGTGATTCTGAGCCTTGAGAAGAAGAAGAAAGTCATGGCAGTGAGTCTGTCTGTGTGTGTTGTGTTTTAGGAATGTGGACCCAATAGGAACTGCCTTGAAGAGCTTCTGAAGGTGTGGGAATCTCCGCCAGAGGGGATCCCTAGAGCAGCTGAGGGGGGGTCGGACGACAGAGTACGTACTCTGGGAACTCGTTTCAGTGAACGCAGTCCATTTTATTTAGGAAGTACAGAGCTTAAATAGACTAGGATAATGCAGAAGTTACCTCCGGCCAATTAGCAAGGCATAAACTAGCAGGGTCCCCCCGGGAGGAGGGAGGGAGTGGAGGAAGGAGGATGGCGCTTGTCAACCAGCAGTTCGACGACGTGGCATCCCGAGGTGTGCCTCTCGAATGCCGTCTAGCGGGAGCTAGCGGTGAAGTCTGCTTCTATTGAGGCGTCCCGGACTAGCGCTAGATGGGCTTCACCCCAACCTGAATCCCCTACACGTAGGGATGGTGGGAAGGCATGACAAGATAGTGATCAGGGTGAGCCCAGGGGAGGCGGGGAATCACACTTGCAGCAAGTGGGGGCAAGCAGGGGCTTCAGCACAAGATAGGTATCATTTGAATTTGGTTCATCCTTCTTTTCATTAGATTGTTTTGAATTTTCTTTCCACATACAGCAGGTTTCTATGTGGCTATATTTTATTCAGAAGAGCACTGATTTTGAAGCACCATTCAAACAGAAGATGGAACACAGGAGAATGGAAAATCAGGAATTGTTTATCACCGGGAATTCAAATGAGCACTGAAGTGTTGTATTTCCATCTTTTGCCTCAGGGAGAGGAGATTAGGCACAACAAATCAAAGCTGGCACTTTTCCTAGTTTTAATGATGATAATATCAAAATACTTTTACTGTGTACAATGGTCCACATAAATTAGACAAGCCTCATTCTGTGGCAGTCTCCTATATGAACCGCCAGCTGTGGCCTTTCAGCAGGAGGTGCAGGAGGCCAGATTCACTGTGCTTTTGTCTCTCTGTTCTTTTTCATGTACTGGTGATATTTTTTTCCTTTGGTTCCATTTTTACTGGGTGATTCTTACTTATTCTTTCAGTGAATCTGCTCCAGGAAGCCTTCATTGAACATTTTGACCTAAGGCTTTCTCTTTTCTACTGTGTCAGAGCCCTGGCCTACGTGTCCTTGATTATATTACTTTCATCACTGTATCAAAGTTATTTCTTTACTTCCCTACTGAAAATTCAAGCTTTTGGTAAACTGACACCTGTCCTACCCCTGTGTCTTCATATTCTTTGTCTTTCTTTCCTTCTTTTCCTCTTTCTTCTTCCTTTTCTTCCCCCTTCTTCTCTTTCTTCTTCCTTTTTCTTCCTCTCTGTCGTCTTCCTCCTCCTCCTCCTCCTCCTTCTCCTCCTCCTCCTCCGTCTTCTTCTTCATCATCCTCTTTCTCCAAAACCATATATTTGCAAAGGGAGAGGACAGAGTTCCAGCACCCAGTTGATATCCAGGTAATTCAGGACTCCTCAGAGTGGTGATACTGTTGGAGGGCTTACTGCCCTTAAGGAGATCTCCAGTGCTCAGCTCTTGGCCAGTTCCGGTTTAGGATCCAGCTCAGAGCCTTGCAGGCAGTGCCAAGGATGTTGCAGACAGGGAGCTTGAACAGCAGGCTGCAGATGAAGGGTGGGGCCACAAGCCTGAAGAGGATCTACCAGGGACAGTGGCAAGGAGCCAGCTCTGTGCTTTACTGTTGCACATTCTGGTGATGTTATACTTTGAGTACCAGGACAAATCTAGGAAGCAGCTTGCTTGTATGGCTGATTTTCTTTCTTTCTTTTTTCTTTCTTTCTTTCTTTCTTTCTTTCTTTCTTTCTTTCTTTCTTTCTTTTTTTCTTCTCAGTACTTGAGATTGAACCAGGGCCTTTTCATTGAGCTATACTATTCAGCCCTTTTCATTTTTAAAGCTTAAGTTAATTGTTAAAAATGTTGAGACATGATCTTATTAACTTGCTCGGGTAGGCCTCAAATTTGCAATGCTGGGATGACACGTGTGTGCCATCATGCTTGACTACATGGCTGTCTTCTGAAACTGTGCTGAAATGAAACTGCTTGTAGGTGAGCTACTCTTGAAGGATGCAGTCTGAGAGATGTCTTGGAGAGCCAGGTGCAAGTACCAGGTATAGATGAGGCAACTCCCTCACAGCTCCTGCAGGTGCTACTGGCCACCCTGACTTTCAGGTTACAGAGCTGCCCGTCTGTATGCTCATGAAGTTTGTGCTGCTGGAATGAACATATACCCTGGAGCAGACTACGCATAAAGGTAACCAGCTGTCCTGTGAACTCCTCAGTTCTGCAAAGAGAAGTGTCTCCCACCAAAGGTCAACATATGCCTGGCTGGTTCTCAGTTCTGGGGCTATCTGGATGTGACAATTGTTGTCATAAGAAGCAGGCTGTTAAGTTTTTCCTAATCTGGCCTGACTCAGCAGCAGGCCAGCACCTAGAGACATCCACAGGCTCGTTCAGAAGTAGCTGGAACTCCCTTACCTCTATCATCTTGATGTTTATACTTAAAAGATTTTCAAGTGTTCGCTAAATAGAATGAACAAGCAGCACAAAATATATATTAATGGGTTATGTGAACTCCATATACGATAAGGGGCTTGCTACTGGAACTTGGGATCTATATGGGCTGAATGATGACTTACATTTTGTGAGGAGCTCTGTTCTTGGGTCCTTCCAGGGATGATTTGAGAAGTCCACAAAAAGAGACTCAGGTTGAAAACAACAGCATAGCAATCATTTATCTGATTACAGTCAAGGTAGTTGTATCAGAAAAGATACAACACTTGGGATATACCCAATTATGCAGAGCCTAGAGAGGGTAGCTTCCCTTGAGGTTAAGGTTGGGGTTAGGGTTAGGGTTGGTTTCTGTTTTGTGATCCTAGAATTTCACAAAGGATTTAAATATGTGACCAACAAGTCTTCTTCCAATCAGCTACGATTCTCCGCCCTCATGTTAAGAGAGAGAATTTTTGAACTTATATAGTCTTGGTTGAAAAAGAACATCTCACCAAAGCCCATGATGAGGAGGGGGTTAAAACTGTGATGTAAATGCATGTAAATGAGAGCCATAATGTAATGCAGGTACCTCATAGGTCAGCAGAGGGTTTGGATAACCCCAGGTGTGACTATGTAGTTCCTAGAGTTGCAAGTGGTACATGGAAGAATTTGAGAGTTGGTATCACATACTCTTCTTAGGAACTTTCAGGGACTACAAGCTCAGGAGACTTCTGACCTTGGACCTGAATCTTCTGTCAAGCTCAGCTTATAGTATTCTAAAGCTGTCTAGGCAGCATCTCAGTATCTTCAATTCTTTCCAAACTCCCCCCATGAACCCATCCCAAATGTTTCTAAACCATATGTTCAGGTGAAGTCAAAACAGTGATCCCAACTTCTCTAGTACTAACTTCTGTCTTAGATGCTTTTTGATGCTGGAATAACATACCCAACAGCTGCGATTTATTTTAGTTAGCAGTTTCAGAAGGCTTCAGTGCATTCATGGGTGAATGGCAATGGAAGATACATCCAAAGCCTAGTCAGAGAAAAGCTGCTGTTCACAGCATTGCATCCGGAAACAGAAGGAATAGAAAAGGGAGGAGCTATCATATGTCCTTCCAGATCAGTCCTAGCCCCTTCCGGGTCAGGGCTCAGTGATCTGCCCCTTCCATCCAGGCTCTGCCTCTTAACAATATTTGAAATTCATAGGTATTACACAATGCCCAAATACATGATACTTGTGGGAGATACTCCAGATGAAAGTCATAACACCCACCAGATAAAGAGGTAAGACCCACGTGGGTTCTGTTAAAAGACAATGCAACACAGAAGCA
The DNA here is from genome assembly GCA_004027205.1 of Ctenodactylus gundi. NCBI lineage: Eukaryota > Metazoa > Chordata > Mammalia > Rodentia > Ctenodactylidae > Ctenodactylus > Ctenodactylus gundi. Next base: position 356,650 of record PVKB01000274.1, on the reverse strand, counting down.
GGAAGTTACAAGTATCAACTATGACATGTGACTAGTTACAGAAATGATTGTAATTGTCATGAATTTTTTCTATTTTGTTAACATGTTTGTTCATATTATAAGCATAATATGTTTTTGATCACCTATCACATAGGTATCTTTTTGTTTTAGTAGAATATGTATTGATTAATATCAGTACTAAAGTAGTGTTAAATCAATACTGTAATATTTAAAATATGGAGTGTCACAGAAGGTTAAGAATTACTGAGAGAAAATTTGCCTCACTCTGAGGGAGAAATTCGTGTGTTTCTGTTGGTATGCAGGTAGTTGTATGATGTTAGACATAATGATGAATTTGCTACTCTATTTGGTGATTAAGTAGATTTAATGAGATTTATCTTTTTGTCTAGCCGCCAAGAAGTAGATTGTTACCATGCACTATATTTCCACCCAACTGGGTGAAGAAACTCTTAGCACACTTAGTAAAGTAGACTTCCAAGATATGTTCAAAGATAGTTGACATACAACCCTGAAAACTGAGAGAAGAGACCTACTCTAATTGTAGGTGGCACCATCCAGTTAGCTTTTGGTCTGAGTAAAGTGAAACAGAAAGGAGAGAGTTGACATGATTTTTTTTTTCCATTGGAGATTGAGCCCCAAACCTTCACACTGAACTACATTTGCAACTCATTTGCATTTTCAATTTTGCAACGGGGTCTCACTAAGTCTCTTAAGTTGCCCATGCAGGACTCAAACTTGTGATCTTCCTGGCACACATTTTAATTGTTCCACTCTGCCCTGCTTGAGTTGCTTAGGTGTGCCCTTTGCTACCACCATGTGCTAACACTAGGCTTGATCTCTTTTTTCAGTCTTCCAATGGCCCACTAATATCAGGCCTTTTGCTTTAGACTGGTGCTATATTTTTGTATTCTGAATTCTATCTTCTTAGACTACCGGATCTACTGACTCTCCAGTGTACAAATGGCCACTTTAGATTCTTCTGCCTGTGATCCTGTAAGCCTACCTCATCTATGCACTCACGTAACTACACATAGATTATATTACATATATAATGCTCGATGTGTGTGTGTGTGTGTGCGTGTGTGTGTAATTAATTTTTTTGGAGAGGATTCTAAACAATTTTAATTCTGATTCTAATACTAAGTCTGGGTGCATTTCTAAGCTCATTGCTTATTGATGGACTCTACTTCTTCTGAGCATAGGATTTAGAGGTATAGCTCCTAGGAGTCATTCATCTTTCCTGCTGCATGAGCTTCTCTATGGTGTGGCTTTTTCTCCTCTTTAAAGCTAACAGGAGAGTTCTGCTGCTTTCAGTCTCTGAACATTAGACAGTGTTTAAAAAAATAAATCTACCAAAGAAAAGCTCTTTTTGATTCATTTGAAGCAACTGATGAGGGGCATTAATCACATTGAAAAATATCCTTGCCCTTGTCGTGTAACTTGACTTATAAGTTACATAATTTGACTTATATAATACATTAGATGGCTAACATATTCACTGATTCTGTCCATACTCATAGATGGTGCTAACAAGCCAGTAACATTTTGAAGGTCATACTATAGTTTGCTTTGCTAACAGAAATATGGTACTGTATTTGAACTGATCTTCTCTGATCATAAATTTAAATACTGACAGGACCTAGGAGATTTTATAAATGAATGAAGAGGCAGTTGAGAGTGTTAGAGAATGTGGTGAATTAGAGGACTCCTGGGCACCTAAAGAACACATCTGCCTCAGCTCTAACCAGTTATAGCCTTGTAGGAGCTCTGACCTAGTATGAACTGTGCTTTCTTTTTCATATTAGCCAATAATCTATGTTAGTATGTGTGTGATTGTGTGTATGTGTGTCTATTGGGCTGAATGTGTTATGTGCCTGATCTGGAATGTGATGATGTTTGGACATGGAACTTTAGTGAAGTAATCAGATTGTGAATGGGATCAAATTTCTTATAAAAGGACCTTGGGTATCTCCTTCTTTCTGTTATATGAGAATACAATGAAAAGACCATCTACAAACAAGGAACAGACCCCTCACCAGGGAGCAGATCTGCCTGTACTTTGGTTGTAGACTTCTCACCCTGTAGAACTGTGAGTTGGGACATTTTGATGAAAACAAAATTTAATATACAATTTAACAAAAATTTCACATTGATACTATGCAGAACAAATGGATATGTGAACATACTTGCAGTCAGAGTTTTTCCCTGAGCTCTTACTTTGAAATTTTTGAATTAATTGATTGTCCATGTAATTATTTGTTTTTTAAAACAAAATACATTATTTCTTTGGAATATGAGCCTCTGAGGACGTGGGTCATATCTGTTTTATTTATTAATACACTTTATATTTTAGCTTAATGTATGACGCATAATACATGCATACTCCCACCCACTTTTTATTCGTGTGTATGTGCGATGATACCCAGTTTTTACATTGAGGTTCAGGATTTTGTGAGCGTGTGCATCACATCAACTTCACATTGCCTTCCTTTCCCTATCTTTCACCTCCTCGTCCCCTCCTCACAGACCCTGATTTTCAACACGTCACTCGTTTGGTTCATTTATTTAGACTTCTGTTTTCTACTATTAGAGAAGTCATGTAATATTTAACCTTCTGAGTCTGGTCTGATTCACTTCATTAAGCATGATGGTCTCAAGTTGTATCCATTTGCCTACAAATTATTCAAATCTGTCTTCATGGAAGAGTAATAATCCATGCTGGGATTACAGGTGTACACCATCAAGCTCAGTTTATGTAGTGCTGGGAAGCTGACCTCAGGGCCTGCATTCAGCTAGGCATGTGCTCTAACCACTGTGTGTTTTCCTCCAGGCCTCAGTTTGAATATTCTCTATTGATCTATTTTTCAGTTTAGTAATCCATGGCCAATAGAATATTAAACCCATACTTAACTCCATATATACATACACATACACACATACATATATATTATGTAATTTATAGTTTCACCGCATCAGCTTTGGATTTCCATCTTCTGATGAAATTTTCTACTTTATTATCTAGTTACAATGTACTAGTCACATTTATTTTAAAATTTATATTAATAAACTCTTACTCTGTTTCACTTGTAGTCTTTATTCTGTGGCCTAAACTTTAATTTAGTTCTTCAGATAAAAATATATGATTTTATCTAATTGCTTTTGATTGAAAATAGAATCTCTGGATTACTCAAAGATTATTATTATTTTTTTAAATTCTGCCAGAGAGCTACGCCAAAACATTTCATTATTACAACCTTAGACTCAAGTGATTAAATTCTGGGCTTTTTACTTTTATGTGGAGTGATTTATTTTAGCTTTCTCTTCTCTGGACAGTGAATTTCTTCAGATGACCCTACTGATAGCCGCAGTTTCAACTTCCCACTCCAGAAAAACCTTGAACACACACACAAAAAAAGGAAAATCATCTGGCTGGGATCATAGCTCAGTGATTAGAGCATGTGCCTAGAACACATGAGGCCCCAGATTCAATTTTTCAGCACCACGTAATATTGGGCATGGTGGCACATGCCTATAAATCTCAGCACCAGGGACACTGAGGCAGGAGGATTGCTGGGAGTTCTCTGCCTACATGGGCTACATAGTGAGCTCAGATCCAGCCTGGACTACAGAGTGAGACCTTGACTCAACTAACGAACTAACTGGCTAACTAACTAAAATATTTCTATTATCTTCTTAGAAGAATAATGGTAGTGCAAGACGACTTTACAATTTTCCCTGGAGATTGGCTGAAATGATTACGGCTGTCTTCTTTGAAGAAGGCCGCAGTGTAAGCAGAGTGCTGTTAGTGAGGGAATGAGGTAATGCTGCTGCATCAAGAGGTTCCTGCTTATTCCTAATGATAAACAGGATCGTGTGATATGGTGAATATGAAGACGATGACTCAAAGGAGAAGCTTTGGTGGAAGATTTACAAATGGATTAGAGATGGAGATGACAGCTTTTATACTTAAAACAACATTATCACTGCACTCCCTCACTGAGGCAAGCAAGGAATCAAACCTCCTGAGGGCTGTATTCTCTTCCTGGGACTTCCAGAATGATCCCAGAGAGAAAAGTCTCCTACACTGTACTATGTCAGAAAATGTGCACGGATGTCTCTGGGGCTTGGAGAGCAAGGAGTAGGCATTTTTATAAGGTGTCTTTTCTTTTGACACATGTCATTTTTTTAAAAAATAGAAATGTGTGTTTGTGTTTGTACGTGTGTGTGTGCACTTATTTCCTATTTTTCAATAAAAAGAAAAATATGATAATGTTAGACTTGGCTTTTTAAAATAATTGAGGGTTAAATAATTGATCTTTCAAAATTTGCTTTTGTAAAGAATCTATTTTCCATCACATGGGCAACAATTTTACAACAATCTGAAATTCTTCTCTCTCACAGAAAGAAACAATAATTGAAGTATATCTTCTGAACCAGATTTTTATTTTGCTGAATGACCTAACAGTCACACTTACTCACTTATTTTGAAATAATTTTATATTTACATGTTTTTAAAGAACTTATACTTGTTCTAACCCAATGATAATATCTTACAAGTGTGTTATAATATCACAAAGAGGATATTGACATTGATGCAATCTACCAATGGTATACAAAATTTCTAGTTTTACTTGTGTTCATTTGGTTGCTTCTATGCTGAGTCTCTGTAATTTATTTATGTATGTGTGCATGAAATTGAGTATCCACCATTATGGCCAAAACACAGAACTTTTTGTCTTCGCAAGCATCCATTATGTTTCCCTTTTCAACCATTTTTCCTCCCTCTGGTCACTACTCTCAACCTGTCTCTAAATCTTGCTTATCAGCAGAGTATGGGGTTGAAACACCATTTCTGGCTTCACTAGTCACTACAACTTCCTTTTTTTGTTCCTTTTTCTTTTGATCTGAGGTGAAGTGTACATTTCTGGAAGGCTCTGTTGCCAGTCACAGTCCTGCAGACAGCCGACCTAGGTGCCTTGTGCTGTTGGGAGATGTTTTAAGACATCTCCCCATGCTTTTCCTCAAGTCCGAGAGTCCCTAATTAGTCCATCTGTGTGCCTTGTACAACCAGGTGGTGTCGCAAGTTAAACTGCCATGTTTTTCTTCAGCCCTCTAGCCTCTAATGACGTTATCTTCTTTTTTTTTCTGTCGTTTAAAGTCTTGTGTGTGTGTGTGTGTGTGTGTGTGTGTGTGTGTGTGTGTGTGTTTTCTTTTTTTAATTTAGTGGGTATAATTGAGGAAACAAGTCAAGGCCATCCTGTTTGAATCAGAAGTACATAATTAGTTTTTTTCAAATTCACTCTGCTTACATTGTATTACTGTAAGATTAAGGCATAGGTGTATTTAAAATTATTATTTTAACATCATTATTGATTTGTATTTTTTTACTTTTTTCACGTTCAGAAATTGGTGTGTTTGCATGCTGCACCTTGGTCATTTTTACTTCCCTTCCCTCTTCTCACCCCCTCATCATCTCCTTTCCTTCTCCAAACAGTGTATCTTCTTACTTACTTATACAACTCTTTTTTACACATTTATGCCTTGGTTTTCTCATATTATAGAAAGCATATGATATACTTAATCTTCTGTGCCTTTCAAAAATCCAGAGAATAAGAAAAATTTATTTGAAATCACTGTCAGTTCTGGTATCCTGTCTGCCCTAGGAAACATTGTGTAGCCCCTTTATTTAATATAAATTAAATGAACATTAAATACTCACTTACTATACTTTAAGCTTTCTCTACTTCAAATAATTAAAGGGTTAATATTTTTACAATATGTACACTGTTTTTCACTGCTACTGCATTAAAAGTCAATTAATGATTGAATTTGCACAATCAAGCAATTAGTGTTTTTATATGAATATGTTTAGGACTTGGCCATGTGAAAGAATTTTCTCAGATATATTGGAAGTTGTTTTTAAAATATTTTTAAAGAAATCTTTTTAAATCCAGAGATAGAAAATTTTCTTGAAAATCAAGGACAAAGATGTAAAAGCAGGTAAAGTTATCATCTCAAAATAATATGTTTGAGTTCAGACTACATTGTATGTATTTTATAATTTTAGACATGCTTTAAATGTCAGGCACAGAAATTTACATGTGTCTCATTTGCGTGAATTGAGACTTATTTGGCCCAAATGCAAGTGTTTTTCGTTGGTCTGTATTTTTTCCTTAGTTTGGTGGGTTGTAAATTTAAAATTTTGATTGTTAAGTTCTAGACTAGTCACTATCCTATTCATTGTTTTGTTATTTGTTATCTATTAATCTAATATTAGTATATTAATGGTGCCTTTTCAAAAAAAATTAAAAAGGTGTCACTCTTTAAGGCACAGCAGTAGGGACAAGACTTGTATAGAAGGGATGTTCGGATTTCCGGCCCCACTTGCCTGCTTAGCCTCTTAGCTTTTCTCTGGGAACAGCCTCCACGGCTGTACATGACAAGACAGCAGGTAACATGAAATTCTGGATTATTCTACTCTTTTTGATTGAATTTGGGTTGCTTTCTACAAGTTGTGAAATAATACTTTTTTGTTTTTGCAAATGCTATTCTAAATTTTTAAAATTATGTTTGTCTCTTGGCTATATCAGTTACTTTGATTAACTTTCTGGCTTTTGAAATCTTATTTTATTGTAGTAAGTTTTCTTAATTATGTTGTACGTAATTTGATCATATGTAGCCTGTATAGTATCAATTTTTCAAAATTAACCTTGTCTAAATGTGTTAAAGTGAATTCTCTTCTCTTGCAGTGTAGTCTAGTACATGTTTAAATTTTGAAAAATGATCAAGTGTGCCTAAGAATTTTTCAGAGTTCTTATATTTCTATTAGATCAAGTTTGACTACTGTTGATCAAACTTTGTACATTTTATTCAATATTGCTTACACTTTCCAGAAAGACAGAAATAATTATTGAAATTTCTCATTGTATGATTTGTTTCTTCTTGTAGATACAGTAATTTTTATATCACAGATCAATTTTCACTTCTTCTCTGTTTACTACTTTACTGCTTCATAGAAACTTAGAATTGTTATACATGTAGTCCTCTTATATCATGCAAGTATTCTATTGACCTTAACAATGCCCTTTTTTAAGCTCAAGCAAATTTTACTATTGATGTAATGTTAAATAGTTCTTTCATTAGTACAGCTATTAGGTGTTTCTTTTAGTATTTGCTTCAAACATCTTTTCCATTCTTTCAGGTGTGATTCTGTTTCAAAACGTGTGACTGATCTTTTTAAATCCAGAGTGCTATTACTATTTTTTAAGTGAGTATACTAAGCACATTTATATTCATCGTGATTACAAATAAAGTTATACCTGTGTCACCATTTTCTTGGGTTTCATATTTGTCCTACATTTTCTTTCCTGTTCTCTGTCTTTCCCTTCTCTGAATTTTCTGGTCTTTCCTGCAATAATTTTTTTCCTTTTGACATTTCCCTTTCCAGCTTCTATAACTGTACTTCAATATTTTCAGTATCTATTCTTGCTGTTTTAGAATGCATGCAATTCTTAGTGTAATTTAATTCCTTTGTAAATGATTTGTCTTTGGCTGATTTTAAGGCTTATGAACAGTATTAAATAGATTCACAATGCTCTGTCTAATTTTTTTCACTTTTAATTATGAAAAGACCCAACACTAAACACGAAATTTAAAAAGATAAAATGAATCCTCATAAAAATAAAAACATCATTCAACTTCAATGTGGTCCAACTGAAATACTTCCTTCAATTAGCTTATTTTGAAATGAATAGGAGGCATAACATTTATTTTGTGACCATTTGCACAACCTAGGGGAATTTTCAAAAAACTATCATATGATTAATATACACAAAGTAAGTTTTAGAAGTACTTGGTTGTTTCCCTTACACACACACAACCAACACACACACACACACACACACACACACACACACACACTTATTCACATATTGGCTTATCAGAATTCACACCGCAATTTAAAAAAAAACTTGACAAAATGCATAGTATTATGCAGAGGATAAGAAAGACATCTTACTTTTAAAATGGTTCAGAAAGTACCAAGTTTACTTAGAAGAAAAAAAAAAGATGTGTCCTTTGGTTAGTTTCTCCCTTCACACACAGGTGAAGACTCCGTACATTGGTCCCTCACGTTGTCGTGAGTAAACTAACACAATGGAAAGATTAGGACAGTGATAGCCACAAGTTTGAGATTGGAGTGAGGGCAGAGTGAAGATCTAGAGACTAAATTAGGGTACAATATGAAAGAAAGTAGAAATAAAGTTGTTACGGCTGGGATGGGGAACGTACCAATGGTCTCATGTACTGGAATATTAAGGGTTATTTGTAGATTTCATGTGCTGTTAGAAGGTGAAGCCTGGTTGGGAGGACAAGATTCCTGAAGTTGTACTAGATCGTCAAGGGGGTGGCCTGGAAGAATGCACTCTTGCCTCAGCTTCTCCCCAAATCTAATCCTTCCTCTTGCCTTGCTCTGAGTAGATGTTCCCCGCTAGACCTTTCTCCCCCTTGCCTACTGCCTACGAATGGACTGACAGCCCCCCAAACCGTGAGTTAAAGTAAACCCTTTCTCTCTTAAATTGTGAGTACTGACTCCCAGCAAGGAGAAGCTGACTAAGATGAGTGAGAGATTCTGGCAGATTGTAGTGAGGAGTGAGATTTTCTAGTGTCTGAATAGAGATGGGAAGTATGTGGAGGGTAGGAAGAAAATTCATAAAATATGGGAGAAAATGTGCATAGTGCATTTGTATTTCTTTTCATACTCTAGTCATGTCAATAATAATTTTTAGAATTAGTTTCTTTTATTCAAATTTGCTTTTCAGCCATAGAGTTCTTGTTCCAAAGTTGAACTGGCCTCTGACTCAAAAGGGCTATTTTGATAGACATGAAGTAAGGGCACCAGTCTGGAATTCTAGCTCTAATGTAATCACGTATGCCCATTTTCATATCACCTCCGGTATATGCGGGCAATGGTGGCAAAGGCAGAAGTTAATCAGACTTGAAGAAAGAATCATCATGAGAACAAGTGTAAGGACCTACAATTATGAGCTTAAAGAAAATGCATTATCCAATTTGGGATGTAATATCAAGAAGCTAAATCTGTGCAGTACTGTTAGCTTGCTAAATCACATAAAGAACACAAAAACACTTACTGTAGGAATGATTCACTGGAAATTAGTTTTGTCCATTTTGAATACAGACAGCTGCGCAGTGCTGATGTTTCTTGATAATTCTTTTTTTTTTTAATTTTGGACAGGTAGAGCAAGTTAATATTTGGTTTATCTCAATGGATTTTAAATTTTATTTAGATTTACATGACTAACATAAGAATTTGGCTTTGCTGTGAAACTCAAAATTAATTTGGTTTCAGAGTCACTGGAAGGGGGCAGTTCCCATAAAATCCTAGCACATTTTCTGAAAATACTATGCCACATTCTAGATATTATGGAGTTGAATTGGGACCCATCACATTAGTGGCAAAAGGGTATAGCTTGACAAATTATGCATGTTTATTTATGACTGCAAATACCTGCTTTCAGAGTATTATCCCAAAAAAGGTCAAAATATAGATACTAGAATAAATATGTAGCAGGGTAGTCTGTGATGGAAACTTGGATGTGAATCCATAACTAGAATATTTACGGGGTTGTACTTTGCTTCAACAATCCATTTGCTAAAGGGCCACAGAGGGTAATGGGGAAGTTTTGAGCTGTCCAGTACAACTGGTACCAGCGACAAATGAGCATGGGATGATATCAGTGGTGGCAGGAGTGCCTCAAATTTATCTCTTGCGAAAATAATTACAGCTTAGTAATAAAAGGAGAGAAATTAGCCTTTTAGAAATAAGATCTCCAATAAACCAAAATTGTACTTCAACATTCCAGAAATTCAGAGGGCACTTAAGATATTATAATAGTTTTTGAAAGTCTTGTTAAATCCAGGACCATTTAATAATGTTTTCTGATATTAGGTCCAATGAATAAATGGTATATTAATATGCTTTCATATATTCCAAAAGGTGCATCTAGAACTAAATATGAAATCACCCTATTTGCCTGAAAACCTCAGGTGAATCAATGTACGTATTACTTGACCTTAGAGACTGCTAAACAATGTGCTTTTCCTAATTAAAAAAATCTCTTATCTTCATAGCAAAGTAGAATGTTCCATAGCACATAAGCTTCTTTCAAATTGGAATTCAAAAATTTGAAACTTCCTTGTCAAATAAATGTTTTTGTTTCCTGCAAAGTTTTGTAAAGCAAGACCAAGGACCTCTTTGAAATTGGTACTTGTGTTATTAGTACCACGTAGTTCAAAGTCTTCACCACATCTAGCACATAATAGGCATCAAGTCATTTTTTTTCCTGAAATGAGTTTACACATTCCTGAAATTCACACACATTCCAATCCAACAACACTAATTTGAGAGCCAGAATTCTCTTCTCCATCCCCACCAACAACAAAAAAGAATGCATTTTTTATTTACAGAAACGTTTAAAATTATAAGCATCTAAATAGTTTAGTTTAATATTTGAAAATGTTCTTACACTGCAAGAGAAATCGGTACATTTTCAAATGTTAAACTGTTCATTTGACTGATTAGGTAGAAGAGAAAGAAAAATCTTGTTGACTATTGAGAAACCGTTGTGATATGAGGATGGGCCAGCATTTGATGTCGTGAGAGTGCAATCAGAACCCGCAGAAGGAGCCCTAGTGTTATTGTACATTCATTCATTCACGCACAATTTCTTGAGTGCTGAATGTGTGTCAGTACTGTGATAGGTGCTTGGGCCCAATGGATAACACTGGAGACAGAGACCTTCTACATGAGAGTGCCATCCCAATCCTGCTTGAGTAGAGCAGCAGAAATCCTGCATGTAAAGACTCACAAAGAAGTTCCAATGGCCAATAGATACATGAAAAGATGTTCATCATCCCTAGCCATAAGAGAGATGCAAATCAAAACAATGCTAAGATACCATCTCACTCCAGAGAGAATGGCCTATATCAACAAGTCAAATAGCAATCACTGCTGGTGAGGCTGTGGGGCGAAATGAACCCTACTGCACTGCTGATGGGAATGTAAATTCGTACAACCACTTTGGAAAGCAGTATGGAGATCTCTCAAAAGACTAGAAATAAATGTTCCCTTCAATCCAGCGACACCCCTTCTGGGAATATATCCAAAAGAGGTCAAAACAACACACAACAGAGATACATGTATACCCATGTTCAAGGCAGCACAATTAACAATAGCTAAAATATGGAAGTCACCAAATACCCATCAACAGACCCCTGAATACACAAACTGTGGTATTTATACACAATGGAATACTATGCATCTATAAAGTCTAACAGCGTGGAGGCTTTTACAGGCAAATGGAAGAAACTTGAGAACATCATGCTTAGTGAAGTGAGTCAGAAGCAGAAAGTGAAACACCGAATGGTCTCTCTGATATGAGAGACCCAGATCACAACTATCTCATGGAACTTAAAAGGAAAAACAAAGTGAAACAGGGGGTAGGGTCGGGAGGGACGGAGGGTGGGGTGGGTAAAGGAGGGGTGGGTAAGGGGAGGGACAAAAGGAGAGTGGGAAAGTCCTTGTCACCTTGACAAGATATGTGTGTGCACAAAATGCTCAACTTCATTGTAAACCTTAAATTTTGCGCTTATACATATCAATAAAATTGGAAAAAAGAAGCAATTAAATCCGTCCCTACTTTTAGATAGGAAAATAAGGGGAGCTTCTGCAATAAAGGATAAGTAACTCATTAGGTAGAGTGGCATTGAAAAGGGAAGAGGATATAAAAAGTAACTAAACCCATTGTATCAAAAATGCAAGGTTGTGCAAAGCTACTACTATATTACTTTTTTAATATAACAAATAAAAGATAAAATGATATCATAGGGGGTTTCTATGAGTCTATAGTCCTCTACATTCTGTTTTTTCCTCTCTTCTGTGAAAAATCTCCCACTTAATTTTTATTTTTTTCATTACTTGACATTTGAATTATTATGGTTAGGGTGTGTGTTCTAACTTTGATCCCACAATATGGCCTCAACAAATTTTACTACGGACCCTAGGAAATAGGTGACTCACAATTAGTAGAATCTCTAAAGAATCTTCACATTTTATTTATCTCTCAACATTAGTGATACAACTTCAGAAAGGCCATGGAGACCCAATGCCACAACCTATTTCATTGAAATCAGGCAAGTTTTGTATGTTGCATATGACAAAGATGTTTGGAACTTAAGGTCGGACAGAAGATCTATAAGTGCATAAAAATTACACTCTGAGACCATCATGCTTACTGAAGTGAGTCAGAAGCAGAAGGTGAAATATTGAATGATTTCTCTGATATGAGAAACCCAGATCACAACTATTTTATAGAATTTAATGTAGAAAATAATGGGAACTGGACAGGTAGCAAGGGATGGTTGAAAAGAAAGAAGGGAAGGATTTGTAACTTGGCCATGATATATATGTGCACAAAATACTCAAGATCAAAGTAAACATTATGTATTGCACTTATAAATATCAATAAAATGGGGAAAATTATACTCTGAATATTAGGGCTTAATTACGGGATTTAATAACATGATTTAATGTAACAATGTGCAAAATGTTCAATCATAAAATGGTGGTTCTATACAGAAATTATTTAAAAATAAATTAAAGGATAAAATTTAAAAATGAGGTTTTCTAAAGTAAAAGTCAAATGAAAACACCACTATAAATGACATGAATTCATCACCTTGAAAACTTTTTTGACCATAAAATTTTGTACTATATATAACAATAAAGTTGTGATCAACTTTTCAGATATATGAATATAAAAGTGAATTTTTAATACCATAGAAGAGAAGTTTTGATAGACATATGAGTGTGGTAGGAGGTATGTAGTAGACCTGAATTTGATGTACTTCCTGTTGACTTTTGGAAGACTAGTTTTGGCTCATATTTGTGGGCAATTTTGGCTGTTTGGTCAGTGCTGTGTGGATAGAAATATGAGTTGTATACTGGGTTTCTTTCCCCAGAATGAAGGAAAGAAGAAAGAAAGGAAGGAAGGAAGGAAGGAAGGAAGGAAGGAAGGAAGGAAGGATGGAAGGACGAGAGGAAGGGAGGAAGGGATAAAAGGAGGCAAAGAGGGAGGGGCAGAGGGAAGGAGAAAGGAAGGAAGGAACAAAGAAAGAAGGAAGGAAGGAAGGAAGGAAGGAAGGAAGGAAGGAAACCATAAAATGAATGAAATTTGGGAAAAAAATTCAGCTCAAACCAGATGTGTTCAGACTGGCTCAGCCCACTTCTTACTTTCTTTCATTAGAATCTGAGGCAGGGTAGAATCTGATTTTTGGATAAAAACTAAAGTGGATTTTAACTGCAATGAAGTTTGGAATTGGGCTGATAAGAAGTTACCGTAGGACATAGAGCTATTCATGACATAGACATCCATATGATCACTTACACAGCACAAATTTGGAGGGAACACCAACAATCTGATTTTGCAAATTCATCTTCAAAGAACTTTGTACTTCTTGAATTTCTTTAAAATATAGTAAGTTGTGTTCACTTCAGCAGCACATATACTAACACTGGGACAATACAGGAAAGATTAGCATATCTCTGTGCAAGGATGATAGGCAACTTTGAGAAATGCTCCATTTAAAAAAATTATAATGTCTTGGTAATATAATGGAATTTATAAAATATTGACAATAGGACTTGAAGTAGTAAAAGAAGATGATGCTGTTTAGTTAGCAAACAATTACTAGGGATTGCATATCGCAAGACTTTTTGTCACAAAGGAAAAGTTCTCCCTTTATATATTCAATAAAGAAGGATGTTGTATTTGTCAGGTTTTCGTAGCTGCAATGAGACACGTGACACAAGTTAACTTATAACTTTAACTTTGGATTATAATTGAACTAGTTCTAGTTCATTATCAATGGCCCCACAAATATTAGCCTCTGGCATTATAGTGGGAGTGAATCACAAATTAAGACTGCTTATCTAATGAGCTAGAAAGAAAAAGAAAAAGTGAACACAGGGAATCTGGTTCCACAGTGCCCTTCCTGGACACATGCCCAATGACCTCAGGACTTCACAAAGCCCCCCACCTCCTAAGGTTCTATTGCCTCTCTGCAGGACCACTTGAGGAACAGGTCTTTTGCATACAGACTTCTGGGAGACCCTCACCAGCAGAAGGATGACAGGTGTTGACCCTAAAAATAGATCGCAAGCAATTTTAACAAGAAAACAATACTCCTAAAAAGGAAATCTGAGTAGATGCATAAAAGCAGTTGCTTTTTCCTGTGATTCTTTGAATCTGGATTGTGTCTGGAGGAAAAAGATGAGTAACAGATCTTCTGAAGTGTCATTATGCTGTCAGAATTAATATGAAGCAAATCACACAGTATGAGTCATATTTACAGCACATATCTCAAGGAGTTAAAATATAAAATTAATAAAGCTTTTCAATCAATAATTAAATCATAGACATCCCACAGATGGAAAAGAGAAAGATAAAATTTGGAAATTAATAGAAGAAGTAAAAATGCCTAACAAAGCATATAAAATACTTAGGAAAATGAAAATTTAAAAATGATATTTTTCACATGAAACTGGAAACTATAAAAGTTTATTAATATTCGCTGACAGTTATGGCTAGAGAAAATCATTATTCACATAAATTATTCTCAGCCATTTGTGTAGCTTTGTTCAAGGTCAACTAGACTGTGTTAAATTCCAAATGTAACTATCTTTCAACTCAATGTTTAGCTCCAGTTATTGCTTTCATAAAATGCTCACAGCAGAAATGTGTACAAAGATGTTACCTGTTGGGAAGATATAAATTTCAGTATATGATCTCATCTCTCGTGGAGTTCATTTAAATGAAAAGGATAGCCTTTTACCTCAGAAAATGTAAAACCAACATACATGTTCTGATTTGGATAGTATTTACATATATAAAAAGGAATAAAGGTAATCATGAGCTTATTTCTCAAGAAAAACTGTGTGGGGGCTGGAAGAATGGCTCAGCAGTTAACGTGCTTCTTTAGCAAGTGCTAAGTCAAGTACTGAGTATCCGAGTTTGATTCTCCAGCACCACATAAGCAGGGTGTGGTGGCGCATGCCTGTAATCCCACCACTCATGGGCTTTAGACAGGAGGTTTGCCTTGAGTCCAAGGCCAGCCTGGGCTCCATCCTGAGTCCAAGACCAGCCTGGGCTACAGGGTGAACCCTTTGGAGAAGGTAGAATGTCTGGTTAGTAAAATTTTATATCTGGTCACTATTAATAAGTCAGCATTTATTAATTAGAATTTGAATTCCATGAAAATTCTTCTTTATTTATTGCTCCTCTCCAATATCTAGAGCAGTGGCTAGCATAATGCAGTCAATGAATTTGTGTGTTGAATAAAAATTATACACAATTGATAAAATAATGACAAGCCATGAAAAAGAAAGCTTTGAAATACTAGAACATCAAATAAAAGTAGAAAGTAGAACAGACCACCAAACCGTAGTTTCATTAATCCCATTATATTATAGGTCTACAAAGTTAATAATACTAGCTGAGAAACAATGTACCACTTTCTACCATCCTCTATGAAGTATGCCTCTATTATAATGTAACATGACACATAATTTTATCACTGAAAAATAAAATGAACTCAAAATAATCCTCAAGGAAGCCCTAAAGGCAGTAACGTGTCCACACATTGAAATAAACATGTTCTTTTCATAGTCAGCATCGAATTAATTGTTTGCCCTTTTCACAAATATGTGTCTAAGCAGTCATTTTATTGAATGAAACATTTTATCACCTGGTTAATTCCCAAACCAAACTTTGTTAGAAAAGCTAACTTCATGTCCACTTAAATGATGCAGGGTTGGGATTTCTGTATTTGTAAAAGTATAGGTCAAGGATATCATGTGCATGTTCCTTCAGACAGAAAAAAATTACTTACTTCTACTACTGAAATACCTTATAAAGTGTCCACTCCAATCCACTTTTTTTTTTTTTGTGGTACAAATGAGGAATGCAAGCCTTATGAGGAAAGATATACAGGGATACAACCAGGTAGTATACATAGGATGATGCCCTAGACATACAATCCTCAGCCAGTGAGAACAAGTGTACACAGTTGTGTAGTTAATTCTCTTGTTAATAGCAGCAATGCTTAAGGCAACGCAGGTACCAAGAATAACTGGTGCATTTTTATGTTGAACCTGATTAAACAACACTGAGACCACACAGTTTGTCCACTGACTTATGTCATGACAAAGAACATATTTATATGATGAATACATTTTACTAGGTGTGTAACAAAATTCACTCAGGTTAGTATCCAGAACACACTTTTAGAAAAAAACTTAGACAATTTTACCAGAGATAATTTCTCTACTTCTGATTGTAACCATACTTGTAAGTCTCAATATCAGATATTAGCTAGTATTTTCTGCTTTCTCCACTCCATTCCTACTAAAATATATCGTAGTTTGTGCTTGTTCTCTCAAGCCTCGTATTAATCTTTTAAAATGTAAGTGATAAAGTACACAGTCACCATGTGTTTACAGCAATATTAGCACTCTTATTGATACAGGTGTTTCATTTTGTTTTTAATTTTTTAATCATAGTTATATCACTAGGAAGAAATTTTGTAATAGTATGGCCAAATGGTGACAGAACTATTTTTACCAGTGATGCTAGCCTAATTTAGAAAGTAAATATCTATCTAATCGCACATCCAGAAAAAATAACAAGCATCTACCACATGCTATGGAGATTTATCAGTGCTGACAGAGCGCCGTGAATTTTCCATCAAAGTTTAAGTAATAGCATCTTTGTGTAAAACAAACTTCAAAACGAAGGAGTTCATTTGTGTGTAAGCATCAGGAGCCCAGATATGAGCCAAAAAGGATTTTTTTTATTTCCTTTAAAAAAGAGTGTTTGCTGGCTGGAGGTCACTATCTGCAGAAAGCTACAGAATTTGCATTACGATACCTTGAGGAAATAAAGTAGCGATAATGGCGATGCTCCTAAGCGAAGGCAGCCCGTTGCTATTGCCAGGCTGAGTTTCTGAACCCTTCGCTGCTCCTCCTAGGGTGCTGGTCTGTCAGGCAGAACCTTATCTGGGAGGTTAAAGTGCTGAATTCATGTTTCATGAGCGGTGTTCATAATTGTGAGCAAGTTTTAGTTACCTCCTGTGTGTAGAAAAATGAATACACACTATGGAAGTGACGTTGGTAGATTTCATGCTTATAATTATTATGCTCGGCATCTGTCTTTCCTAACTTATCTCAAATAAAACTTTCACTATTATCTTCAATATGTTTACAACAGAAACTTAACCCTTTTGAGATTAGGATAAAATTTACATTTTGAGTCTGGTGATAAGTCATGATGTACACAACAGCAAAAGACTAAAGTGAAAAAAATGATGGAGGTTGTAAAGACTCCCTTCCCTCCTCCCTTTCTCCCTCCCTCCCTCCCTTCCTTCTTTCTTTCCTTCCTTCCTTCCTTCCTTCCTTCCTTCCTTCCTTCCTTCCTTCCTTCCTTCTTCCCTATCTTATCCTTCTCCCTTCTCTGTCTCTGTTGATTTCAATGTTACAAATCTAAGAACAATAGCTATAAAACCAATAATATGACTGGCTGTTGTCAGAAACTTCACGGTCTCTCTGCAGCAGCCATCACTTTTGCTAGGCATTTCTTACAGAATCTTGAGCAGTTGATCAGCATCCTCAATGTAATTTTCACTAGAAACAGAAACTCAAGGGCAGAGAGCAATAAAGAGATAGACTAATGCCACAACTCTTAGTCGTTTAAAGAGCTTGCTACATAACCATCTTGAGGTTCTATTTTCCTTTCTCTTTAGGGTCAATAAAAATGAGGCTATTTCTTTTTCATGAGTTGTGCAGCTGAATTTCAACTTTTTGTTCTTTCTTGCAAAACATCAGCACTTTCTGTGTCTGCATGTTCCTGACTCTTCCTTTATTTAGCTTCCTATGCTTCCTGGCAGAGCTGGCAAAAGTTACTTTCCAAAAGACTGCATAGAAATGGGAAAGCCCAAAGCTAGTACACTTAAGTCACCATAAGTTTCTATCCAACAAACGGAATGATACTGTTAACTTATATTAACTTTAACGAGAAAGAGAGAGAAAGGCATCAGATTCTGCTGGAATTCTGGTAAGAGAAGACAGTCCATCCATTTTGTGACTAAAGTTTGCTTGATATGATAAATTGTTACATAAGTATGCAATTAAATGACATGCATTTTAAAATAATGACTGAAATAAGGTTTAGGAATTCTCCGAATGAATTCTGTGTGATATATGCTATTTGTGATCATTTTGGCCCACTTGCTTTCATTTTTCTCTCCACTTTACTTTTCGTTCCTGTATTTGATCTCTTTATTCATTTTCATATGTTCCTTCACTTTCCCCCGTTTGGAATTACCCGGTGGTCAGATGAAGGGTCTGTGTAATTCCATTCAGGTGCAAGAGGCAACCCTGCCTTTGGTCTTTCTTTCCAGGTCAAAGAGAATTTGTAAGAACATTTCCACCAAATGAGCTAAAGAAAACTTCAGATAATCATACTTTATCTTGTCTCCCGGACATTCCAAACTTTCTGTAGGTGGTCGTCCTCAAATGCCCCCCAGACATATTGCTGCTACAGTACTTACTTTCTGTACCATACTGCATTTGTTTATTCACCTGGCTTCTTATTCTACGTGTGTTCCATCAGGGCAAACATGATATGTTTTATTCATTAGAACATTTAAAGCACCTGTCTATATCAAGCACATAGTAGATCTATAAATATGTGCAACATAGGGAATGAAGATGTTGCTTAGTCAATTAGCTCATTAATTTGAACACTAGAAGAAATGGCATCTATGTTAACTTTTCTTTCTTGAAGCACAATTAAAGACCAACTGAAAATACTGCCAGATAACTTTGTTTTGCCCAGTAATATCTCAAGGTATGGACTTCACTTAATATTTTAGCAGCTATTATATGTCAAGAATTATTTTATTTACTGCAGAAAAAGGCATCAACAAACCAGGCACAATTTCCTATCTCCAAAGCCCCAAAAAGTAATATGGGGGGGGGGGGAGGAATAGTATAATAACTTCAGAGAAAAAGAGATTCCATTCATTTAGATTGATAGTTAAGAGGAAGAATTTTAGGAAAAATAACTATGAAAGTAGAGTCTGAAAAGACAGAGATCCTGTGGACTCTTAGGAGAAGGGAGTTCCTAGCTGTTGTCCTGCACGATGGGCATCTTTCTAAGGTTTTAAGCAAAAGAGTATCACCACATGATTGCCACTTTAAAAGAATTATTTGACATGTGGTGGGGAATGAAATGAATCCAGGCACACCAGTAGAGGACTATGACTGTCTTTGAGGGGAATTCATAGGGGCTATAAGGGACATGACCACTGTCTTAGTTACTTTTTCGTTGCTGTGACTCAATACCCAACACCCACTAATTCAGGAAAGGAAAGATTTATTTTAACTCACGGTTTCGAAGGTCACAGTCCATTCGGGGCGGCCGGCAACAATCGAAGTACATGGCAGAGAGAGCGGTGGAAGCAGCTTCCCCAGACAAACAGGAAGACAAACTGAGGCTAGTTGAGACTAATCCCCGCCCTCCAGGAAGGCAGGTGCAGCTTATGTATCCTTTCAGGTCTCCGCCCATTAACCCGTCCCACCTGCATCCAGGTGTGGCCACTACACACTGTTAATCCTAACTTAACTGCAATCCACTCCTCCAGACCAGACCCCAAACCCCCAACATCCCATGGTTCCATTAAAATACACGAGACTTTTGGGGGACATTCCAGATTCTAACCACAACAACCACCATGGTGATAGCAACACGTTGTTGAATTGAAATTATAATTGAAATAGAATCAACAGAATGGACTAGTGACACCGTGTGAGAAAATAAGAATTAGTTATTCCTCTACTTATTTTTCTCCTGAGCAAGTAAAATTAATGAAGGGCTTTTATTGTGGTAAGATGAGGAATACTAGGAAGTTGAGTCTGGTTAGTTTCTGGCCAAGATTAGCATGCCTATTGTGGAAATGTTGAGTAGCAAATTGATTATGAGACTTGAGTTCAGTGTTTGAAGTTTTGTGACAGAGGTAAGATTTCTTGTATCAACATAAAAATAGTCCTAATGTGTGTGTGTGTGTGTGTGTGTGTGTGTGTGTGTGTGTGTGTGTGTGATACTGTTTTCTGCTTTTTCCCTTATAATTCATGCTTCTATTAAATAGTGTATTTCATCTTTTTGTCTTAAGACTTTTAGTTCTTTTTCTTGACACCACTTTTCATTCTAAATCCTAACTTGAAACCTCAGTTTAAGTGTTATTTTCTCACACACACTTTCCCCAACCTTCTAGAAAGATAAAACTCCATTAGTATATACTCCAGCTTCACTTTTGTTAAGGCATACTCATATCGCTTAATAAATGGTATTACATTGTACTGCTCTTGAGGTCAGGACCATGTTGGCCTTCCTTCTTGGTCTACACAGTTCCTAATCCTGTACAAGCCTGTAATGGGTTTGCAAGAACTTGTTTTGTTAAACTTAATTGAATTGTTAACCAGAAATCAATACCTCTGACTTTTGAGTAAGGAGTCCATTATGACGCTAGATTATCCGCAGCAGTTGTAATTGCAGAACTAATGTGCAAATCTTTAGCAGAAATGGCAGCTCTCTGCACTCACACTTCCTCTCTGTCCCATCGCCATTCCCCTCCATTGCCGTCCTGATTGAACAGTGCAATTATGTGGAGTGTTAATTGTGTGCTAAAAGGAGGAATAATGCTAAGATTGCATAGTTCATTCATGTAATAACGCTCTAATTACTGTTTTAGATTCCTTCCAATTTATAACTAAGTTTAGTGATGCTGACCCAATTTTTCACATGCACATTAGAAGGTAGTATTGATAGAAAACATTACACTCAAATCCTGAGTTAAAAATGCACACAAAATTGGCTTTGGAGGTCAATTTGGAAGAAAGTCGTATTCAGTTCTACAGCTTAGAATCTTCATTTTAAAACATAAAAAAATCTAGATCTATATATCATTCATTTATAAACATTAAATCTAGAAGGAAATATTGTGGTTTCTAAGGTTTGCTATTAGACTGGATAGGGAGTAAGATATACACATGCCAAAATTTTTTAACTGTATTCTATTACACTCAGGTAGAATTGTAACTTTAAAAAGGGTTGATGGGACCTACTAAAGTTGGTTACTGAACATTCCTCTATGTTGATTTCAGGTATACTAATGTCTACTTTTGTGCTGTTTTTATTTATTTATTTATTTACTTATTGTAGTTCCGGGAATCACTCAAGGACTCGTACATGAAAGGCAAGTACTCTGCCCCAAAGCTACATCCTCAAATCTCCTTGGTTTCTTACTCTGATCTCATCTTATTTTAATAAGGTGTAGCCAGATGGTTTACATAGATATTCTGGTGAAATGACAAGCACATATACTACGATGATCCTACAAATTTATAAAGAAATTAAATTTAGATGTGTTTAGATGCAAAGATGCTTACCATTGTATTAAAGCTGCCTGTTGAGTTCTGTCATGTGCTGTACATGGCTATATTTTAGGGGTAACAGGCTACAGTCTGCAGCCTAGGTGGTAACAGGCTTGTGACCAGTGGAGGACTATGTCAACCTGGTGGGCTGAGGAAACACTCAGAGCAGCACTTGCAGTCTGTGCGGTTGACTTTTCGGAGAGCAAATGAAAGGACAACTCACACTTTGAGGGTAAGTGGCCCAAGCAGTAGACTGGCAGCTTGAACTAAATAAAATGGAAGGAAGAAGGAAGATCATTACAATTTTTTTTTCCTCCTGGGAGAGCTCCCGCCTTCACTGTTGATTCCAGACAATGACTCGCTCTCCTCTTCCCATCACCTTCTATGTCACAGATGGCTCCCGTCTTCAGTCTTCGTTGTCTCTTTTGAACATTGATCCATGGCATAAACCCACCCAGTGCGTCCTGCAGCTGTGGACTGGCACTCTTCTCTTACATCTGGGCAGCCATCAGATGCTCTAGCTCTGGCCCCTGCAGGCACCCATTCTGGATCTTTCTTTCAATTCGTAAATGTACCTAATAGATTCATGCAAATATATTTTTATTGATGCAATTTCCTCCCAGACCCTAACCAATACAAAGCTATACCACCTAGGATTGTATAAATGCACTTTACAAAGTTACCAACGATGCTTTTCTCAGAATATATCCTCAAAGTAGGTGATATGTGACTATATTATTTATAGTTTTCTTCCTAAACTTTAAAATTTCTAGAAAACTACTCTTCTCATGCTAGTCTTTGATAGTGTGTACAATTATAATATACTAATGCTGTTACTGTATAGATAATTCAACTGTGTATTCACATGTGTCTATGATAAATAATAATTTTTAAACAATGTGCATTTGCTAACCTCAGAGTTTTTTGATATTCATTGTTTATGGATACAGCCAAATTGAAGCCTTTAAATATTCAATTCAGCTACAGTATTTCCTTTGATATTAATTTGTCTCTCTTTCTAATAATGTACCACTTAACCTCCTAACAAGACTAGATTAGTCCAACTTTCACTCAGACACATGCGCTCGCATTAGTCTCTCTGCTAGAATTCCTTTTTCTTGTTTGAACATTCAGGCCACATCTACCTTCTAGAGTGAAGATCTGCAGCTATTCACAAACATTTCAAAGTACACCTATGTCTTCAGTTGCTAAGTGTCCCAGTATTTGTTATTTTAGTAATTATTTAGCTATTACAAGCATGTTTACAGACTTCTCCAATTTAGTTCAAAACGTGTTAATTACATTTTTGGGGCAGGATGTTGTAGAGAGACACTTTGAAATTAAATATCACACATCTTTCTCTCAAAAATGTAATAGCATCTGCTCCTGTCCCCAATAAACACTTGTTGAAAAATGGATTAATGATTACACATTTACAGACTTCATACTCAGAAGATAAGTACAGTGGATGACATTGGTATTTAGGCTGATAGCCTGCTATTTATTACAAGTGCATGTGTTAGCAGTCAATGGCTTATCCATGTGACCTTTACCTAGCTTTGACCTTGAATAATGTATAAAACCTCAACTAGAAGCTAGAATAACAAAATCATCTTTCTGCCACCAAATGACTTACTGATGAGATGTAAAACAACAACTTCTGCAATACTTGACCTAAATTGAGAAGAATTTATAGTGTTTTCTTACCTCCCTGCCATCTACCTTTAAGATTACACTCTACTGGGGACCACTCGTTTGCTTATCACGTCCCCCTAGCTCCTTATAGGTTTCTTCTGAAACATAATTCCTCAATAAATCATGCACACTAAAATCTGTGCCTCAGGCTGTGCTCTAGAAAGTCAGAATAAATTTTCTGCATGATTCAGGGATATTGCTGCAATTTGGAGTATTTTTGCTTTTATTAGGAGACACGACAAAATGATACTTTAAGAACTTTGAAGTTGCTAGTTTTGAAATTTTCAATATTACTAAAATCTTCCAATAAGCAAGTTAAATACCAGTGTGTTCTGGGGTAACTTTATGTCCCACAATCCTTTATTCTTCCCCTCCTATCTACATTGGCCATCCAATGCCACTATCATTAGAAAAATAATCTTGCCAGACACCTTTTGTGGTATAAAATTATGCCAAAAATTCTTGTAAGTTATTCTTTTATTTAATGTAACCTGATCATCCACATGAGGGTGAAATTTGGTGAGTTAGCCTTAGTCTGGAAGTAAGAGGTTCTACATGACTCTCCAGCTATGGTCACAGATGAGCTGCGTGCCTGTGAAGTCCTGAGCCTGAGTTTCTCCATCTTCAATAGGTCAGAATAATGTGTGTCTTACTAATTGATAAAATTGATTGGGAAATACAGAGATAATGTGAAAATATCTTTGTAAACTTTAGTTTCAATTTAATGTTATGTGGTTGACCTATATGAGAAGAGAAATGGAGACATCAGGGCCTGAAGCTCCTATTACATCTACCAATGTGCCCAACTATATATGCTAAGGCATCAAAAAAGAAATCATTTTTTTGTTGTTGCTGATCAATCTTATCTCTGGTCCCTTTGATGGTGGAAAATATTATTTTGTTTCAACTATTATGAATAAAAATATTTCCAACATTATATGGGTTGTAGGCTCGTTTTTATTCCACTTCTGAATTTGCAATTCCTGTTGTAGCAAACTCACTGAAAAAGTTAACACAAAAAATGAGTAATAAGAAAAATGCAGTGCAAAAAGGCGCGCTGAGGTAGTGGAGTCCACAATGTGTGCTTGCATGAGGGCAGGGATTCCTAAGTATGCAAATTGTATGTATGCCAAGACACTCAACTTAAATTTTGTAGTGTCACAGATGAATAATTCTAATATATATTGTGCATATTCTCCCATACTCTTTCCTGTCTTCCTTCCAAAATATTGTAATTTATCAGCAGATAGTCAAATCTACCTAAGAAAGAAAAGAAACTCATAACTTATTTAAAATAAAACATTATATCTAATGCTGTGGGGCTTGGTGACATTTCTATCCTCTCCTCTCTCCTGTCTCTCTCTGTGGGGGGAAACCCCATTTGTATAGGAAACAAAATTATTTGTTTACTAAATAGCATGTCTATTTTTAGTTTGAAAGATTTTTCACCAATGTACAGCCTACAGACTTCTCATGTAACTTATTTCATATTCTCACACCATTAGAAATTTTCTTAATTATTTTCATCTTCTTTACTGGGATTTGCAATCAAGATGTTGGTCAATTGTCTTAATAGCACCCAAATTTGTTTCAACTATCCACATAATTGCAAATGACTTTGTTGTATACATTATATAATCGACAAGTCTATCACTTTTAGGTTTGAAAATAGCGATCAGTCAAGTTAAAAATGTCATCAAGACAGCATTAAGTA
Source organism: Ctenodactylus gundi (assembly GCA_004027205.1). Taxonomy (NCBI): domain Eukaryota; kingdom Metazoa; phylum Chordata; class Mammalia; order Rodentia; family Ctenodactylidae; genus Ctenodactylus; species Ctenodactylus gundi. The sequence continues at coordinate 331,676 of PVKB01000274.1, read as the reverse complement.
AAATAATTCAATCACAAGATATCAAATCAATTTGGTACAAAATTTTTTAAATGAAGTACAATGTTTTATTCTTAAATTTTAAAGCTTTTTTGTGTAACATAGTCCTATGTAATTTTAGGTTTATATATTTTTATCATTGCCATTCGATTCTGAGGATCATAAGATTCATTCATTTCTATTTCCTGCTAGCCGTGTTTGTTCCTTAGCAGGTGCTGTATACTGAATGAATGATGTGAGCTTAGATGATGTGTCAGATCTCCTCACACCACAAGAATTGTGCAGCCAAAACTTAATTTTATTTGGATGCCTGTTTGTACTGCTGTTAAACTAATAAAACGGTAAAAAATTCTTTTGAAATCATTTATTCTAAGATTAAGTATACAATCCAGCTTCTATCAGTAGGATATAAAGAAAAACTTGCTGACAATTTTCTGAGGAATATTTTCTTTTCTGATGGAAGAGATAGCTTTACAAACAGAATCGTATTTGTTACATGGGCATTTCCGTATGTTTTAAAAAAATGGCACATGTGTATGTGGATATTATGATCATGATGGCTAGATTGCTTTATTATTCTGGTATAGAAACCAGCCGAGATGGTCTAGTGTTGGAAGACAACTCTGCAGGGATATTTCAGTCTTCCTGCACATGATGGATGTGACTGACAAAGAAAGGAGAGATGTTCCTGGATCCTCTTGCTCACATTTAGTGAGAAATAAAACTTAAGAACATTCCTCCTACCTCCACCATGAAGATTTACAAAATCCCTTCTCTGATCCATAGCCCTTGTCAAGATCAATTCTTTCCTGTGACGATAAACCCATACATAAAAAACCTAGTGAGTTAGTATAAAAATACTAGAATATTTTCTTAAATGAGAGAATTAAATATCCTTTTTTTCTTTTAAATTTAAATTTTTTTTGGCAATACTGAGGCTAGACCTCAGAGCCTTCTCAATGAGGTACATATGTAGCTCTTTTCCAAATTTTTAAGGTTTTTAAATTTTGGGACAAGAGTTTGTTAAGCTGCCCAGGTGAACCAAGACTTGTGATTTTTCTCTCTCAGCCTCCCAGAGTACTGGGATTACTGGCATGCATCACCAGACAAAGTTTCTTTTATTTGACAGGTAAGAGTTGTCTATATTACAACATAATACTATACATGTGTATTGTAGAATGAATAAGCTAAATTAGTTAACACATGCAACTCCAAACATTTCTTTGTTGGGAGAACATTTAAAATCTACTCTTGGTAATTTTGTAGTATATAGGATTTATTAATAAACAAATTATTAATATACAATTATTAACTATAATCATTGTCGTGTGCAATAAGTGAGTAGAAAATTTTACTTCTTCTCGATTTGTTTTCATGGATGCAAGTGCAGTCTCCCACTATTATAAATTACACATCTGAATTTCGGACATTTGGAGAAGTCACACGCAGGGGTCAGCATATTGGGACTGCAAGGCACGAGCCTCGCCTTGGGAAAACTACTTTCCTGGTTACAGTGTCTCTTCTCTCATAAGTATGTAAGTGAGACGTTCTAACATCTTCCATATATCCTACCACTGTCCTCTAGTAACAAATATCCTACCTTCCAAAATGGAATGGTATTTGGCCTTCAAAAGTAAGGGAATTCCGTTATTTGGAACAATAGATATCAATCCAGGAGATAGTATGCTCAGTGAAACAAGCCAGGTAGAGAAAAATAGAACACTGCATGATATCACTTGTATGTGGAATCTAAAGGAGCAGGTATTTTACTTTTAAAGATTTTTTAGAGATATAACCTGTTTTTTTTCCACTTAGATATCTTAACTGAAAAATAATCTGTGTGCTTCCTCTAAGAGTCATATGTGAGGGTTTTCTCTTAGACCCTTGCTATGGTTCCAAAGTGTGCATAGTATAAATTTAGAAGTCCATAATTCAAATAATACCCTCTAGTTACTTTATAGTAGAATGCTTAAAAACTCAAGATGTGTATTGGGATAGATCTAGGTTTTTGTTCTAATTTCAGAATTTCTTGATCGTATGGTACTGAATTTGTGTTCTAAATTTCCTCAGAAATCTCAGTAGTCGGTCCGTGGCCTTAGAACTGGTTGAATCAGGCCCACCACAATCGTCTATGATACTACTTTAAAATCAACCATTAATAATTGTGCAAGCTTAGTTACATCTACAAACTATCTTCATGACAGTATGTATATCAGAAGCGAGTTGCATAACCAAGACTGTAGATCTGCCAAGTTGATGTACAGAAAAGAAATTTACAGTAGCCTCTAGATTCCTAAGAGTATGCCTGAACTTTTCAAGATCCCTAGAGATTTCTGATGCCCAGCATTTTCTGTGTACGCTTCTCGAGCCTGTTTTGAGTTCTGACTATTAATCATCATTTTAGCCAGGAGTTTTATCAACTCTTTAATTATTTCTTTGTTTTCTGGGAATTAGATTTTCCACAGACAAGAACCACACTGGGTGTAGAAAATATCAGATTATAAATAATGCCATCCCTTTGTTGTCTTTGGTGACGGTTCGGCCAATGGTTTTCATCTTGCTCTCATTTTTTAGGTTTTAGGGTTTGCAGAACTGAGAAGTAGGAACTGGACCAGGTGCATAAAACCCTCCAGATGTGCTGCTTTCCCTGCGGCTGTTTTTCTTGAATGAAAACTCTTCAGACTATTAAAAGCCTTTGGTTAAATTTCAGAGATTAACAAAAAGTTGATTCTGAAAATTTTCTGCTTTTCTCATTGATTTTATGGAATAAAGAATTTTTAAATACTCTCCCCACACCATTTCTTTTGCTGATAAAATGCTGTCCTGCCTTGTCTCATATAATAAGCCATCCAGTGTCATGAGTCACTATGGAATCGTTTGTATAGGCCATCATCTATCTGTAAAACTCAGTGATTCATAGTAAAGCACCAAACAATATGAAAACACTAGAAAACACTGAAATAGAAAATATAATATGAATAAAATTAATTTATTGATACATCAAGAAAATTAAAATTAATTAATTAATTGATACATCAAGAAAAAACTACTTGAGAGCTAACATAATTATAAATGATATTAATTAAGAAATTAAATTTTATTCATCACTAGATAGAAGATAGGGAACATAAACTGTCTCCTAAGGAATTTGAAGTTTAGAAAAATTTTAAAAAGGCATTTAAGATTTAAAATACTAGAAACAAAGGGAAAATTATGATAAATCTAATTCTAGTACAGGAAATAAGAATTAAGTGGAAACCAATTGACTTTTTGATACTTTATACAGAGTACTTTCATAGAACCTGGAACACTTTCCATCCAAATAACTGTACTCTTTTGTTTTTCCTTTGCCTTTGGCTAATTTTATATCTGACTGTAAAAATACCGTAATTAAACAAATGACTTTTCTTTACAGTGTATACCAACTTCTTTAGTAAATTCAAATAACCTTGTCTCCCAAATAACAAATTACAAGTTAGCACGGAGCAGAGACACAACAAAAACACACATACAAACACACACGTATTTACTGAACAGGAATAAACTTCTATGAAAATAATATTTAATGATAGTCTATTTAATCTCTTCTTTTAAAGGATAGTGGTAGAGATCTCTTGAAATGATTTTATGACATATCTATACTTTATAATATACTATTCAATTTACAAATTTATTTTAGCAGTGTATTTTAATAAAATTAAGAAAAGCTCTTAGTCAATAAGTGCGGCTGTAATAGAATGCCTGAAATTGGGAAATTTGTAATGAGAATGATTTTCTCACAGTTTTGGAGATTAGTGCATCTAAGATCAAGGTGATGACATCTGGCGAGAGCTTTCTTCACGAGTCTGGAGGACAAAGAGGCAACTCAGAGCCCGAGGTGCCTCTCTGTGACTGCACTCATCTTACTCATGGAGGCCACAGGGAACCCCTTCTGCAACACCTCAGCTCTTAACACTGCTGGTAAGGCAATCAAATTTTATTGAAATTTTTGTAGGAGACAAATTTTCAAATCATAACATTTAATAATAAAATAATGTAGTCTTTTTGCCCTGTCTTCTCCTAAGTGTTTACCTATGATTTTGCTCATTTTAAAAACTCTCCTGAGTATAAACAGTTTAGACTTTCATAGAAGAGTACCCAAAGCATGTAATATGATTAGAATTTTAGGATAAAACTTTTAGAAATTGGTAAAATAATAATAATAATTCGGTGACTACGACTATGGTTTTCTCACAGGTTATTATTTCTGGCACTCACACACACACACACACACACTCTCTCTCTCTCTCTCTCTCTGAATGGTTGGATGATTTATTGATATTATTTTTAGTACAACAAAATGAAGACCAAAATGGCAACTTTTCCTGAAGGAAACTGACATTTAGGTCATAAAATTACTTGCCAATTTTGATACAGCTATAGACAGAACTGAATCTCAGACCAGGCCTTTTGGTGATGATATGTAATTTCTATGCACTACACCTTATTGCTTCTTCATTCATAATGGCCACATCATAACAATTAATGACCTAAAGTCTCGGAAGTAAAAAGGCAATTTAAGTCCCAGTCGTATCACTTTTATTTAAATCAAAAATCTACATTTAGTAGTTTTACATTTTTGTAGTCAAGCATCATTAACATGGATTGATTTTTTTGTGGGTTAAGGTAGTTTATGTATTTTTTTAAACCAACTTTCCTGCAAAAATTTTCCAGCAGTCTGAAATTGTACATAATATGCTCATCTGTTTTAGAGCCTTGACTGCCTGGTCATTCTTTCCTGAGCTATTTGTAGCTGATCTGCAGCTCCACATGGACATTTAGGCACACAGAAATCATTGCACATCCCCATTAATCTTACTGTTTGACAAAGTCATGGAGACCGAGGGATATGCCAAGAATGGCAAATACATTTCCTTGGAGAGAATGTATGGTCTTTGATCAACCATTGTAGAATAGTAGACAAAGCAACGTGTTCAGAAAGGAAATCCTCTCCTTTGCTGACTAATCTTGACATAGGAAAAGGTGTTAGACTCAGGAATCTAGATGAGAACAGCTGCGCTGAACATGATGGCTTTTTGGCAGAGGTAACAGCAGATCACCTTGCAAATGACTGAATTTAGATGTTTTTCCTGTGACATGATTAGATCAAATAGACAGCAAACAGCAGGAGTCTCCTCAGGAAGAGAGCACCTTGATATCTCAGTGACAGAGAACATGGAGCTGCAGGGTGTAGGTTCAAACCTACGTCTCTTGCCTCACTAGTCTTATGATCTCAGAAAAGTGACAACCCTTCTTGGAGCTTCAGTGCATGCGTTTGTACAATGATAATAACGATTGCCCTCCATCACTTGCTTTAAAGAAAGAAAATATGCATGAAAGTAGAAGACAATAAAAGATTCTGTGAATGCTAATTGTTATATTTAAGGTAAATACTTGTGATATTTGAGTATATTTCTACTTTTCCACAGTTCTATCACACATGTGAATTGGATTTTTTAAATTATAGTCCAGTATTTAAGATTAGAAGTTACAAATTGGTCTTTATTGTTAATATTTTGCAAAATTGCATAACTATATGTGCATATTTACAGTATGTAAATACAAAGGCTAATGACAAAATAGTGTGCTTCGTTTCTACTCATTATAACAACAAATACATTGTAAGTTAATGGCCATTAGATCTTTGTGATGGACCAGTGTCACCAGTTATTTAGTCGTATTGCATGATTAAAGTCAATTGTTACTGTAGTATTAACAAAAACAACTCCAGGGAATTTAAGAATCCACGACGGAGGTTGGAAGAGTGGCACAGAGATTAAAGCATTTGCCTAGCCAGTGTAAGGCCCTGGGTTTGATTCCCAGGCACCACACAAAGCTGGGCATGGTGGCGCATGCCTGTAATCTCAGAACCCTGGAGGCTGAGGCAGGATTGCTAAATGCAAGGCTAGCTTGGGCTACATAGTGAATTTGGGAACAGCCTGGGCTATAGAGGAAGATCCTGTCTCAAAAAAAAAAAAAAAAAATCCATTAGGGAATTTTCAGAAGCTAAATTTTTGTGTCTATAAAACAAAGATGAATACTGATTTTCTTGTCTCAAAGGAATTCATAAGCAGCAACAAAGAAACACAAATAAACTTTGGAAGTACATTCTTACCATTCAGAGACCTTTTACAAATTATTATGTAACAGCCCTGAAATTTTTCTGAATTCTTAAATTTGGCTTCTTTACATGCTTACTGATATATCTTATAACTAAATTTCTCATTTCTCTCAAAAGTTGAAAGGCATTTTTGTGTACAACAGGAAATACTTAGGTTTATCAAGGTTAGCCATACATGTGTATGCAAAGTAAAGCATATGACATGATTAGATCAAATAGACAGCAAACAGCAGCTTAACTAAAATTGTACTAAAAATAAAAAAAATTACGTATATTTTAGTCTCATATTCTGATTTTTTAAACAGCCCTAATAAAAATCCTGTTAATTTAATAGTTAATCTTTTTCCATTTCATTGATATGCATACATGCAAAATTTAAGGTTTACAATGGAGTTGAGCCTTTTATGCACATACGTACCTTGTCAAGGTGACAAGGGCTTTCCCACTCTCCTTTTCACCCTCCCCCTACCTTCCCCTCCCTCCCTCTCTCCTACCCAACCCCTCTGTTTCACTTTGTTTTTCATTTTAAGTTCCATAGGAGTTGTGCTCTGGGACTCTCATATCAGAGAGATCATTCGATGTTTCACCTTATGCTAGAAATAAATGTCCCCTTCTATCCAGCAACACTCCTCCTGGGAATATATCCAAAAGAGGTCAAAACAACACGGAACAGAGATATTTGTATATCCATGTTCATAGCAGCGCAAGTAACAATAGCTAAAATATTGAAGTCACCAAAATGCCAGTCAACAGACCAGTGGATACACAAATTGTGGTATTTATACACAATGGAATACTATGCATCAATAAAGTCCAACAATGTGGAGGCTTTTACAGGCAAATGGAAGAAACTTGAGAACATCATGCTTAGTGAAGTGAGTCAGAAGCAGAAAGTGAAACATCGAATAGTTAATCTTTGTCACAGCCCACCGTTGTGTGTATTGTCATCCCTCTGTTCTGTGACTGAGGGAGGCCTCGTACGCCCAGTCACAGCACACAGTGGGGTAAAAGCCAGTCGTAGGTAGCGGGACCCTAAGTCCATTGCAAACTGCCTTTATATTTTCTGTCTTGGAACAACTTCTCTTCTGTGCTAGTATGTCAGCAAATACTGAAATGACTGTTCTAGGATTTATTAGCTGATCCAGACAGCATAAAAATAGCCCCAGGAGTTAAATTAAAATACGTCTTTTTAACATGTGTATACAATGTCTAATGATCACATCCTATTTTGTATTTTTGGCGTCACAGAGCAATTAACATGTCCTTGTCTTTTTTCAACCATTTATCACTGGCTTGTGTTGAGAACCTTCAAAGTACTTTCTTCTAATTATTTTAAAATATGTAATATATTATTTGTAATTGCAGTCACCCTACTGTGCTGTAGACTCTGGAACTTAACTTTTCCATTAATTTTTAAAATCTAGCCTTCTCTATCCTGTCCTTCCCTCCCACGCTTGGCCTGTAGTAATCACTATTTTATTCCCTACTTTAATAAATCACATTTTCAGCTTCTACATATGAATGGGAACATGAGGTATTTCTTTCTGTGCCTGGTTTATTTTACTTAACATAATGTCCTCCAGTTCTAGCCACGTTATTGCAAATGGCAGGTTTTCATTATTTTTAATAGCCGAAAAATACTCCATTGTTGTTATGGTTTGGGTCAGGACTGTCACCCAAAAAGACTCATGTATTTGGATATTGCTAGAACACCAAAGTGATTTCGGGAAGTGGGGCCTGGTTGGAGAGGCAGAGCAAGAGTCCTTGACACAGACCTGGCAGATTGCTGGGACAGGACCTGAAAGTGTAGCTCCTCTCTTCACTCACTTGGCTTTCTGCCATGTGTTTCTACCATTGCCATTGGCCTATAAATGGGCTGTGACTTTCTGAAGCTATAAACTAAAATAAACCCTTCCTTCCTTAACTTGTGGATCTTGGGTCCTCTGCGCCAGCAATGAGAATTCGATGTATATGTCAATGGACTCATCAGTTGATTCCATATTTTGATTTTGCCCTATTTGCACTTACACTTAAACTGGAGTCTAACTAGTGCAGAAACGGAATCATGATAAAGAAAGAAGTCCTCTCCCAAAAGGAAAATTCTGAATGAAAAACTGGAAACATCAACTTCGTGCCAGGATATCCTTGCAGTAGTAAGGATATAGCAAGGCATGTTGCTGGTGCACACTTACTTTCATAGACATTCTGTTCTCGAAGGGGGAGTATGAGTTGCAGGTTCTTCAGGTTTTAATTATTCACCAAAGTCAGCCACTATGGGGCATAAAATTACTGTGTGGGCACTAAAGATATTAAAAAAAAAAACCTGTCAAGATACGTGTCTTTCCTTCTACCTGGAAATTCCATATTGCCTATATAATTTCAGAAAACCTTCCTCATCTATACCTTTCTCCTTTGTCTTTGTTTTTTTTTTTTCATTTCTTTCCCACCTCATTTTCTTTTGCATTTTGCACATATCCTGAGAGATACTTACTTGTTATTAGAGATGTAATATGTGGTGAGTCACACTTTGGCTAATGGCTTGGATTTTGAGGAAATAACTATTATTATTATATCTGTTGTTATGCATGAAATTTTGAAGTAAGAAAAAAGAAATAACATAGCAGAAAACATCTCTGTTCTTTACATTGTATTTTAACCCTTTGCACCTACATACGAGCTGGATTCCTAATATCAGGTGGGCACAAATCAGGGTGTCCACAGGCATGGTATGGAGTAGACTAAGAAAGGGGCTCCCTTTCTCTTGGGAAGTTTCAATGCTGCCTAGTTCTGTGGCACCAGATCAAACAGACATGATTAACCTCCTAAGCAGAAATGATAAATGAATACACAAGGGATGAGAGTGAAATCATGTGGAAATTAAAGGAAACCTTAATTGTTGGCTTATTGGAACAATTAGACATGTGATAAGGCTCTCCTTTAGTTGTACAGTGTTTTCTGAGCTACTGCTGTGCAATACTGGTAAGTCAGGAAAACCCAACTGGCCCCATTGTAACAGAGGAGACAGCCAAGAAGGAATGAGCTATCGCTTTGCCTCATGGCCACGGGAAAACTTTCAGAAGGCCGAATGGAAAGGAAAATCAACAACAGATGGCTCCTAGAGAGATGTTCTTAGTCACTGAATTGCTTTAAGGAGAAACCCAAAGAAAAACATTTCAAAGAAGAGTTTCATAATTCCATAAATCTTTCTTTTCTCCAAGTGTCATGTATACCTCAGGCCTCATGACTTTTAGTTACAGAGGTTGGAATCTAGAAGTATAGCTCGGCTCCTTATTTCTATCAGAATTTTCTTAAAAGTGTCTCTTGTAAGCTGTGAATGTGCCTATATATATATATATATATATATATATATATATATATATACTTTATACTCTCATATATGTGTGTACTAATATGTATATACATGTTTCTATCATGAATCAGATTATGGAATGAAATAGCAGCTAAAACATAGAATATGAAGTATAGAGTTACAGAGAGCATTTTTAATCCTAATTGTCTCAAAAACAAATTATCTCTCAGTGTTATGAAAATTCTGACTCAGTCGGATGTGTAGTAGTGAATTACAAATGCTTTTTAGCATTTTATTCTGTTGCCTTAGGATATTTCTTTTAAAAATGACCCAGAAAGCTTAAAGAGGAAGAATAGGAAACATTTATTTCAAGCCTTAGCAGTGCTAATGCTCGCTTGTATGCAGTATCAAAATTAACATGGAAGAAGCACCCAAAATATGCAACAAGAATTAAAACTGTGTAATTCAAAGTTACCGTTGGCAGTATGCATGCATATTTGTGTGACACTGTGTAGTCGACCCACGGAACCATGATGAGAAAATATGCCGAGCAGGCGGCTTTCATTATTCGCCTGTTCAGCTGACAGAGCTTAGAGGTCCCCGAACCAGTGTCAGCAACACAAACTCTATTCTTTCCAATGAGTTAGCTTCACCATAATAATAAAAATAAATCTAAAGTGCATTTTTCTAACTTAAAACCGAACACCTCCCAATTATTTTTATTGTTACCTGTGTGTCCTGGTGAATACATTGAGAAGGAATAATGCACCCTTCTCTTAAGTCATTCAGCTGGTACAAAGTGCCACCATCTTTCAGATTAAACCTATCCACTGCTGCACTGAGTGTGTTGATCATTTCAACTGGCAGACAATCTACTTGCATGTGTGTATGTCTAATATATTTTGTAAAATACCAGATGTTATGTAAAAATGAAAATCTGAACCCAGTCTGTGTCTTATCTCTAACGCATGTCCACTTTCTGACTGCTAATGTAGCCGAGGAGAAGTACACAAGATAGCTTCTTGGAGCTATTTTTCCCTTTACAGCTAAAATAAATGTCTCAGTCATATTCCAGTCAAGAACACATTACTGAGTTCCTGTTATGTGTGTGGAAATAAAAATGAAAATGACGAAATAACACAGCTCATTTCTGCAGAATCTTTGAATATTCTAGTCCAGTAAGCAAGATAACAAATGAAACGATCCAGAAAGGGAAATAAAAATAAAGCAATATCGAATTTTAGAAGGGGTTAAAAATTAGTATTTCTGAAGGAGTACTAGAGGTCTCAAATGGGGTGAAGAAAGTGCGTTCAGATTTAAATTTAATTATAGGCCAGAAGTAGAGGCCAAGATGGATATTGCAAGAATAGTGTGGGGAAACGTGGAGGAAGGCAAGCGTGGCTCCTATGCGGGTATCTCAGTGTGAAAAATAGCCAATAGTCATCGCTCTGGCTACTTCTGCGACGCAGCCCCACCGTGCACTCTGGGTACATTGCTTTCTATCACATAGTACCTTCTAGGATGGGTATTGTAGAGGTAGAAATTGCAGCACAGGGACCTTAGGAGTATTTCTATGGTAGCACTCTCGTAATTACTTCTCTGGATTCCAACTCAACTCTGATTGGCTTTCACTAGTTTTTAAAAAGTGAAAAAAGACATTTCTTTTATTGTGCATAGGGTTGTTAAAGAGACTGACCAAGCAAAAACTTTTTTAGATATTAAGAATTAGTTGTGATTCTTTTCATTTTAACATTTATAACAGCTCTATTAAGGAAATATTGCCATGATTAAGCCCGTTTCTAGATGAAAAAATGTCTGAGACAGTGAAAATAAATTTTCAGTGCCTCACACCCAGGATTTAGCATTAGAGTTTGGGCTTTCGGCCACTGGGGCTGGCTGCCTCTCAGGTGATGAAACATAGAGAATGTTACAAAGCCGACTGCAGAATTTGTATTTCCTTCTGAAACAATCACGCGATGCTTACATCTGATGAGGAACATAACAACGTCAGAACTTGTGATTCAGGTGAGTTATATCTTTGGAAATGTGTGAGAGTGGAGAGGCCAGCTGGTAGGTAACTCCCATATTCAAATGAAATACTATCAAATCATGAATCATTTTGTTTTATAAGGAGGACAACATTCTTGGATTAGAACATACTGTGAGCAGAAAAACCCTGGCTTTATAATGTATTAGAATCTGAGAGAACCAAGGAAAAGCAGGGAGACATTTCTAATTAAGATATCAGAGAGAGGGATGGCAGCATTTTTTTTTTTTAGACTGGTTCCTGTGATTAAAATGGAGTGGAATATAAGGTTTTGGAAAACAGCAAGTGTCCTTGGCCAGGACCCTCCACTTCTGGGTATCTTTAGTAGGTAGTGTGTTTGTTTGCTCAAGGACAGAAGGAGATTGGAAGATTTCTATTCGCTAATTCCTGCAGTAGATATATATTTATAATCAGTTCATCTAGGTCCATGAGAAAGTTGGTAAAGATAAATTAAAGGACACCTGGCTTAATGAAATGATAACTGATGCTGATGTCTATAATTTTCTCTGGTTGTTTCTTCTCTGGATTCCTCTTGCGTATTTAATTGAAGACGCTGGACAATTTTTGGCCCCCTAAATTATGTGAATATTTATGTTGGAGGCCTTTTAATATGTGTAGGATATATGAACATGAAGAGAGATAGAAGGACATATTCAGATAGAGGGATAAGCACTGAGGAGACTTAGAAATTAAATTTTTCTGTTAAGACTGTTCTTCACCAGACTGGGCATTGTCAACATCATCACACCAAATTCAATAAAAGCTCAACTTGGACTGGGAGAATGGAATTAGAGTTCTGAAAAACAACGGCGACTTGCCTCACATGTGTCTCGCTCACAGATTCCACATTCTATCACCATCAGATTTGTTTCCACATAAATTTTACAAATGTTCTCCTCCATTGTCATCTTCATTGTGAACTTCTAGAATTTTCACACCCTTCAAGATTTCCCTTCTCCCTTTTCCTCCTTTCTTCAGTGTTGCTGTGAAATCCACAAACTCTTTGTCTACTAGTTATATCCGTTTCCCTGCAAAGTCTTAGTGTCATTTTTCCTCTTACATATAATGTATTCCTTTTGCTTAGAGAGAAATAAGTAACGTGCTTCATTTTTTCTCTTCCCTCCAGCCCTCAAGTCTTTTACTGGATAGGATTCTGGGCCACGGTTTCTCCTACCACTCCTTCATTTCACTTCATCTCTCATGCTCTGTGTTACACATGAAGAACATTGGGCACCCAGGTCACTGTCTTTTTAAATTTCATCACAGAGTCTTAATGAATTCAAAACATATCTAATATGTTTATTATGTATTATTGTATATTATGTATATGATGCATGAAATATTATATACACACATATACTTGTGTATGTGTGCATATGTGCATATGTATGTATGCATAGGAGTACAAATATACTGTGTCATTCTCAACTTTCCTCTGTCATGGCCATAAATATCAGATCACACTCATATCTGTGTTTATAAACATCCTATTACTATACTACAACTGAGTTTTCCAAATACTTGACTCTAGTGGCCACTTCAAGGAGAATTCATTTTCCATCAGGATTTTATATGTTACTGCTACCAACTTTTAACTATCACTATACTTTTATCTTTATGTACTTTCATTTCAATTATACATAATTATTAGTTTCTATTCACTCAGACATTAAGTAAATATGTACAAGTGCCTGATGTATGTCAGAACCATACAGTGTAAATAACCTGCTGTATTAATTACTTGTGTTGTGTATTCAACTGCGTTCTGTGTTCCTTTAATCAATCATTATGATTTAAGTTCCAAGTCTTTTTGGTTCCCTGTAAATAATTCATCAAGTGTTTCTTTCACTCAGATTATCTATTCTTTTTCTCCAGTAAATATGAGCAGAGGCCCCTGTTCAGCACTGGTCTAAGCTACGTTGTTGTTCCTGGGACAGAATACCGACATCCACTACTTTAGGAAGAAAAGATTTATTCTAGCTCACAGTTTTAAAAGGTCACACACAAGCCATTCATGGGTGGAAGGTTGGAAAATGATGAAATTACATGGCAGGGCAGGGGCTGGGGGGAAAAATCCACATGGCATGGCAGAACAGAGTCAACTCTGGGAGAGAAAGTCGGAACCAGCACACGCTCGTCCAGGATCAAGCCCTAAGCATCCTTTCTCTTCAGCCAGGCCCCACCGTCCAATAGTACATAGTATCAGTAGGCACAGGAGCTTTTTAGAGGACATTCTAGATCCAAACTGCAATAGAGCTGGAGGGTCAACTCTTCTCCTCTTGTAAAGCTGCTCAGACCCTGCAGAGACCTTAAGTAAAGGGACTTAGAGCAAATAACATGTTTTCAACCCCTTTGCCCCAAAATGGGACAGTCCACCACCTCTATGGCTCTCCTCCCCTTTAGTTTGTCTCCAGAATATTATCCTAACATCTACTCTGGTTTCTTTATGAAGTAGGATGGATTACATTCTGATATTTATTTGTAAGTAGCATATGACCATATGACTGCACTTCTTGTCACTATTTTTCTTCTAGGTATTCAACACATAAATATGAAGCTTCTTTTCATTCCTACTCCTTGTTAATGAGTTCACCTTTCTTTTGAGGCTACACAGAGAAATCCGTGTTGACAGTTGCTATCATTTTATCACATGCTTTTTTTGAAGTTATTTTTCTAGGCTCTTGAATACACATGGTAAAGTCTCTCATATAAAAAGAGTATTAAAGCTATAAATCTGCAAAAAGAGAAGAAAGACAGAAACATTTGCATTTTACTTACACATTTACATTTCTTGGTGAGATATGATCAATTCATGCTGTATGCAGATATAGAAATATCACAATGAATCCTAGAGGTATATATTACTAGTATGTTTTAGTAAGAGTCTATAAATATAGAAGAGAAAAAATCTTAGGAAATTGGTTTATTGCATATATTAATTTTTATAATGTGTGAATATTACATTAGAAGAATATTACTATATTATATTACTTAAGAACATTTCTATATGGAGGCCATGATTTCTTTTTCTGAGATGAGAAAAAGTCCCCGTGTCTTTGTTATTATGTTTGCATATGCCCTTGATATAATCAGAGTTGAAGTGATTGCAAAACAGATGAAAAATAGAACAGAAGTTAATGTTAATAGAAAGTTTTTCACTATGACAAATGAAAATGGGTGGAATAAATAGCGTCGTTCATGCAGAATGTTAGTGGGTCAAATTTAGTAATTAAAAAGGCAGTACAAACTCTTTGCTCTAAGTTAAAAAAACTGAAATCTGAAACTGTAATTTTAGTCATCTGGAGTATATTTGTCAATATGTGCACTTAAACATACCTACACAGATTAATAGATGGTGCAAACCAGCATTATTTTAGTAAATTTTAAGAAATTTCAAAGGTAGTATCTGAAATGAGAAATCTAAAACAAGAGCCAATATAATTAAATTACAGAAAAAAACAATTCTAAGAAAATAGTTACAGGCAGGAGGTAAAGGCTGGATCAGAATAATATAAGCTAAATTTAAGATTTTGCAAATTAGTTTACAGAAGCTAAAGACAAATGAAATGAGTTGTATGTGAAAAACAGAATAAAAGGAAAACTTGATTTCTTCGTCCCTGGCCTTCTTGGTGTAATCAATGAAGGTAAAAGGCAGAAATGTCTCCAAATGTTAAATTCGTTTTTACTTCTGGGCAATTAAAAAATAAGCTATTCTATTTATATGAAAAATTTCACTTAGTTTTTATATTAGTTGAGTGAAAAATCGACCCTTATTAAGTATTAAATTCGACTCTTACTGTCCAGAAAATAGCTTTAATCTCTGGTTTCCACCCCTTCTTCTAAGCTCTCTTGGGAGCTGTGTGTTGCATTGAGAACTCTTTGAAGCTATCCAGAATTCTTCAAATTTCAGAATATTAGCAGTATTAGTCCAAGATAGATTTATCTGCTAGTAAAATGAGAGAGAGAGATACTCATAAATACACTTATTACTAGGTCTCACATTTCTACTAATCCATGATGATTCCTTTAAAAATTTGTATTTCATGTAACAAACCATAAAATAGAATTAAGGAAACTAGAAAGAAGATGAAAAAGGAAAAACAACTTTGAAAATAACACTAAGAATAATGTGGAGAGATACTCAGTTATTAAGTTCTATCTATGTGATGTGATTACCGTGGTAGGAATTTGAAATACTAACATCTACATACCATCAATTTATATTGTTTTTAAAAACTTTTGTGATAGATCTATGTAGAAATTTAAATGGCTAAAGTAGCAGCTTAATCTCTTATCTGTAATTTAGTTCTGGAAATAAAAGATTAAAATGCTAATTTTGAAGAGATGAAATCGCTAGACTCCTGTAGATGGGAAGTGATCAGCAGAAGCTGACATCAACTTAATTTTCATTGAAGCTAAGGAACTCTCAAAACAAAATGAGCATTTAAGTTAGACAAAAATTCAAGATGAAAGTGAAGTTCAATAAATCATCTTGGAGTTGTATCAGCATCACATAGAACATAAAACATTATGGAAAATTAATGAGTGTTCCATGTTTCTCGTGTGTGTTGACAAAGTACAAATATAAGTGAAAAGTCACAGCAATGTTTACTACAGGTAGCCAGAATTCAATGCCAGTGTTATTAATTTAAGTTTTTAAAATTATGATAAATAAATTAAAAGAATGCTCACACTGTATTTGTTGATTATGAATAAATACATTTATTCGGTCTCACGTCTCCACTAATCAATGACAATTCCTTTAAACTTTTGTATTTTGTATATTAAACCATAAAACAGAATTAAGGAAACTAGAAAGGAGATGGAAGAGGAAATGACAAGTTTGAAGGCAATACTAAGAATAACAAACTAAATAAGTAGAGGGGTAGCTGAAAGCCATTTTCTTTTTCCTTGAAGACCTTTCAAAGGGCTCAGGAAAAGCCAACACCCAGGAAGCCAGAACCTGGAAATCAGAAAAAAAAAAAAAAAAAAGAGCAGACATGTAGGACAGATTTGAACGAAAAATGTCTTTGTGCATGTTAAGATCCCAAGTCCCTTTCAGATTTCATGGTTCTGGATGACTATTTTTCTGTTACTCTAGAAAAGAAAGAAGAAAGAAAGAAAGAAAGAAAGAAAGAAAGAAAGAAAGAGCAAGAATGAAGTTGCTACACGTAGGTGTGTAGGTGTGCCAATTCCTCAGTTGAATGTAGCTATTGTGTATTACAAATGTGTATTAGTAACAAGAATAACTTTTGAAAGAAAACTAAATTTCTATTTATTTGTCTCAATAGAAGAGATCATACTATTTTTGTCCTGGAGATTTTATGGAACAATTAAAGCTATCCATTTTGTACTGAAAATAGGGTTTGTAAATAACTATATATATATACAAATATATATTCTTTATCTTGACTCTCCTTTTGCTTTTAAGTTCCACAATGATGGAAGGCAGGATTCTACTATCAAACGAAAGATATTGATAAAGTGGTCTCAGGAGAAAACACACACACACACACACACACACACACACACACACACACACACTACTTAGATACTCACCCTCCATTTTCCTTCTCCTAAAATATCTCAGCTATGTATTTATTCCCCAAAAATCTCTCTTAGGCACCTTTTACTAACCCGCTTCTGGGAGATAGGCTCCAACTAAAGAAGATGATAAACATGGAAACTGGAAGCCATGAGACACAAGAAAAAGGAACTGGGTGTGTAGCTCAGTTGGGTGGATCAGCTGGGTTCAATCCCAAAAAGATCTCCCCACCCCCCAAAAAAAGCAAAGAAAAAGATCTCAGTAATAAGAATATAACATGTTGCAGTAGCAGACAAAATTCCCAGAATAACAACCACCAGCACCAACACCTGGTCTGATAACCTGTATGTCAGTCATGGAGGGAAGTTAGTCCAGTTTGTACAATAAGTATAATGTACAGTTAGAGTAAAACACAGCAGTCAATTATAGGAAATATTTTCATAGTTATAACAATGTAGACACTAAATGATGATTTAAGGAGAAAAAATATTTATCGGTGGGAAGCGTGAAGGACCCATGACAGGATTTTACAGTTTGTAAGACGTGCAACTGAAAAATTTAAAAATGAGACTTAGAAGGCATGTGGATCGCCATGATTTTAAGGCCCATAGTAAATTCAGAACTACCAACCTGGACTCTGAGTAAGTTCCTGTCTCAAAAAAAAAAGAAAGAAAGAAAGAAAGAAAGAAAGAAAGAAAGAAAGAAAAAAGCTTTTCGAGACTCCAGCTATTTACTATTATTTCATTTGTCATTGTTATCATTAGTGTTACATTCATTAAAGAGGATTCAACAATTTAATTTTATTGCCTTACAATAGACCTCATTAGATCTCTATGAACCATAAGAAAAGATAGCATACGAGCTTTTAGGACACATTTAATATCGAAATTAGAGCAACATTTCCCCCAAATTTCAATCACATTCTTGGAGTAAAGAAGTTAGCTGAGCATTGTCTGACTACATTTTTCTCAATATGTGTCATGAATTCATGAATCAAATAATAAAAATATCTACTTGAGAATGATCCAGGACATGTCTAACCTTTTCTTTTGTCGAATTTAATGAATTCAGCTCTTCAATTCCTTTCCTTCTTTCTTTCATTTTCCTGACTGGTCTCCTTCTGTCCAATTTCTGCAATTTTCCCCACATACCTGCAGTGTTCAAAGGCTACCTACAATACTGTGGCCTAACATAATTTATCTGGTAATAGAGTCTTTGCTGCTGTTAGTTGAATATGGCTTGAGAGATGACAGATAAAGGAGCAGATGATGCTTCTCTTGACCACACAGCCTGGAAATCCCATTCATAACCCACACTCAGTGAGTTTTCTGATAAGTCCCAGCTGCTGGCTTGTCATAGCAAGGGTTTAGGCTGCAGCCTCTTCAGGTCACTGAGGTACCAGTAAAGAAAGAATTCCTGGACTGAACTCAACAGGTTTTCCCAATGACCTAATAGAATTAAGCCTTTTTAGATGAGCAAGTCACAGCTGGAAGAGAACAAATCTTTACCACCATGTGGTAGCACTGTTTTCCTTTTTCCTAGATTGGGGGTCTGGGGGGGAGAGGAAAAACAAAACCCAGACAATTCTCTCTCATTTCCCTACTGCTTATTAATATTTGTGTTTCAGATGAGTACAGTAGATAGATTAAGGCTTCGAAATTAAAATTATCTGGCTCTCAAAAAACTTGTTGCAAAGACACATTTAATAGTTGAAATGAATGACAGGACCTGCTGGTGGGAGAACTAATTAGGCAAAGAGAGGTTTGAATTTGGCTATAAAGAGAGGTGACTATTTCTTCCATGTTTAAAACTGAGCCAGCATTTTTTAAACCTGAGGGAAGATAATAGCCAACCATTGCCTGGAGGCAGGAGAGAATGATGGGAATAGCTCGGGGAGGGATGGAATTGTGAGGACAAAGTCAAAGGATTACAGATTTGGTTGCTGAAATTAATTTGAATATTGAGCAGCACTCCCTATTTCCTTTATATCCAAAGATCTTTTCTAAGCAGAAGATAATTATACAAATCTTGGGAAGATTTTATTGGTGGAGGGGTTGGTCTGTGCTAGAAGGAATACAGAGATCTATTATTTGTTTAGCATCAAAAAACCCTGAGTAAGAAAAAATGCTACTAGGATCCTGCAGTAGCAGATGATGTGGAAACAAAAGTGACCTATGGACTGTGAGGATGAGGGGTGTGAATATGATCTTGTCTGAAGACTGTATTTATGGACAACCACCATTAGGAAGAGCAGAAGAGAGGTAGAATTCCATTTATGCATGAAAAGCTTAACTTTGATGATAGTATAAAAAATAGACTGGAAAGACAAGACCAGAGTCCTAGAGATTGTGTGGAACATTGCTGTGGTCACCACATGATACATGTAGGTAATTTAAGCTAAATAAATAGAAATGAAGGTGATGGAATTCTATATACACCGAAAAGATAGGTTTGTCAGAAGTTGGTGTGGCTCAGTAGTGTCCCAGATAGAAAGAGAAAGTGTTAAGGTAGGACCCATGGACACAGATAGATTCCTGGGTTCAGAATCAAAACACTGATGGAAACAGATTTTTTAAGACTAGTTGGAAGCTATCAAGTCAGATAATAGAAAACTGAATGCATTACATTACTCAGTGAAAAAAAAGAGTAGAGTTCAGTGGTATGCGATAACAGTGTTGCCAATTTAGCCTAGCCCATGAGACATAAGCGATTACTTAAATTTCACTTCAGTGGGGCTGCTCTTACTCATTCCTCCCAGTCGTTTTAGGGCTAGTGTGGGAGCAGGTGAATGCCTCGCAGAAATAATTCCCAGGAGGCTTTATGTGAGAGGGATAAATGCTGACAGTTCTTGCAAGTATAAGGAATTCTGTATGGAAACAGCACCTAACATTACAAGGAACTTACCAGTAGGTCAAGCTGTGATTTCACAAGTTTAAGGTCACAGTTTAAGGAATCGGGCAATAATGCCCTGGTTCCTCAGTTACACATTCCAAGTTATTCTGTGCATTATTTTTATGAATTAAAGTATATATATCTTTACTATTACTATGCATTTCATAATCTCCAAAAAAGTCTTTCTGGTACCATCTTGGATTGACTGCCTCTCCATTTCTTACTGCTCATCACCTGCTTCCACATTTCACTTTTCAGTGTTTCCTAAAAATATCATGAAAGCACATATTTTCACAAGCCTAGGCCTTTTCTGGTCATAGACCTTTCTTCTTGAATAGCCTCCTTTGTCTTGCATTCTATTTCTCAGAATTCACTTTCTATCTCTAATTACTCCTTTTGTACCACATAGGCACACCTTCCTCTAGGTTTCAGTGATGGGGTGTATGTGACTAGTTTACAGTATGTACAATACATTCACCGGCATGTCTCACTTATTGATGTGAGATACCGGGGAAAGAAACACACCTTTTATTTGAGCTCAGAGTTGCAGAAGGTCACAGTTCATTCACAGGTGGGTGGCTGGAAAATGGTGGAAGCATATTGCGGAGCTGGAGATGGGGTTCTCACAGTGTGGAAGAACAGATCCCACTCTGAGGAAGAGTGGAGCTCCCCTTCAAGGTCAAGCCCCAAACTGGAGACTGGCTCCATGTCACATCACTGTACATCAAAATTGTCTTCAGGTCTTGCACTTGCCTGTGGAACCTTGACCTTCAACACAGACTCATCTCACTGTTTTACTGTGAATATTCAGATCTTCTGTGTCAGATGTGTATTTTCTCACCTTCATGTTTGACTTACTGAAGGACCATCATGCATGTGTGTGCAGGTGGCCATTTTGGATTCTCTCTTTGAATTCGGTAAGCCAACATAATAAGTCTTCTCATTTATATTTCTTTTCTATTAATTCTGTTTCTCCAAGTACTCTAAATCACACACACAATGATACCCTTTTAAAGGGCGTCAGTGCTCAGCATATACAGAAAAATACAATAAAGCAGCCATTTTGAGATCTCACTTTCATAGCTTAAGCCAGCCAACTAGGGTTGTTACTTTGTAGTTCTTTAATTGAGAGGAAGACTGAGTCACTAGTTCTTTTATTACCTTAGTTTTTAAGCTGGAGAAGTTGACTCAAAGCAGTCAACCATTGATCCCTTTAATGGGAACTTTTAGGTGTAGATGAGGATTTTCTCCACGGAAGGTTAAAAAAATAAAAAAGAAATAAACGTTATCTCTTTGTGTGGTAATGATGTTCTTGTTAAGTTGGGAAAGGTTGCAGAGTAATTGGGTGTATTTGCTAATTTAATTTAAGTAAACCACTTATCTGCTTCATTATTAGCGTAATAGAGTTTCCCCACAGCTCTCTAGAAATTGAACTAAATGAAAAAAAAAATGTTGTTTTTAGGAGGTGGCATCAGGGCAATGACTTGTAAGGGAGCAGAAAATTACACATGCTGATTAAATTACCTTCTTTAAAAAAATCAGGTAGTTAGAAATGCTCTTGGTTGTTAGAAAGGGCACCACAGATAAGAAAAACGTAGGGGAAGGGACAAAAGGAGAGTGGGAAAGTCCTTGTCACCTTGACAAGATACGTAGGTGCACACAATGCTAAACCTCATTGTAAACCTTAAATTTTGCATTTATATCAATAAAATGGGGAAAAAAAGGAAAAACGTAGCTTAGCTAAAAGTTAAAAGAAATGGAAATTTAAGGAGCAAGTTAGCAGCTTTAAGATGGAAAGGAAAGATAGACATGAGAGTATTTCTCAGGAATTTCTTGAGTCGACTAGGAATATTTTTCCTTCAAGTAAACGCTGGGAGTTGATTGCTACACGCATCTATTGCAGCCTTAAGGTCCATTAAGGAAGCACTGCAGGAAAACAATTTGGGCTACATATAAAGATAGATCTATATGATCTAGTGACAATTTTTTGCCTCCTCCCCTCCCCACAGCTCATTAGTTTTTCCCATTGTGAGGCTCTATCTGATGCCAAAGCTTAAACTTTCTACGGTGCTGAATTGGAAGTGAAAGCCGGATCCCATGGGCTGCCTCTGCACGAAGGTCACTTTGGAGGAGTCTGAACAGGTGTAGTGTGGCCAATGTGATTTCTGAGACGTAGATGACCCACCTTCATCAAAGTAATTTGATATTGATACAGTTTTTATTTCCTTACTTGTGAATAAAATGAAACAAAATAAAAACAGCAAATAATTCTTCAAGAGTGAAAATATCCTTAGTATCTTTTCATTTAAGTTCCTTTAAGCCGGCATAAAGACAGCTTATGTGGATGGCAGAGGCAGAAAAGGACAAGGAGGGAGACCTAGAGGCAGGGCTGTGGCTGATGGAGGCAGAAACGGAGGAGAAGGCGAGCAGGGGTGTTGCCGCACAGCAGAGCGGGGAAGGTGGGGCAGGGGCTTCGTGCCTGGATAAAGTCAGAGTTGCTCAGAAGAATAATGCGGCCAGCCCATTGTGGCAGAATACACCTTTAATACCAGCAGTCTGGGAGGCTGAGGCAGGAAGATTGCAAATACAACCTGGGCAATTTAGTGATTTAGTGAGACCTTGTCTCCAAAAAGGAAAGAGTTGGGGATATAGCTCAATAGCAAGGCCTTCAGTACAATCCCATAACAACAACAACAACAACAAAAAGCATACGATTAAAGAACACCAGTGGATCAAAAAATGGATTGATCAAGATGCTAAAAATCAAAGGGCTAGGCAGGAAATTAAGACCAACAAAAACAAGGATTAAAATAGTGGAAATTGTTATTTATTGATTTTGAGAAAAGTGTTATACTTATGCTACTTAATTTAGTGTTCATTATTCTGTGGTATGATATTACAAATATACCTGCTTTCTATATGAAATATATTTTCCAAAAAGGATAACTAAATTTTCCATTGTAGGGGGCATTAAGTCTCATGAGCAAAACTCATGTATAAGTCTATGTGACTTCAAAGCAAAATAATTTATATTACAGTGTTTGCTTAGGTAATTGAGATCTATTTTCTGTTTGAGAAAAAGTCAGTGATGGGGAATATCCCATCTCCACTCTGGAAATACAAGCTGCACAACTCATTAGAGGAAAGAAAAAAGCAATGGCAGATGTTCTAATCATGCTTTTTGTGTGAATGAGTAAAATGTCATATTAAAAAAAGAGTTGTAGGGGACAAAAAACTACAATGCCAGTGACTATGTAAGATGAAAGATGAGGTTAAGGAGACAAAGAAACCCTGTTTGAGAAAAAGCTACTTTAATCACAGAAAGTGATAAAAAATAAGAATTAAATACCCTAGATTGGGGTCTAGAAATATTTGTTAAAATATAAATATGGGAAATAACACATTTTTACATTTAACAAAATGAATTGGGAGTGTATACAAAATAGGATGTTTACTAAGACTTTGTACTATGAATTTCTTGAGTGACTTGATAAAGAATGAATTTTGGTATTAATTAATGAGATAGATTATTAAAATTCAAGCAATGATAGAAGCTTGAGGTCTTAGTATAAAAAGTCTTTAGGCTAACAAACAATAGTGTGTGTTACTTCACTTGCAAAAGTTAGGTCTGGAGTTAAAAATGCTTATAATCAACCATAAATTTATTGGAGTATTGATTATTACCTTTAAATAATTTCATTCCTAAATTCTATTTTTTCCTATACAGCGTATTTTAACACAGTCTCCTCAATTTTTGGTTCTAGCCACACTCATACTGAGTGCTAAAAGTTCACTATATAACATGATTGAGGATCTTTTTTTTTTTCTTTTTCTTTTACTTTCATGATGCAATGATTCGCAGCTCACAGCCCAGGGCAAACAAGGCGTCTTAGCCATTTCCCCAACCTTTGTATCTTCTTATATTCAAATCTCACACTTTGGTTTTATTTTATTCATTTGTTTGCTCATTTTTATTTATTTATTTTTGGGGGGATTCTGATTATGTCCACTCACCCATTTCTCTTCTGAGAGGTGTCGTCATCATTTTCATTTCACTGGAACAAAATCCCTGGCTTCCCTAACTTCACGGAGGAAAGGTTTAATTTTGGTGTGTGGTTGTTAGAGAATGCCCTCCCCTAACTAGCTGGTTCTGAAGCAGAAAAGGCGTGGCTGAAGTGCTTGGCGGAGAACTGGGGCTCATCCCATGCTGGCCCGGAAGCAGAGGGAGAATGAAGGAGCCCGGCTGAGAACACATTCTTCTAGGTCAGCCTCCAGTTATTTACGTCTCCTGACAAGGTCTCACCTCTGAATAGTGTACAGACTACTGAACTCATCAAAGGATAATTGCATTGATGAGAACAGCACCCCATGATCCCATCGCTTTATAAACACATGAGACTTTTGGGGAGCGTTCGAGACCCAAATCAGAAAGATGGCCTCCTTGGGTGATGACAAAGCAAGTGAATCCAAAGTGGTGTGTGATGCTAACAGTCAGTCCCAGTAAAACAATGTGAAAGGAATTTGAAGACTTATGCTTCCAACCATGACAGAATAACTGGTATAGTATTTTTTTAAATCTTGCATCATAAATAACTAAAATTTGATAAATTATATGGTATAATTTTGTTTCCTGAAAGAAAGGATACAGATAATATAGGAACAACAATTACCACACTTCTCTGTCTAGAGGAACTAGTCAGTCACGATGTCCACGGAGAACCCAAATAGAATGTGGTAGGCTTTCTGTATTGAGAAGATATAAATACGGCTCTCACAGAGTCCAGGATTTTCAGTGCTGACTACAGAGAGTAAAAATTAGAGTCATGCATAGAGAAGTTGAAGAATAAGGCTTACAGTAAGAAGCCAGTTCATGTATTATTTAATTGACTACTAGAAAAAAAATAAAATTGCAAAGGTTTACAAAAAGACCAAAAATTCAACATTCCACAATGACAAAAGTATATGGTGTTAATAAAATGTTGGTAGACACACTAAGTAATATGAAAATATGGTCCACAGCAAAAAGAGTAACCGATGGAAGCAGATCCAGAAATGTGAGTGATAAAATTAACAGAAAATGAAAACTTAAAATGGCTATTACAAATGCGGTAAAATATTTGTAAAAGAATCATGAATGCCACGAAAAGAAAAATAGAGAAGGTGAAATATAATAAAGCAGAACATTTAGATTAGAAAAATGACATGTGTGAAACAATTCACAGAATGTGCCCATCTGCAGATCGTGTGCTGGTGGGAAGCAGATCAGTGTACTTCTAAGTATAAGAAAAACTCTTTTCAAAAGAGTGAAGAAAAGATCTGAACGATAAGAGCAGAGTCCTAGTGAACAAATAGGTTGACCTCCTCTAAGTAGAATTCTAGAATATCAAGGACTGGTAAAATGGTTTAAGGACTAAAGTCTAAAATTTTCTAAGTTAGTCAACATAATAAGTTTACATACAAATATACATTGATCTAAAACAAAAAACAAAGTGAAACAGGGAGATAGGGTGAGGAGGGTGGAAGGGGAGGGTAGGGGGAGGGAAGGGGGAGGGACAAAAGGAGAGTGGCAAAGTCCTTGTCACCATGACAAGATACGTATGTGCACAAAATGCTCAACTTCATTGTAAACCTTAAATTTTGCACTTATACATATCAATAAAAAGAGGAAAAAAGGAAAAGAAATAAATAAATAAACATTGAAATTCAAGTTTTTTCATAGTATAAAAAATGAAATAATATCCAAAACATATATAATCATAATTTTGAAAAATGACAGCAAAAAATTCTTAAAGACAGGCAAAAATGCATATTACTTTAAAAAATATGGTATGAGAGTTTCTCATTAGAAATAATACAAGTCAAGAGACAATGGCATGGCATCCTTAAAATATTTTTAAAAAGAAATTCAAACTCCAAAACTGTATTGGATACATTCTTTTTAAATGATTTCAGAAAAATATTTTTAAGACTTAAAAAGTGCAAATGAATTTCTTGCCAAAAATTCTCTGAAGTTCCTTAGATTGAGGAAAATTAAAATAACAACAGATGGAATGCTCCTGGCTACTCTTTATAACGTTCAAAATAATCTATTCCTATCAATGACTCCAAAATTCTGGGTATTGAACCTCAACAAAAATAAATGTATCCACAAAGAACCAAAACATGAATACTCTTGTCATTTTGTTCTGAATATCCAAACTACCCAACCCAAATTGACCTCAAAAGTGCTTGGGTAAATAAAGGGAAGTATAATCCACCAATGAGATGGTATGCATCAACAAGAATAGATAGTTGATGTAATATTAATGTAGGATCCTCAAAGAAATTGAACAGTTTCTAACTATTTACACAGCTTATAATATTAGTCATATTTTCATGAGCCTTAGACAGAAAGTAATACAGGAAAGCTTGATTAAATATTTAAATCTAAACAACTGAAAATTGTTTATGTATTAACAGTCCAGTAATTCTTTGAAAAATAATAAATTTTAAGTGAATGAAAACAATATTCATATATTTGTGTTCATTAAATTTTTACTTCGTTCTTTAAAACATTTTCTTCCTAATTCAGATTATGCACCTGTTGGGCACCATAGAACTTCTCTCACATTGGGATCAGATGGATGTTATCACCCTCATTTCCTGTTCCAAATTAATTTTCACACATTACTTTTCATTGCAGTAACTACTAAAAATACAACTTTACAAAGATATCATGCCATCAAAAGAAATATCAAACAATTCGACGTTGAAATTATATATTAATTTAAAATCTTCATCTGCTCAGCTTCTGGCAAATGTCATGAAATTTCCCCCACAAAAACTAAAGTGTGTGGTGTCCCTACGAGTTCTCTGCACTCTCTCTGGAATTCTCTGAGTAGTTTTGGAAATTGGATCTAAAGCATTTTGTTGAGTGAAAATTAAAAATAGCTCTCCTAAAATATATGGTCATCATTCCACGTGTATGAATTTCTAGGAAAAGCAAAATAACTACAACGACAGAAAAAGTTTACAAATTCAAACGTTATTTTCTTTTGAGATTATCCATTATTTTGGACCTCATTTGGTCTCTTTATTTCCAAAAGAAAAGATTTAGTTCTGGTAGCAGAGGCCCCTAAATCTCAGCACTCTGGAATGCTGAGGCAGGAGGACTCCAAGTTCAAGCCAGCCTGGGAAATTTAGCAGCTTTACAAGACCAAAACCCCAAAACCGGCTCAGTATGTGAAGACAATGGAACCCATTGGGTGTGTGTGGTGGCTCATGCCTATAATCCCTCACTGGGGAGCTGAGGCAGGAGAATTGCTCTGAGTAGAAGGCCATCCTGGGCTACACAGTGAGTTCAGGACTAGCCTGGATTACACAGAGAGACCCTATATTTAAAAAAAAATCAACCCCAAAAGAAATTGCTGAAAAGTTTCACTCTAAGAGCCCACCCCTCCACCCCCCACCCCCCAAAAAAAAACTCAGCTGAAAGAGAAATCAAAGAGAGAACCCTTTCCTTTCTGACTGGAGCCGAACTTTGGCAAGCACCAAAGCACAGAGAATAGCTATCAGGCAGTAGGAGAGAAGCAAGAACGTGGGAAAAGTGCAGACACTCTGGAAAGCTGAAACACCAAGGGAGAAGATAAACATTGAGATAAACATCTGGAACATTAATTTTCAAAAAATATTTTACCATAGGAAATTGAAGCACATGATGAGCTGACAACAACCAAACCCCAGTCCAATTCAATGTTTGCTGGCTTGGTTCTGTCTCCCTTTCTATCCACCTACCAGAAGAATAGAAGTGTTATCTTCAGACAAATCTATTTGTATTGTAGTGTTTAGTAGCATATCGACTATGCCAACAATCAATTAAAGAAACAACAACAAAAACAGAAGAAACTTAGAATGCCAGGGGAAAAGATTAACTGTGAAGAGACAAAGTGACCAACAGAATTGGATACACAGGTGAGTTAGAAGTTAGCAAATGTACAATAAACTGGATCAAAACAACAACAAATATGGCAGTCACCAAAATACCCATCAACAGACCAAATGGATACACAAACTGTGGTATTTATACACAATGGAATACTACGCATCTATAAAGTCCAACAGCGTGGAGGCTTTTATAGGCAAATGGAAGAAACTTGAGAATATCATGCTTAGTGAAGTGAGTCAGAAGCAGAAGGTGAAACATCGAATGGTCTCTCTGATATGAGAAACCCAGAGCACAACTCTTATAGAACTTGAAAAAACAAAGTGAAACAGGGTGGTAGGGTAGGAAGGGTGGGAGGGGTGAGTAGGGGGAGGGACTAAAGGAGAGTGGGGAAGTCCTTCTCACCTTGACAAGATACATAGGTGCACAAAATGTTAAACTTCATTGTAAACCTTAAATTTTGCACTTATACATATCAATAAAATGGAGAGAATATTAAAAAATTGCAAAAAAGGCTTAAAGGGGATTAGGGGAAAGGTGGTCAGGAGGAATAAATAGTGGACATGAAAATGACAACAGTATCAGGGAAACTGTGAATGCCCAGTAGTACTTGAAACAAAGCGAAAAGCAAAAAAGAAATGCAAAAGAAATGTCATTGATTTAAAAAAGGATGCCTTGGAAGAGTATCTCAGTGATCTTGTACAACTGAAGAAACAATTAATAGGCCTGAAGACAAGACTGAATCATCACACTGAGATATAAAATAAAAGAAGAAAGAAAGAGAAAATGAAGAGAAAGAGAGCATGAAATGTGTGAAAGGAAACCAGACCAACTCAGCTAAGAAGTTCAGATAATACCTAGGACTCACAACAAACGTACTTGGAACTCTAGCAGAAAAAGAGAGTAAATTTAGCAGGAAAATACTTTGGAATAATGAGTGAAAATATACCAAAAACGATAAAAATACAAAGAAGTTTAGGATATTTCAAGCAAGATAAATATGAAAAAAGGAAAAGAAGACAGGAAGACAAGGAGGAGAAGGAAGAGGAAAGCAGGAGCTTAGACCCACGGTCCTCACCTGCAGAAAGAAGAAAATTCTTGCACACATCATATTCGAATGCTTAGAACTGAAAGTAAATAAATGTGCCAATGAGAGAAACAAGTCACATTCCAAAGAAGAAGAAATCCCTGATTACAGCAGATTTTTCTTCAATATGCCTGTGTGATAGAACACAGTATGAAAACTGGCACCGTGGAGCATATAACCAACAGTTTATTTTTAAAATTTAAAAATTAAAGTTATTTAGGTAAACAAGGTGATATGAACGATAGGTGCATTTTTTAACCTATTTCAAAACGCTTAAAAATAATTAGCTATTTCAAAAAGGAGATTACCACAAAAAGAGAGAAATCAAAATCAGCTAGAGCAGGGAAAATAGTAGGCTTTTATTCAACCTTGTCAGTAATCATATTGAGGATACGTTGCATAAATTAACCAATCACAATGCAGAATATCAGTCCTGATTATAAAACCAGATACACCTTGATGCTTTCCTAAAAACCGAATTTAAATTAAAAGGCACATGAAAATTTAATGTAAATTTAAAAGTAAAGCTTATGTGATCATTAATCCTGATGTTCCATTTGGATCAAATTAAGAAATGCCTGCCCCTTTGGGGCAGATCCCAGATCCCAGATCCCAGGTCCCAGATCCCAGATCCACCCTCCTTCCTTCACTTCACTTCCTGCCTGTAATGCCATGAAAATCTCCTCTGCCATGTGCTTTCACCCTTGCCAGCTGCCCGTGGATGGACCTTGACCATCTGAAGCTGAACTAAAATAAATCTTTCTTCCCTTAAATTGGGGATGTTGGGTACTCTGTCCCAGCAATGAAAAAGTAATCATTATAGCACGATTCAGTAGGAAGGATATCAGCACATGAGCTGAAGTTATTTTAAGCCTTTTTACATTATAGAGCTTTTAGCAGAACTAAGCAGTCTAGTTATGTCATTTTAGATGTGTGTAAGATGTTTCCTTCTTACTAGATAAGGAGTTACAAGTTCTGACAATCTGAATAAAATGAAATGTGAATGGATTTTTCCATAGACTTTAGACAAGGATTCTTTTGAACTAAGAAGAGTTAAAGACTATTGTCATATTAAGGGTGCATTGGTAAGAAAGACAATGATAATAGTGTGAGCCATGGACTTTTTATTCCTTTAAAGTATTTTCCACACGGCCCACGATGATATTATAGATTGGCATTATTTCCGGAGATGAGAGGCTAGCATCAGATTACTATTATTCAAGATGGCCTATTAAAATTGTTGTCTTAACAGACTTACATAAAATTCTGTAATTGAGTTGCAAATAAATATTTCTTCTTTATTCCTTCAAATGCATGTGCAATTTTCTCACTCACATTGAAAATTTATCTGAAAGAAACTAAACACATTTTAATTTTTAGAAATGTAAGATATTAGGGAAAACATTTAATCAGTAATTTTGAATAAAAAAATCTTGCATAGTATATTACTCATTCATCTTAAAGATTTACATTGATTTAACAGTGGAATACTGACATCTGTGAATATCAATTTGTTTTGTAGTTATTAAAGTTTTCAACTTTTTAAAGTGAATTTTTTTTATTCTTGTAATGTAAACATGGAATCTACTGAATTCTAAACCTGCCACTTCTTGGAAACTATATGGAGCAACAAAGAAAATAAACAAACAGAAATGTGGTCCCAATGTCTTCAGGAAAACTTGGAAACAAAGACTTTATAGAACTCTATATAAATTAGACAAAATAACTGATACTGATGAAATTTACAATGGCAATTACAACAAGTATCCAAAATTACGGAATGTTGGAAGGATCACAGAACTTAACAACATACATGAACATTCGTTTTCAGGAGAGAGTCACATCCAGAATGCTAGCTGCTGTGAACACCTCTGAATTCAGGGGCAACAAAAACTAGTAGCAACAATACCGAAAAATTTTGAGAAATTATTCAGAAACTACTCCCTTAATATTGTACATGCATATATTTTTAATAGAATGTATCTTGAATTTTCCTTCTTGCACAACTGTGTGTGTGTTTATGCATATATATATATATATATATATATATATATATATATATATATATACAATAGAGTGTATGTAAGCTTAGTCTTTATACTCTGATAATAGTAGAAAAATAGTGGCTGGAGGAATAGTGCAGTAGTTAGAATGTTTGCCTAGTAAGCACAAGGTCCTGGTCCTGAGTTCAGTTCCCCAAAACCACACAAGTTAGGCTCTCAGAACTCAGGCAGCTGAGATAGAAGAGTTGCCCTGCATTCAAGGACTACAGAGCAAGATCCTATCTCAAAAAAAAAAAGACTGTAAATGACCTAAGTGTCTATATAATTGAGGCCCTATTCTTTAAAAAGAGAAACATGACCGCATTGCAATACTATAGAATTGTTGGAATAATTTTCACTTATAACCTTGCTGTTCTGATTTTTTTTCAAAATGAATCTCTTGGCAATATCAACTACAAAAGGTAGCTAAAGAAATATACTATTCAAAGGGAGTAAGAAGCAAATATAGTAGCCATGAATCAATGGGTAAATTCAGAGAAAAAATATATTGAGATGAGCATTCTACCTTCTTTCCTGTATATATTAGAGAGATTGAACAAGGTACATCATAAGGAACAGAGGCCAAACCGGAGTCTTCAGTGGCCACTACAGGCTATGAGACAAAGAACAATGTTCCGGCAATGTAGGTGGCCAAAATATGAGGTTCAGGATCACAGGAATCAGAACGAATTCAAGTGTTATACACTTAATTTCCTTTCAAAGTATCTTCTGAGGCCTAAGATGTCATATTCAGGATTAGACACAAAAAGTCAACTAGAACAAGACAGCTAAAATGATGAAGATTTGAATATATATTTTGCCAGTCTGTGGTAATTTAAAGTTCAGGTTCTGTCAGACTGGAGGTGACCTGGCCAACGAGCCAGGCTTTCACTGAGTACAGCAGGAAAAAACTCTGAGTAAGCTGCTACTGAGGCTGGACACTAACCAGCACTCAGACCGTTGGCATCTCAAACTCAGAAGTCCCAAGGTAATCCACTCATGATTTATCAGCCTGCCAGAAAAAATTAAATCACCTACAAGCAGAGCCATAACACTGTCAGGATTTCAAAAAGTAATATAATAAATGAGACCAAATATGGAAGAAAAAACGAAAGACATTAGAAAATATCGTTTATAGTACAGATATGTTATTAATCAACTAGAGAGTATACACCACTTATTTTTAAATTACTCATATTCTGCACTATAAAGTACATCTGAATATATTTCAAAAGATGAAATTAAGATCTGGCTCATGCAGTAAACTATCTAGAAAGTACATAATTGTTGGCAGGTAAAAAATGACTTACATGGTAAAGAAAATTCACAATGGAAATAGATATTATTTTTAACTTACTGATAAAATATGACAAAATTTGTCAAGTGTTATTATTGGAGTGAAATATTTTTCATTATGACATTATATGTAAATATAATCACATAAACTTCAAAAATGAATGAGTTATTCATTTATTTTAAAAGGGCAGGAAAACAATCATATATACAGTTAAGTTTTACAGATATATGGATAAAAATTAATGGAATAAAACAGTGTTTAATAGTATCCAGATGATTATGAAGAGGCAAAACATTTGGATGAGCATCTCGAAGGTTACCACCACTAGGAGAGCGTTACCATATTTAAACATGAGATTTTAGCATATAACTAAGCAAACAGACTGATGGAACTGAATAAATGTTTCAGAAGCTGACTCACTCATACACGTTTCTCTCTCTCAATGAAGAAACCACCAGAGCATAAGAGAGGCAAGATGATCTTTTCCAGAAGAGGTGCTACGTCATCTATATTTTATTACAGAAAAATATAAGCATTGACTTCAATCTCACATATACACTTAGATGGAAGAAATATTTTAAAAGTTCAGAGGAGAAAATATCTTAATGGTTTTAGTAAGAACTTCTTAAATTGGGTTTAATAAATACTACACATAAAAATTAATAAATTGGATAACTTCCAATTTAGGTCTTTGATTAAAAATACAATTAAAATGAAATACAAGGACATAATGAGAATGCAGGTTTGCAATAGCTATAGTGGATCAAATATTTGAAAAAATTCTATATAAAAAACAAAAATCCAATGAATAAATGTCCAAAAGTCTTAGGTTGTACATAAAAGAAGAAATTTAAAAGACACAAGGTTCTCAGTATCATTACTCAAATAAATTCAATTTATACGAACAATGATGCTTGACTGCATACTCAGCAAAAACTGCAATTATCAAAATAAAGAGCAAGTGTTGCAGATGAGCTATAGTAACCGAGACCTTTCCACCCTTTAAAGGAGGTCAGGTCAGTACAACTACTGAGAAAGTGTTTGGTAATGCTACGACAGATGGTCACTCTCACATTGAATAAGATGGCAGTTCCACTCTCATGTATAATGTCCTTCTAGACACAGTCAGACATGCTAATAGTAATGTTTATAGCATGCCACTTTCAATATACAAAAAAATGGAAACAGTCTGACCACACCTAATAGATAATATAAGTAAACAGCTTGGTGTATGTATAAATGGATGCTGCGACACAAGGAAAACACACATTGTTTCTACATATGACAAACTGAATGTGAGTCATACGTATGATGTTGCAAAAAAACTAAGATAAGATGATGAAGATCTGAAAATGTATTTTGGCAATCTGAGTTAATACAGAATAAAGTATCTGTATTACTTACAGAAAATATGTGATATATTATTTCATTTGTATAGAGGCCAAAATATTGGAAACTTTATTGTATTTGATGATAGAAATCAGAAGATCTAGTAGCAGGGACATTGATGGATGGAAATATAATGAAACTTGTGGAGTGCTGTTAATGTTCTGTTTCGACACTGATCAAGATTTTATCAATTCATCAGTTTTATACTGGAAATGTGTGCATTGAATTGTTGAGTCTGGATGAGGTCTACATGTATCTAGAACTACGTACATCATCGAGTAAACTCAGTACCAATATAAACAATATTGCATGATTCATTGTTAAGAAAGAAAGGTACAAGTAAAGTCTATGACATCGCTCCTCAAAATTGCTGTATTCAGCTATTTCCTTTTTCTGTAAAGTTTCGCTTTCTTTGTAATGAATGTATGCTCCATTCATATCATATCAACTGTGCCTACGTTTGAATTAAATAGTATCTTATTGAGTTCAGTGTGTGTGTGTGTGTGTGTGTGTGTGTGTGTGTGTGTGTGTGTGTGTTTGTGTGTGTGCGCGCTTGCTTGCGCGCGTACGCGAGCGTGCGCGTGAGGGAGAGAAAGAGAGAGAGAGAGAGAGAGAGAGAGAGAGAGAGAGAGAGATGCATCTTTCATAAGAAAAATACACTTGCCAATGTATGTGGCTACTAGAGTTACCATTTATTTCAACAATACTTCTTACTAAGAGAATCTTGGAACCCCTTCAGATCTTCCCATGAGTACAGACAGCATTGCAGCCTCTAGAGTAAGGGAGTCACAGTTCCAACTGAGCTTTGCAACAAGAGTAGCAACTCAATCAGTTGAAGAATATTTTATTGTCACTATTTGTTGTCACTGGTTTGTAGAAACTTCATGAAAATGACAGAAAATACATATTTTTTTGGAAAACAAAACAATAGTTTTTCCCCAAATGTAATGCTGTTATTCCTGCGTTTGGCTCATACAGTTCTAATTTTTATGCGCTGCTCTGACTTGAGCTATTTAGCAATGCTAGGTTTTTAGAACAGGATATGTTTGGAACATTTAATAATGAAGCCCATTTGAAAGATTTTACCAATAACAAGATACTTTCTTAGAATTTCTTCACCCAAGATAAAAGTCCTTGTGCAGTGAGAACTTTTTGTTTTTATTTGCAGATAGAGACCTGAGAAGTACAGAAGGTGAATGATCAGTGTGACTCCCAGAACAAAAGTTGGATCTCGGGTTTGAAGGCCCTTTGTGCAGAGAGTTTTCTACCATATGCGGTTATTCTCAAAACATGTCTGGCCTGTCAGATCCAGTCCGAGACACGAACCAGTCTTCTGACCTGTTATTAAGTTATTTAAGAGCGCTTTGGAGCTGGTGGGTAGAAAAGTGAAAATGGCACCCATGAATTCATGCTATAATTTAAGTAAAGAACTGTGAGAAGAGAAGTGGCACTGCTGCAGGTGCACATGGTTTGAAGTTGGAAGGTCAGACCATGGCAAGTTACGCTGCATTTCTGTGTCTTAATGAGTTTGCAAATAATAATAGCAAGATTTTATGATCATGAAGACCTCATAAGGAGTGACATAGGAGAAGAAGGATATGTGTAAGATTAGAAATACATATCTGAGTTCTCCATGAAGTTCTGCCATTGATAAGAAGTGTGCTCTGCTTGTGTTGCCTAATCTCTATAGGATTTTCTTTCTTTCTAAGGCAAATAAATATAATATACTGTTACAGTACTTTTTTAGCTTTCAAGTGGAAAAAGATTAAGAAGATTTTCCACAGAGTTACATTTCTGACACTGACTATAATTTTGAAGAAGGATTTGGAAATACTAGAAAAATTAACAAAATAGCACTCTGAGAAAAAGTCAAGGGCATTTGAAATTTAGCCAATTCCTGTTCCAGGTCTGGCACTGCCATGACCAGTGAATCTGGGCAAATATCTGAGTTTCTCTGGAAATTATTATTTTTATTTTTCAGATATGCCAACTGGACTAGATGATTTTGCAATTTCTACTAGCAATATTAGTTATTCTCTTTGAAAATTTTCCTAATAAAATTAGTGAAGGGTCTAAGCTGAATCTCTCAATATGCACTATCAATTCTGAAATATTTCTCTGATACTTTTGACCAGAATGAGTCAAGATAGAGGCATTAGTCACTGGAATAGTTTTGAAAATTCTATCCCAAATTTAAAAGATGAATTCATTTTCAAGGTTTATGAAACTCAATGTAAGTTGGAAACCTTAGGTAAAATAAATTTTTTTTCTGTATACCTTCAACTACGAGGAAGAAGCACAGGTGGGAAGAGTGGGAAGAGTTCGCAGAAGGTACCATGTGCCAAGTGGACAAGATAGAGAAAAAAAAACAATTATTTAGTAGTAATTCATTGATGGCTAATCGGGCATAAATTATGAATAAAGGAAATGATAGCATTTATCTTTTCCACTTAAAATATAAGACAACAAACTTGAAAGGGCTAGAAATATTTTATTTGATTGAAACCACACATACAGATGACAGTTTAGAATGATAATATTTCTAAAGGGCTATCATCATTGTAGTTTTAATTTTATAAACCTTAACAGTTATTAATGTAGCTGACATTATAGTTGGTTTACTTGAATACTAATTATAGTAAAGTGTGTGATATTTCACTTCTTACTAAATGCTTTTCAAAATAAGTGTCAAAGAAATGACAAGAATTACAGAAAAGCCCTCAGAGTGAAAATTAGTGCCGTAATAAAAGTATTTTGGAAATGTATTTCAACGTCATATACAAAATAAGATGTTTTGTCTGTCTTCACAGTAACTGTGTGAGGTTTTAGGCTGTTTGTCTTGTCAGCCCCGCTGTACATATGAAAAGTCAAACGTAATCCATTTAGTAAACATTCCAAGGCCACATACTGTGTCAGCTCATCACTGGGAGTAGGAGGAACTGCTTTATTTTTCTTTTGTAGTCCAGTGTGTAACACAGTGTAGAGAGAGTAAGTGCCCACTAGTCACCAAATGGTACCCATGGTGGATAAATCCTTCTGTTCTATGCAATCTGAAAGTTGCCACACTTACTCTCTACTCCTTTACCTACTAAGCTGAGCAGGTAGAGGAGTAGTTGGCAAGAAACTTTGTCCACTGTCCTTCTCATAAGTTGATGTGGCTACATGAAGAGGCTTTACAAGATGATACCATCTGGTTAGACCTAAAATTATGCACTTTCAGGTCACACCCACCCCTTTATAAGAAAAAAAGTCATTAATCTGGTTTATTGTGCTGTTGTTTTTTGTGGTATGAATTTGCTTCACCAGCATCAGGCAGAGACCAAATTCTTTCACAAAACTCAGTAAGATCCATTAAGAATAATAAATGTACAAAAGATGCCCTAGCCTAAGGACTTTTAGTTAAACTGAATCATACCTTGTGTGTTAAGAGCATTGGTTTGTTCAGTTTTTGAAAATGGTTCACCTAGATAATACAGGCTCTGGCTACCTCAGTCCTTGCTCAAGATAATTGTAAGGAAAAACTCAAACGGTATTTCCTGAGTTGCTTTGACAAGAGTTTCTTTGCAGCTGTAAACAATATAAAAGGTCACAGAGATATGACCTTAAGAATATATAGGGAAATGTAAAGACTGTGAATATTTTTGTCACTAAGAAGATGACAAAGCTATAATTGTCATTTCTGGTGACACAATATCAAATGGCATGAAGATTGCTGTCGATTTCATGGGTGCTGATGACCAGTCACCTCAAAAATAGGTAAGATATCTTATAAAATTACCTGCAGTTAACATATCTTCCTTAAGGTTTGATACTATCTATGTTTTTCCATTTGGAAAAAGAAAATATTCAATTTCATAGGAAGAATATTAATATTTCCATGAAATAAAATAGCTTTACATTTATCATCCACATTTAGTGATTGATCTGAAACTTCACATAAGTGACACTTTCATCACTGTACGGTCTGGAGAACTCTAAAAATTCCTCATTTCACTTGCTTATATTCTAAACAAATGATTCAACAGACCTGCTTAATTGGATGGTGCATTTTCACTACAGTGAATGCTTTCGTCATAGTTCAAGATAAATCCTAGAGGTAAGATTCCTCCAATGTTCATTCCCCATCTGATTGTGTTTAAAGCTCAGATATTTTAAACTCCAAGATATCACAAAGAACTTACAGCACTCTTTTTGCAACTGTTACACAGTTGTCTGAGCATTGCCACATCTAAAATGAAAGCAGACTAAAGCACAACAAAATTATTCAGCATCAACGTACTGGGCAAATTGGGTCTAGGTACCTATGTGATGCAAAAGAGTCACTTTCATTGTAAGCTTCTGTACCATTAAACTTAGAATGTAGTTTATGTCACCATTTAAAAATAAAATATCTAACTGAAACCTGTAACTTAATCTTGCAAATATGTCAGTTGCATTAAAAAAAAAACCTAAAAAAGTAAACTTGCACTTGCAAATAATCTGGCAGTAAGCGGAAACAGAAAAATACAAGCTGCCCCGCCCACAGCAACAAACACTACCCACACCATCTTGAGCATCAGTCAGACTTTTCCACACATCTGATTATCATTCAACCCCTTTGCTCAACCTCTCTACACCAGGCAGAAGAGTAAAATGTTTTGCGGGAAATTCTCTGGATTGCACAACTTTAACTGCCTGTGGACAGAAGCTCCCATGGTCACTATCTGAGAACACTTGCAAGGGTGTCGAATGCAAACTTATTATCCTTGTTGCTTCTGTGCTGGAGAATTAGATTTGCCAGAGCTCTCTGCAGGGTGTTGGGCAGGAGTGACAGGAAACTGAAATCCATAGCCGTTGTATCCATTCAGGTAGACACACTGGAAGAAACTGATAGGAGCTAAGAAGGGAAAAGGAAGAGTGGTTACAAGTGCGATGTGAGCAGGAGCAGAGTTCCACACAGCACAGTGAGGCAGGTAGTGCAGTCAGCGTCGCCCGAGATTCTGTGGTCACCTTCTAGAGTCATGGAACCTCCTTGAATCTTGGATTCTTGATGTATATAATCAATACAATTGAGATGACACGACTTCACAGACATATGAAAATTAAGGGAGTCAACATAAGAGCTTAAAATCTTCCCTGGAATAGAGTTAGCCTTTAATAAATGATAATAAAAATGGCCATTAGAGAACATCCAAGTGGTTACCATAGAGAATGTACTGATATTCATGGCTGCTTAAAGATTGGTACATAGGAACAGATTTCAAAATACTAGCTCATCAATTCAAATGAAAGGTAAGAGATGTGTGAGTGTGTGTGTGTGTGTGTGTGTGTATGTGTGTGTGTGTGTGTGTGTGTGTGTGTTATGGTGTCTCAGAACACTTATGATTCCTAAAGTCTTGAGGTTTTACATTGGCCTCTGCTCTAGAGGCTGAGCCCTGCTGCGGTGGTCTACTCATCCTTTCATGCAATGCTCCCATTTACCAGCTCAGGGCAGCAAACAATACAAGAACATCAAAGCCAAATGCAAGGGAAGGCAGCAATGAACACAAGCACGAGTTGCAGGCTCAGTAGGCACAGCTCCCAGGCAGCAGCAGTGCTCAGACATGGAGAGCTCTGTGCCTCTCTCCAATAACAGGCACTAGCTGATTTTCATTTTATCATTTCCATTCTTGTCATCATCCACAGACTTTCTGCAGAAGATCAGGAAAGATAATGTCCCTTGAAGGTAACGATGTGGGGATGGGAAAGACGCCCAAACGCATATGAGATTAAGGGCCTAGGAAGTGAAGCACAACCGATCTCTGGCAGAAAATGGAGAGAAAGAGCCTAGGGGTGTTTCATCAACTGACCTCTATCCCTAGGTTCTTGACAATGAAAGTAGTTTGGAAAAATATTATGTTGAAGTTCTTTTTCCTCTCTACAGTAGAATTATTTTCTACACCCAAAATTATTTTCAGTTTTATTCCAGCTTCAATCAGATGCAGTAACATAACTCCCACCACCCAAAGGGACGGGGCTGGTGGGAGTTTTGGAGCTGGACAGCTCAGGGAGAAGAACAGCTGCACCAAGGCTGAGGGTAGGAAGCTGCTCCATCACTGGCTGGTCCCTTCTAGCTGAGCCTTAGCAGATGTGAGCGTTACTTTGACACTGCTACTTAATTTACATTGATGAAAATATAATGTGGCTGCAGATTTTAGAGTTTTTTGAGAAGTTCATGGATATAAACCTATTGAGCTTTCTTATAATAAGATGAAAGTAAGAATGCTGTGATGGCAGTCAATCCTCACAAATACTTTTAAAATGTTGGCTGAAATACTGTTACTAAAATCATTTAACTCTGTTCTACTTGCATTTAATTAAAATTTTATTTTGATAAAATTGTAAATTAGCATGCAATTGTGAAAAATAATGCAGAGACATATCATAAACTTCCACCCAGTTTCCTCTTATGGTAACATGTTGCAAAACCATAATACAATATCCAAAACTGAAAACTAGCACTGTCACATTCTACTTACTGGTATTGAATTAGGCTCTAACGTTTATTTATGGAATAAGAAATTCTAAGTGTTTATGCAACGTAACTACAGATCATTATAACGAGATTATCAACTGGGAAAGTGCTGCTGTTTAAGTTGGAAACATATCCAACTTGGTTGCTTATTTCCTTTGATTATAGATTTTACAATGACATCTAAAATCATCACGAGACTGCTTATTTTTTTCTGTGACCTGATCATACTAAGATCCTGGTGCATAGATTTCATTAGCTACAATACTCTCAGCATATAAACCAGGAATCAGAACACAGCAGGCACACAATATTTTATCGATGAGTAAACCAGTAATGCAGAGTGGAAGCATTTGCTCTTGCAAATGACGTTTTAGTAATGTCCTGAGCGTTATATAAGCAATGCAGACCCCGCAGACATCATTTCCTCAGATAAATGTCTTGTTCTATACTTCAAAAGCATTATGTGAGAGAAACTTCAGTTATATCCATTTCAACAAATTGCTTCCTCTAATCTCTCTGGAGATGGCTTTATCTAATGTGTATGTGGATCTGAAATTTATCACTTTACCATCCGAACAAAAATGTCGAATTTTAAAGTACGAAAGTAATGAGAATCCTGGCTACAGGATGGTGTGACTGTGCATGAATATTGATTGCCCCCCAAAATCAGGAATTTCAAAGACTGAACATTAAGAGTCTGTTATATGTCTGGAGAAATAAAATAGAACTTTGAATCCTTTAAGTGAATTTCTAAGCAATTGAATTGCTAACAGCTACTTCTGCATTTTTCTATTTGATATAAAAAAGTTCAGCCTATCACTTCAACTGAGATAATCACACACAGTTAAGCAAGACTTAGCCGGAGTACGCAGTACCAGGACAGACAAGAAGCACCACTTCACTCATTACTTGTAATTCCTCCAACTATATTCTTGCCTGACCAAAAAAAAAATAAATAAAATAAAATAAAATAAAAATAAAGACAAATTTCTCTTTGAAATATAAATGAACTATTGTAGTGTCATTCTCCATGTTTGTACTAATTTTTTTTCTTCTTGTCCTGGACTTCTTGGAAGTATCTAAGGTTTACATCTGTATGTCTTATCTACAACATAAAAATAGTTCATAGTTTTAAGCTAATGATAAACTTACGCTTTGGCTTTGGGGAAGACACATCTTCAGTTTCTTCTAGTGGACACAAAAGTATGAAAGTAAGTGTTTATACATTTACAGATAATCTATAAATAATACAGGCCTCATAAATGCTACACAGGGGCATAATATGAAAGAAATGTTACTTACCTTCTGTATAGTGCATTTTTGGTTTTTATTCAGACATCATTCACTGTCTTCACAATATTTACCATAAAAGTGAGTAATTAGGAAAAAGAGCCAATGTAGGAGGAAATGGAGTGCCACGGGCAATTTTTTAAAAGGCGCTGGCTCTGATGTGTTGGGTCTTGGTGGGTGAGAACTAGCTGGCCCACATAAGATTTCTTGGAAAGAGATAATCAACGCTAAGTAATATAGTGTAATCCAGTGCAGCAAGTGTGTGGGGGGACCTGCCTTCAGTACTTTAGTCTCTTCACATATTAATTACTTTATTGTGTCGGAATTCTATCCTCTTCTTTTTCAGTCGTTTTGAAATAATTACGGATTGTTTTAATCTGCAGTTCCTGTAGTGTGTCATAGAAAAGGAGATCCGGTGCTTCCTCTCTCCGTCTTGGTGTCCCGCATTCGGCTTCTTCCCAGCTCTACCCTGCTCTTTCTGGTTTCTCATGGCCATAACTTCACTCTTGTCTGAGATGGAGTTCCACAAATGACTGAGCGCCTTGGGTAGCTGTGTTTCTGTGTGCAGACTATTTCACCTAATCAGAAAGCCCCCACCTTGTCGTTGTTTCACACGTTGTTGCAAATGGCAGGACGTTGCTTTCTAAAGATAATGCTCTATTGTACACGTGTACCACATTTTCATTATCTATTTGTCTACTAATGGCTCATTATGTATCTTAGGTATTGTTACTAGCGCTGCAATAAATATGGGAGAGCAAGTATCGCTTTGATGTAACACTTTGGACATATACCCAATAGTAGCATTGCTAGTTCAAACTACAGTTTATTTTTAGCTCTTTTGAAGGAATCACCATACCATAGTGACTATATTAATTTATCTTCCCTTGAGTGTTGCGTAAGGATTCCGCAGAAAAGTATCTTAATACAACTGGAAACCTGAATTTATATTTCACAAGACTTAGGTACTCTTTTATCCACTAGAAACCCTTCAGAAACCAAAAACCTATTGTTCAAACTCTCACTTTTCAGATGGAAAATTTTCTTATGGAAAACTGATATTTCACTTGACCCAGGTATGCCTTTTCTGAGAATCTTCCCAAAAGAGTTAAAAGCATCATACAGCAGTGACATATGCATATGATAACAGCACAACCGATATAATAGCTAAATTGTAGAAGATACTAAAATGTTTATCAACAAATGAATAATTCAAGAAAATGTGGCATATAAATATACAATGGAGTACTACTCAGTTGTAAAAAAAGATAAATTTGAACCATTTATAGGAAAATAAATGCACCCTAAAACCATTGCGATCAGTTAAATGAATCTGCCCTATATGAATAAATACCACATAGCTTCTCTAACATGAAAAATTCAAATTATTATTATGTAATAGCTGAAAACAAAAAAGGTAGTAGGAAGTAGGGAGACAGGTTTGTGGAAAGGGAGAGGAGGGTGGGTAGGAAGGGTAGAGTAGAATAAAAGGTCAAATGCCTCAATATGTCTGTGCACCAATTTCTAGAGTTCAATGTAATGAGCATATCATGAATTCTTACTAATAAATATAATTACTGTAGGGGGAAAATACTTGAACAAGGTCATATATCTGGAGGAAGTTGGCTCTTCTGAGCTTTTCCTTTTGAGGGGGAGAAGTTGTTTCTCCTTCTTTACTTTCTTCTTTCCTTTCTTTCTCCCTCCCTCCCTTTGTCCTTCATCCCTTCTCTAGTTCCTTCTTTTATAATAGTGCTGCTAGCACAGATGATTTAGGCGCTTTATTCAAGTTTTTTTAAATAAAATATAATCTTTGATGAAGTGGTAGTATTTAATGAAATGATTTTTTCTGTTCTCATATGAAATGATAACTTTGAAATGTAATTCTTTTAAGTTAATCATAAAATGTGCCTGATAATTTATAAAATAAGTCAGTGCTTGTCTGATTTCTTCAATGTGAGAAGAAATATATTCTCTAAATATACAAGAATTTTTATTTAAAAATAAGTATCATTGTGTATAAATAAAGACAGATATGTTGGAGGCTAAGGCAGGCAAATGGAGGCAGTGAAGTAAGTCAGAAGCAGAAGGTGAAATATTGAATGGTTTCTTTGTTATGAGAAACCCAGATCACAATTATCTAATAAAAATTAATGTGGAAAATAATGGGAACTTGGGGAGGGCCAAAAGGAGACAGGAGAAGGTCTTGTAACTTTACCGTGATACATATGTGTACAAAATGCTCAAGATCAATGTAAACTTTAAATTTTGCACTTATACATATCATGAAAACTTTGCTTAGAAAATCTAAAGGCCAAATAATTTTTAAACAAAAGATGATACACAAACCCCACAGTCATGAGAGAAAACATGAAAGTGAATCAAAGATGCAAACTCACCTCTAGCTTTCTTTGGAGTTGGTATGTCTTTCATATCTTCCCCTAGAGAAAAAGAAAGCAAGAAATCAATCTTTTAAGCTTTATCAGAGAGATAATATTGCACAGACTTCTAGAAGTCGAAAGACCTATTAGTCTGCACATAACATCAGTGTTCTCTTGGGAGCTTTCTGCAGATATGGCCCTTTTCTGACTCCGAGAGAAGATAGATGTCTTGGGAGGGAGGGCTGCTGTGCTTCACCGTGGGCAGTAACTTGGCCAAAGGAACTGGTCAGGGGATGGGTCTTCAGTGCCCTGTCCTCTGAAATCCTCTGAAAACTGTCTCTTCTCTGACTTTGTAAACCTCTTCAATAATCCTTTCCAATATCAAATTTGAAATTTAGAAAAATTGAAGTAAATGAATTTCCATACATCAGCTACATTAAGAGACCAATACCTAACCTTGTCACTTAAAGGTGGATTCTTAGGAGAATTTTAGTCTCTTTTGACAATTCTTAAAATCCCAGAAATAAACCCATTCTTATATATAAAGTTAATTAATCTTTGACAAAGATGCGAAGAACACACAAGAGAAAAGTGAATTATATTCAATAAATGATGTTGTGAAAACAACTGTATTTCTTTACACAATAATGAAATTGGATTTTTATCTTCTATTATACACAAAAATCAATTTAAAGGGAATTAAATATCTAAAAACAAGACTC
Source organism: Ctenodactylus gundi (assembly GCA_004027205.1). Classification (NCBI taxonomy): domain Eukaryota; kingdom Metazoa; phylum Chordata; class Mammalia; order Rodentia; family Ctenodactylidae; genus Ctenodactylus; species Ctenodactylus gundi. Next base: position 287,106 of record PVKB01000274.1, on the reverse strand, counting down.
AAAATCATTATAATCATAGAAAACAGAAAACAGGGTAAAAATTTTAGCACTAAAATTATGTGCAACAAAAACAAGTTAGACCATATTACATTAAGGTTTCTGAACAGTAAAAAGAAACAAGAAAATGAAACAGCAATCTGTCAAATGGGAGAATATATTTGCAAACTAAATATTGATAAGGGAGTAATTTTAAAATGTGTAAGAAACTCATACACCTCTATTGCAAAAAAAATCTCAATTTGAAGAGATCTAAGGAAAACACACAAATTGTGCATAAAAATGTGTTCAGCAATCGAAAGTATCATGAAAATGAAATCAAAATTACAATGATCTACAGTCAGGATAGCTGTTGCTAAAATGTTATCTAGATTTGGATAAAAGGAAAACTTGTGCTGTTGTTAGAAATCAAAATCAATAGCGTTATTAGAGAAGTATGGAGATTTCTCAAAAAGTTAAAAAATACGTAACTAGCATATGATCCAGCAACCCTACTTATGGACATATATCCAAGAATCCAAGTATAGGTCAATTACATTGTGCATTTGAAATATTCTGAGGAAATAAATCTTAAATGTTCTCAATCACACACACACACACACACACACACACACACACACACACACACAAAGAAAGTAATTATAGGTGTCTCAATGGTTATGTTAATTAGTTTGATTTTAGTAATCATGTCATAAGGTAAATGGTTATTAAAATATTAGTGTACATCTTAAATATATAGATGTTTATACTCAAATGCAAATCTATAACCAATGATTCACGTCCCACCATGTGAATCACCTGGTCCTTTATGTCCTCAACTCACAGAGAAATACTGGAATAATGTGAATACAATTATAAGTTAGAGAAAGTGTTAACACAATTGAGGATTCGGAGTTTATGTTAAAAATTTTAATATACAATTTACTATCAAGGGGCTATATTCATGTTACTGCTTCTAATAAATAGCATATGATTTATTAGTAAATAGAGATGGAGTATAATAGGTTAATATGCAGATTTTCCCTTACAGAAAAGAAATATAAGCTTTATGAAGAAATACATAAAAAGAACCAAATGGGAAAGAAAATATTACAATTTTATTATTGAAGTTCTTATTTGTTTTTTTCTTAAATTTATGAAATGTGATCAAAAAGCACAATGAGGCCTGAGGAATAGCTAGGTGGTTAATTTGCTTGCTTACAATATGTTAAATCAAGCACTAAGTACCTGAGTTCGATTCCCTAGCACCGCATAAGCCAGGCTTGGCGGCACATGCTTGTAATCCCAGCACTAGGAAGGCTGAGAGAGGAGGAATCTAGTCTGGGCTCCATAGTGAGTTTAGTAACAGTCTGTACTGCAAAGCCAGTTCCTATCTCAAAAAAAGCATGGTGAATGATAATTTTAAAAAATTATTACAATAAAAATTTTATTGCCATTAATTCCCCTTTGTGAGTGTTTTTAGTTGCACTTCCGTGGCTGCCTCAATGTATTGAATTACTTAAAATTTTTACATTTTATGAATATTGAAGTCTCATGGTGCCAGGAACAATGAATTAAGTGGATGACAAGGTGGTGTACTGTTTTTGTGAGCTGATCTTTGTGTTGGATGGTCAGCATCCATGGTATCTGTGCTTGCGCCTTACACAGGTGCTCAGGAAAGAGGACTTTAAGAAGCACTATAGAGAAAGTCAAGTGAACTCATGGAATGGGGAGATAAGCTCAGCTACTCCCTGGTGTTAGGACTAATTTCATAATATATATATCCTTATGCATTATGTGTATATGCTAATATCATAATAACACACAAAGACTGAAAAAGATTCGACTCCCCAAAGCATAATACCTAACCCCAAACACTAATAAATGGACAATTTAAAACAGTATATAATTTTCAGAAATACAAACAATCAACAAATACATGAAAGATAACTTGAAAAACAACAAACCTTGGCAAATTTTTGCGAGGATGTGTGGAACACCCTATATTGTTGGTGGGACTATACACTGATAAAACTATTATGGAAACAAGGATGATGATTCCTCAAAAAACAAACAAAAAGATTTGGCTTAAATACACACCATCAGGATATCTTTCAGATCCATGATCCATTCATGCCTGTTAGTAGCAGTGGATCTCTTAATAGCTTAATCTTGGAAGTAAACAATATGTCCATCAGCAGTTGAGGGGATATATATATATATATATGTGTGTGTGTGTGTGTGTGTGTGTGTGTGTGTGTGTGTGTATACAACAGAGAACTTTTCTGGCATAAAGAAAGGTAAATTTGAGTTATCTGCAGGAAAATGGATGCACCTTAAGACAATTACCACTAGGAAAATTGATGAGAAACTGAAGTATAAATATTGTATGGTTTCTCTAATAAGAGAAAAACAAAGTATGAACAAGTAAAACATCAAATTATAAAGGTGACAGAATGAAACACATGGATTTTATAGATAAGAAAGGCGATAAAGTGGTCAATGTGAAAGGAAGGGATGGGGATACAGGAAATAGAAAATGAGCCACACACACACACACACACATATATATATATGTATATAAATATTCCTTAAGTTAAGTTGAATGCAAATAATATGAATCACAAAATCACAAGTGCATACTGTAAAGAATAATTTTGGTGAAAATGAAAGTGGCAAGAACATAGTTTGGTAAGTATGCTCAAAGCAAGGGTGTGTATTTTGCATAGGATTAATAATGATAGTATCTTTTATTGTAATAATTTTAAGTATTAATATTCACAGTATATTTCAATTAAACTCACAAATATTAGATAAAATGACTATAGTCATAATCTGTCCAATCAACATATAAAAATGAAGGAACTATATATATGTAGTATGATATTTTCAAATACATAGTGTCTATATTAGAAAATGTCAGAATATCTAAATGAAAGAAAATATTTTAATTTCCTTAAGTAAGATTCTTTTCATTTCAATGAAAGAGCTATGCAAAAATAACCCAAAGCAAGGTTCTTATCCTGAAAAATATACACACCTTATTTAAAAAAAAAAATTATAGCACCCTAGTAGCTGCAGGCAGCTGAGGATGGAGGAAAGCTCGCGGGGACCTCAACATCTGATGGAAAGGAGCTGGGAGAGGACGGAGCACAAAACAAAGTGAGAGGAGGCTGTGGGGAGGGGCGGGGGGTTGTGTCAGAAATCCTGATGTCACATTGGAAGAGGAGGAAAGAAGCAGCCGACTCTGCAAGGCCCTGAGCTGCCACCGTCCACAGACCTTAGACAGAGGAAGGCCCAGAGCCAGAACCTCAGCCCGAGGTAAGAGCGGATCCAGATAAGTGGGAATCATCATCAGCGGGCGGCCCCACCCTCTGAAACACCAACCCACGGGTGTGTGTACTACAAACGCATCGTGTGCTCCCCCTAGGAAAGGCCCTGGGATCTCAGATCAGAAAGAGGGCTCAGTAGCCATCTCAGACAGTGACATCAGTAGAAGCCATTTTCTTTCCTGCACACCAAAGACAGTCAGAGGTAGCAGAGCCATGGGGAAACGTGGTAACAAATCTCATACAAAAAGACCTGACACCCCAGAAGACGGCACCAGGGATACTGAAATTGCAGAACCCAAAGAAGAAAAGGGCAAAAATGATGGTAACTTCTGGGCCCAGGTAGTCAGTGAATTAAAACAAGAATTCAAGCAGGAACTAAAGCAGAAATAAAACAGACAGCACAAGAGCTACAACAACACTTAGCTAAGCAAAAAGCAAGCCTTGAAAAGCAATTAGAGGAGACCAAAGAAGAAATGGGGAAGTGCATTTACAAATTTCCTACAAAAGCACCTGACGCCCCAGAAGATGATCTCAGGGTAACTGAAGATGAATATGGCAAAAATGATGTCAACTTCTGGGCCCAGAAATTCAGTGAATTAAAGCAGGAATTAAAGCAGGAAATAAAATAGACAGCAGAAGAGCTACACCAACACATAGCTAAGCAAAAAGCAAGCCTTGAAAAGCAACTAGAGGAGACCAGATAAGAAATATACCAGAAGAAAATGAAGACAAAAGGAGAAATTAGAGAAGAACACAACAGAGAAATAGAAAAATTGAATGCAGATATTCAGGAAATGAAAAACACACAGGAAATAATAAGCAACCACTTTAAACAACTTCAAAATAGTATGTCAGACCTAGAAAATAAAGTGACTAAGCTGCAACATACAGGGCACGAAGAATACAAAGTAAATAAAGAAAGCGAATCATTGCAATGGCTGATAGATGATTCAAGGAGAAATAACCTGAGAATTATGGGAACCCAGGAGAAGGCCGAGGACAAAACAAAAGGCTTAAAGGACATGTTTAATGAAATAATGGAAGAAAATTTCCCAAATTTAAGAAAAGAAATGAACATGGAACTACTACAGGCAACTTGGCAACTACTTGGCAACTACTACCAAACAACTTGGATCAGAAGAGATCCTCATCACGACACATCATAATTAAAATTCTAGAAACCCAATACAAAGAGAAAATACTAAAAGCGGTAAGAGAAAAACATAAGGTGACCTACAAAGATAAGCCCATCTGGATAACTGCAGGCTTCTCAATCCAAACTCTAAAAGCAAGGAGATCATGGAGCAATGTCATCCAAGCACTAAAAGAACATAAATGCCGACCAAGACTGATATATCCAGCAAAATTATCTTTCATTTTAAAGGGAGAACTTAAAACTTTCCATGACAAAGACAGCTTAAAGGAATTTGCAGCCACTGAGGCAGTATTGCAGAGAATACTTAAAGAAAACTTGGACAGTGAAAGGGAGACCAGCGACACCAGTGACCCCAGAGGAAAAGCAACAACAGCTAGAGGAGAATGAGCTGAAAAAAGTATGTTAGTAATCAGTGAAATATGAGTAAATAAGTTATGAAAGTTAAAAAATTTTGAAATAACTAAATTTGCCTTCAATCTGTCACTTTAAATATATCCATGTGGTATAGATTTAAGATCATTTAATGTAGCAATGTGATATACTTTTAACTTTGTATTGTAGCAATTCATTTATTATGTCACTAATGAAAGTTTATCCTAAGGAAACTGATTGATGTAAAGATAACCTTTTGAATGTACAAATATGCACCTTCCAGTATTCAGCTAAGGCAATTGAATTTTATTTATTTATTTTTTTCTCTTCTTTCCCAAATTAACTAGTCTTTTGAACTACATGCTTATAATTATTTTCTAGTGTGAACTGGTGGGTAAGAACAGGTTTAACAACAACAAAGGTATAGGAAAATATGGAAAAAAAAACTTTTGGTGAATATCCCAATAAAAGGATTGGTTGGATTCAGAGAAGAGGTATAAAGATTTAACTACTGGGAACACATTAGAGGAATAGGAAGCTGGGGTAGAGTGGTGACTCAAGTGAAATGACTTAGGTGCAGAAGATTAATACGTTAAACACTGTATGGTTTCTCAGACTTGGAAAACCCAGAACACAGACATTCTTTGGAACCTTATGAAATGATAGCCGGAGCCGGGGGAAGGGACAGGGATGGGATGGGAGGGTAAAAGATGGGAAGGGATTGTGAAGTCGATGTGATACATAGATGTACAAAACATCCAAATTCATTGTAAATACTATGTATTACATTTGTGTATTAATAAAAATAGTGGGGAAAATTATAGCACCCTTAAAACACTTTAGTTTTTGGATTCACTTGTTTCTCCTGGAGAAATAAAAATGAATAGAATAAGAAACTTCAAGTCTTCAAATTCTGCATTCCGACAAGGAGTCAACTGGCTATGGCATAAAAGCTGGCGAGAATGGGATCTGGTATGAATCTCACAGGGTACGTGGAAGGAGAACAGAAGCGAGGGAAGGTGAATTGGAAGCCTGCGACCAGTGACCGTGTAGGTGCAGCCTCCTTGTGCGCAATGCAGCAGCAACCATGCATTACAGTTGTTCATGAATCCAAGGAAGGATAAAGCACATCCAGTCCATTCACAAAAGCTGTACATCAGTAAAGTGGTGGTTTTCAGAAAGCAAATACTTGAGTTTGAGAAAGTACAATCCGGCAAGGAAAAGAAGTATCAAAAGTGTGCCAGGGAAATTTTAAAGAACAATTTGCTTTTACTGGAAGAAAATCAGAGAAATAATTTATGAAGAAAGTCAAATTGGAAAGGTGCCTTAAAATATGCTCAGAGAAGGAGATGATGAGTTTAAAGTAAAGGCAACAACATAGAGAAAGACTAACTCGAATGAAGAACAGAGGATGCTGAGGAAGCATCGAGAATGTTCTGGAAAGGCTGAACAAGATGCTCACATGGAAGATCTCACATGGTGAGCTGAGACATTCCTCCTGCAATTCATAGCCAGTGAGGTTTATTCAGGGAAGAAATGAAGTTCTTTTTTATATTAGGTAAAAATAGAATAGAAAAAAAGAGAAAAAATTGATACAGTATTTTTTTGGGGGGTGAAGTATTTTAGTAATCTAGAAATAATGATTTCTGCAAGTAGACCTCACTAAGTACTGAACGCAAAGAAAATTAAGCAGAGAGTGTTAAAAATCTGTCCATATTTGCAGGCAGAGGAAGGAGGATTTCCTGGAGGGAGACCAGAGGTGTGTGACCAAGGCAGCAAGCGTGAGAACAGCAGGGCAGGGTGCAGTCAAAGAGCAACTTGAAATGAGAAGCAAGGGTCATCCACCTGAGAATGAGCGAGCAGCGGTGGCCAGAAGGGGAAAGGTTAAAAACAGATGACAACTTGGAAAGATGGCAATATTTACAAAAATTAGTAGGGAGGACATAGCTTGTTACTTTTCCCATTGAAAAATATAATATACCGTTTAGTGCCCAGACTGCTCAGGATCCCCTTAGTGAACACGATAAATAAATAAAAACTATCTAAATAATTCAGGCGTGTGTACCAGCACAGTTACTGTGTGTTTATCTCCACTAGTAATCTATTTTGGTTTGTGCTATTTCCTGAGATACTCATTGGCAAACATCTGGCATCCTTAGGCAGAGAAACAAAAGAGACGGCATTGATTTCGCATTCCTCCTCACCCCTGTTAACCTGATCAAATTCAGTGCACTCATCACTGTTTTGCCTATAGAGATATCCAAAGCCCCAAATTATTTTCTCGCTTGACTTGTTGACTTGTGCATAAACAGGTTAACAGAATATTACATTAAGTGAGTTTAAATTTTTCCAAGAAATTCTGTGCCTCCATGATAGTTCTAAGCAACAGTCCACAGCCAGTTTATCTGAGCCTTCTGGTGTGAGAAGTTCCTATTATATGTGGCATTATTTTAGATGATCTTGAGTTTTAAAGAGAATTAACTGGTACACTGCACACTAGCCACAGAATTTTTGAAATTGACTCCAGGGAATATATTGTATGCAGAGACAGTTCACATTTGGAGCTTTACACGCAGCACACCGTGAAGTCAAGGCTGTTCAATGCATGTATGCCATCCTTTCAGTATGTCCTGTCACTCTTAGGGTGAGAGACGACTGTCTCGGGGCCAATGTCAGAGTGACTTAACATCACCCCTAAACAAATGAGGCCACATGGCTGACACCCAAAGACTAATAATGAGCAGTGACAAACATTTCACCGAATGTGGCCATACACAGACTTTCTCTAGGGTCAGGCAAAAGGGAAGTATTAAAATGAAGTGTACAGCAAATGAGTGCATATTTAGAAGGTGTCAGTCAAAGGTAACTAACTGCTTTTTTTCTCACTTGGAAACAGTTTCCATGAATTTAATTTAACTGCTCTTCCTCTATAAAGCATGAGATTGTTTTAAATCCAACTAAATAGGAGACATATTCTGTCTTATTATTTCTTCATTTTTATAGTCCTATGCATTTTGGCACAAGAGTTTACTAAGCCAGTTGAGTCCCTAGCTAGAGGACTTCGTTAGCTACACTGTCAGGTCGAGGTATCGCCACTCTCCTCCTTCGTGTCTTCATCCTCATAGGTACAAATGAATAAGCATGTATCATGCACCAGTCACTGATGAACACAGCTGAGGTATCTCATTTAGTCATATCAGAATGCTACATCGTAAACATTATTGTTATGTTTCAAGATTCAAGTACAAGGCTCTAGCAGCGCAGAAATGCCGGGTCATTCTGAACATAGCTTTGAAGTCATAATTGTAATCGCGTGTTTCTTTTTTCTTTTTTTTTCAGGTTGTGAAGAAAACACATTACTGGGAAAAATATAGAAGTGGAAAAGAAGATTGAGGTGGAAAGAGAGAGAGTAAAGCTTGTGCGAGGCAGAAGGGGGGCCCAGAATGTGGATTGCCCTGTAACCACGTATTTCTGAAGCAGATTTCCCTGGTATTACACTGTCTCTGTTCCCTAGTTTGGTGCTAATTTGATTCTAACAAAACCTGCATTGATGTTAGTGCTCACCCACTTCTCACTGCCATGAGTGATTTCCACAGAAGTCAGTCACTTCCGGTAGCCATCACTTTCAAGCCATACCCGTGTGTGCACGTACACGCACACACAAAGCCTTAAAAAAGCTTTAATTCAGGGGTTCCCAACCCCCCACACCACAGACCAGCACGGATATGTGGCCTTGGAAGAATCTGACAGCCAAGACAGATCGGAAGTGAGAAGAGGTGAGCGGGGAGGGATACTCCATTTTTGTCAGTGGGCTCCTGCTCCAGATTCTAATGCCGCTGTTGGTAAACCAGAGGCAGAACTTTACTTCTGTTACCCTTCTGCTGACGCTTGCCGTTTCAAAACTATCCTCTGAAGCTTACTTCATAAAAGTACCCCAGTTCCCTGCATCCTACTTTGTCCTAAGGAGACGACTCTTCCATAGCTTTCCCTGGTGTCAAGAAGTTTGGGGACTGTTGCCTTAAACCATGTATTACCAAAGTTCTAATTTTTTTCTTCTCCAAGGTTTTCTGTACATATGTATTAATGACAGATTTTTCCTAATCAAGAATAAATTTAGCATTTCTACAATTATTTATTTGCTAATGTCCTAGTGACTTAGATGCATTATACTATTGCCTAGAACAAAGGCCTCATCCATTTCGCATTCAGAAAAATAAGTCAGGAAGCTTGGTTCAAATATGATAGGAGTGCTAGTGAGAAGTACTAGACACACGGAAATGCTTACCAAAACCGCACTTCAGAGAGTGCTGGGCTCAGAAAAGCTGAAGAAAAAATTTTTTATCGAAACCTCTCTCCTGCCCCAGAGAAAGAAAATATGCAAACTGTTGATTCCTGAGAGGTGAGGCCATCCTGTGGTCAAGGGCCTCTGCTAAAGCAGGATCCCACCAACTAGGTATGGACCCTAAGATATCTGTGGAAAGGGTAAGGAAATAATCCAAGAGCACTAAGAATCCAAACCTGCAAAGGAGACACCAGAGAGATATACCAAGAAGCCAGAACCCTGGAGAAGGGGACGCTCCACCTCAAAAACAGGTGTTTTAGCGAGAATCAGGCTGATCTGAGACCAGCCACTGAAACTGTCAAGGACTTTATATCCAAACTCATGTAAATATAATAATAAGTGGCTACCTTTGTGGCCTGAGGATGCCAAAGAAATCCATACCCTTATTATCTTGGGAAAGAAACAGGTTACAGCTAATTTCAGGAGCGAGACTCATTTATGGTAAGAAACTTGTTGGTGGACAACTGAGTAGAAGCTGAGCAGGCAGGGCAGGGGCAGCAGACACAGAAGTAAGGTCACAAAAAGGACAATGGGCGAGCCAGGAAATGTTGGCAAGTCACTTCCACAATTTTCTTGTGTGTATGTATTCTCCTTTTCTTGTTTACTTTTAAAATAATTTCACAGTGAATAGATGGTTTTAGCACAAATCTTGAATTATATTCTATTGTGTGAGGTGTTTCAGTTTATGTCAATATATCCATTTGATTGTTGAAGAGCATTTGGGTTATTTCTAATATGGGTAAATATAAGATTAGTGCTATAAAAATCTATGTGCAGACTTTAGTATGAATGCGAGTTCTCATTTCTCTTGTCCTCCAGGTCTGGCATGGTAAAGGCATAATGTAAGCACGCCTTTAAACTTATAAGAAAAATACAGGCAATTTATTTAGTGTTAGTGTCCGTTTTTCGTTTTCAACATCATTTGAAAAAGTTTTGGTTCTTAGAGCATCCCAGCAGCTTTTAATATTTTAGTATTTTTAAAGTTTTATTCTAATATAGTATTATATAATGATGACAACCTGCATTTTGCTAATGTTTAGTAATATTAAATAACTTATTCTTACTTATCACTTACATATCCTACTTGGTAAAGTGTCTGCAGAAGTCTTTTCTTCTTCGTTGACATGTGATTTCTTTTTATTTCCTCAGTGTTTAACTTCTTCAATAGAACAAAAGGTTTTGATTTTCATGGTATATAATTTATAACATTTCTTTTGTATAGTGCTTTTTTTTTTATCATGTCTGACAGGCTAGCTCTTCATCTAATCAGAGAGCCCCAAAATTTTTCTCCTAAAAGTTTGATAATTTCAGACTTTGTATGCAGAAGTATAATCTATTTTGAGTTAGTTTTTGAATAGCATGTGTGGGCTAGATAACAGTTCATTTTTAATAAGCATTTCTAATTGTTTCAGCACAATTGAACTGCCTTAGAATTTTGATTCAAAAAGTGCCCATTGTAAGTCTATTTCTGTACTTTGGGCATCTACCTTTTGCCAAAACCATATTCCTGTAATAACTATACAGTAACATTTTAAACCAGAATTGGATCAGAAGCCTAGCTGTGAAATCCCAAGTACTCTGGGAGGCAGAGGCAGGAAGATCACACGAGCAGCCCAGGTAGCACAATCTAGCAAGTCTGTGAGACTTTGTCTGAAAATAAATAAGAGAAAATGGGCTAGAGATATATCTAATTGCAGAGGGTTTTTTCCCAGCTATGAGAAATATATATATATATATATATATATATATATATATATATAAAACCAAGTAATATAATGGTTCACCATTTTTCTCTATTTAAAATATTTTACTATTTTAAGATATTTTCGATGTCTATCGGAGTCTGAGGGATCTTCATCTGAGGTGCATTACATTATTAATAACTTTGGGGAGCATTGACATGCTTACTGATAGAAGAGTGTGATAGGACTGATCAAAAGGTCGGGCAGGCTGTTCCCTGGAAACAGGAGCAAATCACAGATCCCTTTGCCACCCCCAGCCCCACCCCTCCAAAAAGCAGTCAAGGGCATCAGCTCACAATGAGAGTAAGAAACTCCCCAGTCCCCTCAAAAGACAGTAGATTTAGCAATAGACCAGGTGTATTTTTTTTTTTTTTTGTAGCTTAAGCTACCTCATTCCAAAAGGCCAAACTGCTGCTTACACAAACAGATAAAAACTGTATAAATAGTCCAGTTCATCATCTCAAGTAAGGACTCTCAGTTGCGACTCCCCTCCCAAGTCCCCCATGAGAGCTTTCCCTCTCTCTCTTTTTTCTTGGTGTCTATAATAAACTTGCACTTGCTCCAAGTCTTCCTTTGGGCTCTTAATTGTCTCATTCATAAGCGATTTGAGAGCCTACAAGCCTGGACAACTGAAGAACAGGGACACCACCTTTCCCACTATGTCAAATCTTCCAATCCATGAATAGGGTATGTCTCCACTTTTATTTTGATATTAGATAATTTCATCAGAATTTTTGTGATTTTTCATTGTATAGTTAAGTTTAATTTATATATAAAATTTCACAGGGATTATCTCCAATAAATGTATTTTCCAAATACATATTGCTTTTACATAGGAAATGGCAAATTTTCTCTAGTGAACTCATGTTTAGGAATCTTGAGATTACTTACTAGTTTCATACATTTCATATCCTTTCTTTTTTTCTATGTCTAGTAGCACAGTCTATGAATAGAGACAACTTTATGTCTAATCTGTATTATTTCATATATTTTTTGCATTTTTAAAATAGAAAGTACCTCCAATATGGTATTGAATGAAAGTGGGGAGTGAACCAAATAAACTTCACTTAGACTCAATTTGTTTTATTACTGATTTTATTACTAGCTTTCAATATCCTAATATTTAATTAAAACCCTTTTTCTATTCACATGTTTATGAGTGATATTAGCTTATAGGTATTTTTCATGAGTTTGTCAGGATTTGTGTTGTGTTCTTTTAATATTGGGACAATCATAGTTTTACAACAACAAATGGAGAGAAGATGCTTCCTTTTTATTTTGTAAATGATCACGTGAAATCAGCATTTTAACAAATGCTAGTATTTACAAGGAAACCTTTTGGGCTTGGAAATTTTAACTATGAAGAATTTTACTTATGAGTTCAATGTTTTAGGCTGTTATAGAAATATTCGCATAACTTATTTTACATTGGATTAGTTTGAGTAATTTGTGCACTTTAAAGCAATTGTCCCATTATTCTATCAAATTCAAATGTAGATTCATTGTAGTATTACTCCAAGGTAATTTTAACGCACACAATTTGTATCATGACTCTTTTTCATCCCTGGTGCCTATCATTTGTGGAATTGCTTCCTTGTCAGTATTGAAAAAAGTTTATCAAGCTAATTGATATATACAAAAAAGTTTGATTGCTTTTTCTAAGAGTTTTATTTTCTTGTCTTCAAAATAATGATTTTCCCTTTTCATGAGAGCATTTGCTTTCTGATTACGCTTTTCGCATTTTGCTGTTTTTTTCCTATCTTAAGATGGAAATCTGGATCATCCTTGAGTCCCTTCCTCCTACTATAGGTACGTAATACTAAATATGTTCTTTCTAAACACTATTTTAGTTCCAGCCCACAATTAGTGTGTGTGTGTGTGTGTGTGTGTGTGTGTGTGTGTGTGTTTATTTTGGCTCTCTTAAGATGGTTGTCTAATATTTAAGGCTTTCTCCTTAGAGATTAGTTATTTAAAACTCTTCTATTTGATTTATCAGTGCTCAGACATTTCGTGGCTATCATTATGCTATTGATTTGTAGTTTAGTTCTATTTTGTCCAGAGAACATACTTCTTTTTTTACTAACTGGGACATGTTTGTGATACTTATTAATCACCCTCCCGATGGGAATTTGGTACGTATGTGAATTGTACCCTCCCATTCCCTTTGCCACCCATTATTCACACTCTCTCAGATCACCTTTACATCTCCATAGATTACCTGCCTGTTTCCAGTCATCTCTGGTTTTGCTCTTAAAATTGCTAATATTATTGGTTTCTTGCTTACAATAATCCATGTGGCATAGAAACGTCTGCGTCTAATTAATTTCAGTGAACATTGTAGTCTCAAGGTGCATCCACTTTCCAAAAGACTGCTTGAATTTGCCCTTCTTTTTGGCTGAATAATATATATCATTTTCTTTATCCATCCATTTGTTAATGAGCATACAGTCCACAGTTGTAATTTGGTTATTGTAAGCTGTGTGGGTATAAACACAGGCATTCAGGTATCACTGTGCAATGATGTCTTTAATTCTTTGCGGAGGAAGCTATGGCTGAGAAGGATGGCTTGGTTAAGAGGAGTTTCTATTTCTAGTTTTTTTTTTTTTTTTGAGAAATCTCCATCTTAATTTCTATAATAATTATCTGAGTTTATGTTCCCACTAACAATGATGAAGGTTTATTTTCCCCACAATCTCATGAACACTTGATTTTTGAAGGTTTTGTTTTGTTTATTTTCTTAGTGATAACTCTTATTTCTAGAGTTATTTCTGATAACTATACAATTAAAATAGAATTGCTTAAATTAGTGTAATTTTGGTAATGAATGTGGTATAACTAAGCAAAATCCTTGAGGTATCTGTGGAGCTTAGCACCAACTATAAACATCAGAACACAACCTACAATGAGCTAGAGAATGCCACACTTACATAATCTCACATATACACATACACACACAAACATACACATAGTTAGGAGGCCGGTACATGTTCTAAAAAGAGAAACAAACAACCAAGAGAATCATAAAAATGAAAATTATTGTAGTAGCTGCCTCTGATAAGATTCATGTACACAATCACATACAGCCCCATAACTGGTAGTATCCAGTTCACACATAGGTATGTATAGATATACACTTATTTTGTATGTAGCTGATATCACATAATAAAGTATTTAAAAACAAAATGCATTGTGGTAACATGTTTATCGAGAAGGTCAAAGTTCAAATGACTAACATTTTATATCACGAAAAATTATAAAAATAGAAAAATGGCCCTCATTCTAAGTTAATTTTAAGAAATTCCTTTAAAAACAAGACCTTTTTAAAAAATCATTTTTGCTTTTAAGTATATAATCACTCTCACTAATTGAACATTGCAAAAAGGCTTCTGTAATATGATGATCATATATCACAGTAACAAAGATAGTTTATTTTCCTACAAGAAATTTTTACAGGTATAAGATAGAGATTTAATAGTTATTTTATTTCTGCAATTCCATTTCTTTCTTAGGAAGCACTTTGATATAATTTAAGACAAATTAATTTGAAACACAATTGGCATAAAAAAACCAAATACTCCAAATCATTCTGTGAAGTAAAATAAGTCTTTCAAGACTTGACTTTTAGCTTTAATTAGACTACTATTTTTTTTTTTTTGTACTACTAGGATTGTAATTAGTGCATGTTGTACAGTGGGAAAAGTGATTCACTTACTTAACGGTTAAATTTTTGATATGTCATCATTTATTAATTGCACTTTTATAATCAACTTACTTAGCCTGAGATAACACGAATTAATTTTAGAGGTGAATGAAGTCTTCAGTGCCTTTTTATTTGTACTTCGTCATATTAGGGAGAACATTAGCTTTTATCTAAAGAGAGAAACTAAATATAATATTGGAGTAGAGCAAAGTATGTTCTTCTACTTTTAAAAATTAAGAGAGGTGATTCTTCCAGCCACTTTATTATTTTACATTTACTGACTTATTCATAGTCATTCTATTATTTGAAACAATTTAAATAGGTCATCAATTGGAAATTATATACCTATTGGAAAATTCTAGCTTCTTCAAATTACGCAATAAGTAAATAATAGTTTATCCTTTTATTAATGACACATGCTATACTTTAGTTATAGGATTTACATTTCGTACAAAGAACCAAGGTAGATCCACTCAATATAAATTTTAAAAAGTATATTAACTTTTAGATTTATTGGATCTTTATTTAACTCTAAGTTTAAAGTTTCAGACTAATTTTCAAGGCGTCTTGCTGTTCACACCTAAAGAACTCATCATAACCTAACATTAAGGCAAATCACTTATTCACTCAGCAAATGCAAAATGGAAACAAAGGTAAAATATAAAGAGCTTTAAAGCTTATTAAAAATCATACTACATATAAAAACAAATTTTTAAGTTTGCTTCCTAGCTAGTTTTCTGGTAGCCTTCATTGAAGTTCATTAAAAAGCAATTACTTTCTGAAAAGATTAAATTTTATCTACATAATCGCATCAAAGTTAAATTCACTGTCTTGAACTAATGTAAAAATGAGATCTCAGTAACTATTAATGATTTCAAATTGTGTGCAGTCAGGTAATTTTGATTAAGCACTAATGGAAAAATATTCATCACTCATTCTTAAAGAAAAATGTCATCAGAAAACATGACAAAATTAAGCTTCCTTATAGAAGGATCTCAAGATATAGACTTGTGTATTTTTCTATTTGAAATACTCATATTAAGAAGCAAGCCAGTCTGTATTTACTTAAAGGTTGACTACCGGCAATAACACGTGACATATGCATATTGATAAAAAATCATTCTCCTTAAATAAACATTTGTTATAATACACTGTAGCTAGAATCCTTGAGAGTTATTTAAAACTTTCCTTCACCACTTTTTGACTTTGAATAATTTTTTCATTTCTTAGTTTTATTTTATTTTGTCTTTGGAAAAATCTTGGGGACTAGTATTTGAGGATGTGTAGTTTTTCCAAAGAATTTTCAAAAGATTTAAAATATAAATATAATTAAGTTATGGCTTCACTCTTTAAATTTAAAAGTTGTGTTTATTTTCATTTTATTATAAAATAATGCAACTTACTACACAACTCTGCTTGATGTCTTCCTCAAAATCAAGTAATAATATGCAAATTATTATATATTACCACATTTATTAGAACATAGGTGTAGAATGAAAAGAAAATAATATTTGAAAATTAAAAATCTATTTCTTTAATAAAAGTAAATCCATGAAAGCAAAGACTAATTGAATCACAAGCCTCCATGAGTCACAGGAAAACTTGACTTTTCCTTTAAAAATTTCATCGATGTAACAGAAATATGGACATGTTTTGGTGACTTTTATCAGCAATTTAAAAAAACCCACTTCTAAACACACACACACACACACACACACACACACACACACACACACACACACAAAGAAAACAAAAAGATCTTTGGGAAATCAACTGGATAGTGTCAGGCGTCACAATCAGACCACACTTCCAAAGTTAACAATGTGAAACACGCTATGCCATAGCTTTTCCATGCCTTAGCATTACTTCCACTATGCCCATCAAAATCTAGAGATGGAGGTCAGGCTATGTATCCAGACCGCAAGAGCGCAAGCAGAAACAAGAAACAAACTAACAAGAACAGAAAAAAAAAAAAAAAAATCAACTCTCTTTTGGTTAGAGAATGTGGTTCCTGCCAGAGGAGACAGACACACAGACATATGAATGAAGTCAGAAAATGCAGGTAGAGGGAGAGAAAAGCTTCAGAGTATCACTAATTTAAGAACTTTGTTTAGTCAAACACCAATAAAGGAATAAAAAATGTAAATAGCTTCACACGCAGGCATAAAAACCCAGCACCACTGACAACAAAAGAGAGCTAACAAAACATACGCACATTATTCTGTGTAGAAGAATTTTTTAGGATAAACTATATTTAGTGTTTCCTATTTTATAACTATCTGACACCATTTTTTGGTGACTACTCATACAAAAGTCCTTGATAAAAACTAATGTGTGCTACAGAAAAGATAGTCTTCATGTACTCAGAAAATCGAATTATTAAAAACATATCATTCTCTGACATCTCTGGGCATTTATTTCATTACAGTCCACAAAAATGGTATTTCTATTCCTCCCATACTTCTCTTTTCAATTATTAATTTTCCCTCAATAGTGTTAGTGCTATCCCAAGAATTTTCTTTTTAACTTCCTAATATAAAATAGAGGCTAGTTTTCTGTGATCAAAAATGTACACTGTTGGTCTGCATGCTCTCTTCCTCACAACTTGGCTCTAGGTGACTTGACCTCCCTCTTCATCCTAGCCCTCCACCAGTTTCCATGGCTTCTATGTTCTATGTATTTGTTGTACTCCACTTTTTCATCTCCAGCCTCTATCCAAACCTCGACCACTTTTTCAAAGCATTTCCTTCTCTTAGAAGTCTGCTCTTCCTGATTTTGCTGGGGGCAGGTTGGCACAGGGTAGCATCCAAGGTCCTTTCCTGAGGTTCAATTACATATTCTACTTATGCCTCAGTGAAGTTATGCTCTGCTCTTGTAATATTTTTTTCTTAAATTATCAAAGTCCGTGTGGGGTTCGATTACTGGCAATCAAACCACTTTGAACTGCCAATATGTAGCAAATATGTTTTAATGATTCTCTTATACTTGGTTCAGTGCTCACTTATGTGTTGAATACAGTAGAAACTTTCAATAAACATTAAGATCGCCTTCAGCCAGTGTAGTAGTCACTAACTACATGGAGCCAGGGGAATTGATATGGAACTAACAGCAGCTAAAGTGGGCCATGCATGTAAATATGTATCCAATTTCAAAGTATCAATAACAAAAAGTAAATTATCAGAGCATTTCTATTTTGATTGTATTTTGAAATAATGTTTGAACACATTGTATTAAATAAAACAGATGATTAAAATAATTTTAACGTGCTAATTTTTATTTAATATATCTTCTAGAAATTTGAAATTTTGTATGTGGCACTCATTACATTTGTGTCAGACAGCACTGATTTGGAAAGACTTGCTTTATGTTTTTAGCCTGGAAAAAACTAAAGGACAGTTTTCTCTTGTATCCTACGTGCTTAAAGCTCATACTTACACTTGGATCTGGATGTTTCCAAGTGTTTCTGGAAAGCTATGCCTGCTTGTACTACATGAGATTACACTCACCCCTAGCTACAACCTTCTTCTTAGATGTAAAATTCTATTTAATAAGTGAACATTGGAAACCAGCATTAGATAAAGCTTCGATATTCTACCATATCTGCTCCATAGTAAATACTGGGAGTTAAAGGTAGATACAAAATTATTTTGCCTTAATCATTAAAAAGATTTATTTATTTGAATGCAATAAATTTAATTTCAAGTTTGAGTATATAATATAATCATGACTTATGCTTTCATATAATATAAGTACTTTAAAGTTTTCACATAAGAATAGCAGCTGTCGAATGTCTGTTAAGATTTACTATGCATAGGCTCACTTTCTGAACAAATTAAAATATTAATAAATTTCAACTCAAGATTAATGTGTCTAACAAAGAAACTTATCATCAACACACAGTACTTACTTGGTACTTTTTCATGCTTTTCTGCTGAAAAAGAAAACAATATTACCAGATATAAATGAAAATCAACACGATATCAACAGAATGAAAAGAAGTATGTAATGTAGTTTGATCCTTTTCCTTATTGACTAGGAGCTAATGCAAAATATACCTTTCTAACTCCTGAAAACATGCTTTTAAAATATCTCAGTTAATCTCTTTTATGTATGAAAATATTTAATTTATCAAAAATTATTTATTTCATGTGTTCATGAAAGTTTATACTTTCTAAACATTCTTATTAAAATAAAGAAAAATTGCTGTGTTGTGTATAGACTATTATATCTAAATAAAATTACTCTGTATGATGTAATTGATAGAAATACTTGCTTAAAAATTCAAAATACCTCAAATATGTCATGAAAATTATTTTCTTTGCGCAGACAAAAATGAATATCAATTACACTAAAATTAATAAATTTTAAATACAGAATCAGTTTTTCAATGAAAACTTATAATGCTCTCAAAGTAATATATTTTTATACAACATTTGTACATAGAAAAATAATAGAAAAATTGCCCTAAATATTGCATAAGACATTTGAGCTTCTTGAAAATAAAAGGACTGATAACATGTCCATTCTATCCATCTTTATTAAATTGAAAGGGCAAAGCTGGAACTTAAAAGTTTTTAAAGGATGTTTATTATTTACTTTGAGACACGTAGCGTTTCTAACATAAGCCTTAAAATATGAATGTAAGAATTAAGTTGTGCCAAGAGAAAATAATTTATTTGGAATACTTATGTTTTTACTGATATTATAACAGCCTACTTCATGTATAAAATCCTAAGATAAAACGATTGAGCAAAAGACTTTACTATAACTTTTTTTTCTTTAAAAAATATCAGCAATAGTTCGGAAGACAGGGATTTAGGAATATACCGAGATGCAATGATCTAGCTGTTCAATGAAGGAATGAGTAAGAGGTGTGTACTTTCAAAAACCTCTGAGTTAAACTTGTAATTTAATGTGCAAAAGTTTTTCTCTACTTTTCATTCAAAATATGAAGAACTTAGAAATGAGATAATCAAAGGGCATCTTAAAGAGAATATCCACACAGTGCGGAATTCTTCTAAATTGAAGTAAAAAGAAGCCTCCATATATAGCTCAAGTAAATCACTCTCTTGGGAGCAAAGAGGGATACATTTTTGTCTTTGATGGATTTGATTGATAGAAATCTTTCAATTATGTTTGCAACAATTTGATAGGATAGTACAGTGTGATTGAATGGCTTGAACCATTAGTCTTTGGACGTAGACTTAGAACAAATCTTGTCTTTATTATGGAAACATTCTGAAATGCTAGGTTTCCCTTCAGTACACATCTGTAAGTAAGAAATCATAATTGGGTTAGGATGAAATGAAATAATAGTAAAAGCACATATAGCTGTTGGCTTTCTAAGTAATTTGTTTCTTCTCATTCTTCTTGCTGATTATCTCAAAAATAATACTGAGCAATATTTTGAAGACAATAGCGGGGTATAAATTTTGTCCCTATGTCATACCACAAATGTAACTGGCTTTTTTAATGAAAATTTTACCCTTTGATATTACTAATAATTACTTTAAAATTATTCATTATTACATGGCTAAATTATATAGCTAGACATGTCCTGCCTTTTAATGATATATATGACAGTAAATAGCTAAAGGCAAGTAGAATACATTTCATTTCCCCAACTGCAGATCTATGTATTTACTATGCATGAATATAGTTGGCTTGATTATGATATGTTTAACTATAGTTTCAGAATTTAAAGCAGATTTTTAATTAAGTAAATATATCAAGAATTGTGTCACCCAGGTGGTATGTATTCAGCTAAAAACTGTACTTAGCATTTATGATAATAATAATACCAAAATTATTTGTTTTTAGGAAAAAAATCTATTTTCCATTTGTACATGGACATTTTCTACTTTGTGTAGGCTAAATTAAAGTACCAACACATATAAAATAAAAAGATTAAGTTAGCTAAATTTTCTTTAGTCATTGATGAAGTAAATTCCAATTACATTTTTAAACTTCTACAGGAATGTTATATTTGACAGTATATCAGGTATAACAGTCTTTTATGATAAAAATGTCTTTCTCTGTGTGTATTGAAGTACTTTTTCCAAGTTCCTGTTCTTAATAGTACTGATTTCTTCACATTTTCTAAGCTTTCATTGAGATGTAAGCTTTCTGTTAAGACTTTCTGTTATCACTCCCTGTTCTTTAAAGAATGTTTCTACCCGATTTAGTGACTTTAAAAATTGATGATAATATTAGTATTAAAATTGATGCCAATAAACATCGACGCAAGCCGGGAATTTCCATAGCAATATATCATGTGACTATCTGTGAGGCTTAACATGATTACCTTTTGTCACATTACGTAACTGAAGACTTTCCTTTCGGGTTGGAGCTGATTAAAGGAAATATAAATTAGAACATACGTTTTTCAAAATAGCATTTCAATTAATTTTTTGCCTCAATTCACACAGATTGAAATGCATATAATGTGTTATAAACATTATAAATATTTTCTCTTTTCATTGTACCAAATTTTGTCTTCTGTTCAACCAATAGAAAACAAAATAAATGTTAGTAGTAGTTTGTTTTGTTTGCATAAACAGACAGGTATAATGAATACATTAATTGGAATTCCTGAAAAATAGTTCATCTGATTAGCTGAATTTGGGGATATGTAAAAAGGAACATTTCTGGCTTTGCCAATCATTCTGACACATCGAAAGATGTTTTTATGCTGGCCAGAAGAAAATTCTATGACAATTAAGGCCCTGAAATATTTTTCTGCTAATTAAATTACAATAAACGATGAGTCTATTGTATGATGTTGCATGGTGCGTATTCATAAGCACAGAAACCCAGTATTGTGAGGAAAGAAGCTCATCGTGGCACAGGGGCAGGTGCTCACTTTCATGGGCAGGACCCCCACGTATTGCTACTCTGACACCCCCCTACCACATACCCGCTTGTATTTGATGGATTTCTTCTTTGAGGCAGACTTGCATTCAGCACATACCGTACTAGAAATTTTGTTCACAAAATGATTCTGAACTCAATATGTAGCCCAGGCTGGCCTCAAACTCACAGCAAATTCTCCTGCCTCAGTTCCTCATGATCTGGAAGTAGAGGTGTGCACCACCATGCCAAATTTTTGTGGTGCTGGGGACTCATATCCAAGGGTCTGTATTTGCTAGGAAAGTGCTTTAACCTCTGTGCAATTCCTCCAGCTCTCCATTTCTCCATGATTAAAAAATTACTTTATTCTTCTTTAATATGCTTCACTTCTGCTGGAATTGAGTGGCAATTTACAGTAATATGCAATATATTAAACTAATAAATATTATAGTATAATCCCATGCTGTGCTAGAATTGAATCCAGAGTCTTCTTGCTGAGCCGTGTCTTTAACTTTTATTTTTATTTTTGAGACATGTCCTGCTAAATTGTCAAGTTGCTCTGCCTGGGCCAAACTTAGAATTCTCGGCACTGAGATCACATGTGTGTGCTACTATGCCTGGCTGATAAATCTTATTTATTAATATATCTTGTTAATGTTTGCAGGTAAATTTTGTTGTCAAAATTCAATTTCAGAAATATTATGAAGTCCATGATATTAATTGAATAATACCAAGTAGACTCTGTTCCAGACTCTAAATTCCCTTTTCTTATAGAGTTTTAATAATAATTTGAAGTCTACAACTTCTGCATAAATGAACTGTAATTCTGATATAAAAGTGATGTAAAAATTAGTGCCCATATTTTGACAAACTTTTTGAAAGTCACATAAAGTGGGTAATTACTTTTTATCCTTTAATTTTATGGCTATTAAAAATACATGTCTTAAAAATGTCACCTTTGAAAAAGAACTATCACCTTTACCTTTATCTTCCTTTTCAGATTTTTCAACTTTCTTCTTCCCTAAGTGGGGGAGAAATAAATCAGGCATTCAGAAAATATGATTTTGTTTTTCTCATCCTTGAAGTAAACGCTTGGAGATGAAATCATCCCCTGAGGGGGTCGTGAGGGTTAGGTCGCTACCATTTTCCGACATGGAGTAAAAGAAATCGCTCTTTGAGAAATGACATTCTGTCTACATTCAGCTATGTGTATGCATACACATATGTGTATTCTTACACGACTTAAAGTGAAGCTAGAGTAGGATCACATTTATTAATAAGTCTAAGATTAAAAGAACAGGAAAATGCATACTTAGGCATACATGAGAACTTGAGTGGTGAGGTGGATTCTCAGCAAATAAGCTAACAAATGATAACAGTGAAAAAAACCTAATTTTCCAAGCTAGTATCTCCCTTGAATGTTGGCTACAGTGTCCAATCCAGGGACTTCGTTGACTGATGCGTTTTACTGTGTCTTTCAGACAACAGTGGGAAAGAAAACGATATTTCATGAGCAATAACAAATTATGTGGTCAAACTTGACACGTGTTGTTTCTCTTAATCCATAAATCTTTTGGAAAGTAATTTTTGCCTGATTGTAGGTCAGAAAGCTGATAATTTGGCAAGTTAAGGGATTTTTGTAAATGCTACAGAAATAGACAATAATTCAAATTTACATAGTGTTTTTACAATTTAATGTTGCCTTTTCTGAGGCAGTAAATATTTACCTGATTCTGTGACTTCTGATGTCCCCTCTTTAGGGAAAAAAAGCATATAAAAGATTAAATAAAAGACAACAAAAGTATTTCAGTAGTAGATACCTGAACTTCATTTTCACATATTACTATGTTACTATAGAACATTTACTCAAAAGGACAGAAAATGTTGATAATTGATATTTCTGAAAGTCATAACTAGTCATCTATTTTAATAATAGCAATGTTCTATAAACTAATCTAAGAATATGCATCTAAATATGAGGTAATTAATAACTTCTAGTCCTTTGGTTGTTTTTGTAATTATACATTATTCACTTCTGACACACAAATGTTTAACATAGTCTTTATTTATACAAGTACACCTTCATTCATTGGGTATTATTCAAAGAAATAATAATGGTGAGGGAGATAAAAGAAAAGGAAAAAAGAGAAAATAAAAAAATACAAGAAAATAAGCTGTGCTTCTAGTGTTGAGTATAAGTGAGACAGTTCTGAAATTATATTTGCTTTTAGTCTCCTGGAATGCAGGACAAGCCTTTCTTTTGGTTGTTTTATTTAATTCATAGACAAATAATATATCTAAATATAGCCAGCATACTTTTTCCCTTGAAAATATGTACTAAGGAGAGAATTTTTTTTTCATTCCCTGAAGGTGTAAGATATCTCTCCCTTAAATATTGTTTTCTATAAACCTGAAGTACTAGTTATTAGTTTTATATAATTCTGGAAGCCATATTTATAATTGGATGGGGATAGATTTATTAAAGTCTAACAATGAAGGTAAAAAGTGAAAATGTTTTCTAATCAAAAATAGTATTTTGAAGTGACTAGCAATTCAATCTAACTTTCAAACCTTAATTTTAGTAGTATTCTTCACAATACTAGCTATAATGCAAGTCAGTGTGTTAGAGACTTCTGCAAGTTAAAGGCAATATTTAATGTTTAAGATAGGCATGAAATCTGTTCAGAAGAAATTATAGTTGCATTTTTAAGAAACTTGTCATAATATTAAGAAAGTACATTAGTTTCTGGCATCTCAAAAATTTTACAGACTCTTTATTGAATTCATATACTTTTCCAAGAGCAAGTCTTGGTTATATCTTGACAGCATGATATAAATAACTTCATTTCTGACTTTTTCATTTTCACATTGAAATGCCGTAAATAATGATACTGAACTACTAAAAACCATGTATCTCAAATAAGGTCCCATGTATCTTATTTAAAAAATAAGAAAAGAAAAAGCTAGGGAGTTTCCATTAGATAATTAAAGACGGAGCAGTGAATTTTTCTTAACCAACAGTGTGACTATTAAAAGGACCTTCCTATTATGTTTATTTAATACACGCTGACAAACAGCACAATATAGACAAAAGAGAGATAACCATGACACATTTTATGGACTGATAGGTGTTCATTATAGATGTATCAACTACAAAGGCAAGACAACTGTACATATTTCAGTGCACAGCTTCTGAGTATAACATGCGCTTAATAGGTGCTCAATAAATTCAGGTTCTCGGGTTCTCGGATAGAATACATGCAATATTTTCTCTCAACTGAAATTTCTTGTGTACATTATAATATAATGGTTATTACATTAATGAACATTCCATGCCTTAAACTGTACTTCTGATTGAATAAAATTATAAAAAGAAAATGCAATAGAATATTATTAAAACCTTAAAATGATACACTTACTTGAAATTGGTTTTGGTTTCTCTAAAAGTAAAGAAGAGAACATGAGTGATACTTTTTATACATAGTTAATATATTAGCCTTTTCCATTTGGAATTTCTGATTTTCATAGTTAAAATTGAAATAAGTATAAGTGGATATTAAAATAAGCAAAAAGGAATGCATTTTGACTACGTTTAGGATATACTCCCAATGAGCTCACCATAGAGCTACTGTTAAAGCTGCAATATATGGAATTTTGTCTTTGAATTGGTAAAATGTGAATGTTTACAATAAACTGAATTTCTTAACTGTTTCTGAATGCCAATAAGGCATACTCTGCTATTATATTGTCTTTTCCGAAAATACAAGAACAGGATGAATGAAAGGTTCACTCCTTAAAAATCTCAGGAAAAATAATAGATGGTAGAATAAAATCTAAAGCATGTAAATATATTATTTCTTTCTCAGATATATCTTGACACTATCAACAAAACTATTCATTTTTACACTTATGAATAAGTTCTATTCATTCATAAAATACACAGCGTCTGAATGCAATTGTGAAGAATTTGAATTATACAAAATTAGGCAAATTAAACTAATGTATTTTGTGGGAATATAAACTGATACATCTTTTTACAAAGAATAATTTGGAACCTTTGTAAAAGTTACATTAGATAAACCTTTTTATTGAACATCCAACTTAAAGTATTTTACCGTTAAAGTAACAAAACCAGACACTTTTTGTCCAATCAAAAATCTAGAAAGGAAGATATACTTATTTAATTTATATCTTTAAAAGAGGATGATGAATCAACTTTAATATATGTTTAAGAGCCTTCTTAAATAAATTGTGTAAAACTATATAATTAATTCTTTCATTATATTATTTTACTTAAAATATATAATACTAGGAGTAGTTCAGAGAATGGGAGACTTGTTGCAATATTATTCATCTCTTTGTTTTCCTCTGTTCTTCTAGTACCTGGTAGAATACCTACCATTAATGAGTTAATTATTCATATAGTGATGTTATTAAAAGCTTCAATAAAAGTTCTAAACTAGGAAATTGAGGAAAGAATTATATTATGCCACAATTTGTTTTAGAAAAAGATATATATAAAGCATATGAACATATAGATTTATACCAGGATGATACTAGATAGGTTATATTAAATAAATAGAAAATACAGTAAAAATAACAGAGATAATCTATTGAAATATTTTAATATTTTTGAAACAGGTACTAGAAAAATAGAGAAAAATAATGAGATTAATTTTTTTCATTTAGCCTTTCAGTCTTTGCACTACATAAAGTATTACATATTTAAGTAAAATAATATTATGAAAGAATTAAGTTATTTATTACATAATAAAACAACTTCTATTTCAAAAAATACCTCAAATTGAAAATCACTAATAGTGATATTTGACATAGGTAATGTGATAGAATATTTTTAACTATCAAATGAATTAAATTCATCAGTATGATAAATGACAATGATATTGAGAGCAGTTAATATCAAACATCGTGAAAGGAATACGTGCTTCTTTAAAAAATCAATTTTTTTTTGTTTTTATTGGTATATTATAGTAGTATGCTTGTTAACTCATGTGCTTGATGATAATATCACAGCTCTGTGTCCACTATGCCAGACTGCAATGCAAAATCACAAGACTAAACAGTTCTAGGAAACAACAAAAAATGCTTACATGCGTTGCTTTCGTGAAAACAGTGAATTGAGAAGGAATGTAAACCAAAGAGAGAGAGAGAGAGAGAGAGAGAGAGAGAGAGAGAGAGAGAGAGAGAGAGAGAGAATACCTGTTTTAACAGATGGAGGTTCTTTTTTTGGATGTTCAGCTTTTTCTGAAAAAGGAAATCAAAGCTCATTGGCCATCAGTGGATTCTTCCTGCGGTAAGCATTTCTCACTCACTCATTCGCAGGAAATCTGTTTACACAGAAGGCATGCCCTTAAAGCCATAGTTACACAGCTTGGAACACGGAAAGCGTACAGTCACAGAAACACATTGCAAAAAGTTAGATTCGTTCTTGGAAAATGCTGTGAAAAGTTTCTCCTTCATGTAGCTGAGTAAAAGTGCCAGGGTGTTAGTCCTTCGGGACCCAGATGGATTGAAAAGAAAAGGATGGGATATGCCAAATAGTGGAATAAGAGGATAAGGATTTTTCTTTACTGCTGAGAGCTGAGTCATTCCTTAGAGACGTTTTAAATTAGATGAAATTTTCCCTTAGTATTTTTATCAGCTCCTCTCTTTACCTTCTGACTCATAGTTTCCTTCTTGCAAGGTCAGGAATAATTTAGTGCCAGGCATTGGTTCTTTATTTAAAGTGTATTCCAGTTTGTACAATTCTAGAGACTACCTCACGCTGCAGTGCAGTTTTAGTGACCTATATCACATTCACCTTCCAGATCCACTTGGAATTTTTACACTCAATCTCAATTAATTCTAAGACATGACAAATGGAATCAAACTTTGTGAGAAATTGACATATTACTAATCTTGTGAAATATTTGAAGCAGAAAGTAAGATGTCACTTTCTTTCACCAAAAGTGGAATCTGAAATAAAAGCATGCGGTGGGATAGCTTAAATGAAACAGAATATTTGGAGACTATGTACACGCTCTTGCCCATAACTTCCAAGGCAGGAATGTATTATTAGTATTGGGTTGTTCTAGATGTCTACTTGTCCTTTTCTTTCTTTGCTTCTGAACTTAGAGATTCTTTGAAAGTACTACAGATTTTTTTCTGTGTCCATGTCATGCACCAACTGTGAGGTAAGCAGGAAGACAGAAGACTCAATGTGCCATAAGATAAAATTGGATATTTGTAAGATAGGGATCAACAGCATTCAAAATTCAGCTCCCTGAGCTGAATTTGCAAAAGTGTTATATCAAATAAGCATGCAAATAAAAGAAAATTAAAAAGCCAATATTTAAGGTAAGAGACTGTAAAAAGAGCACTACTACAAAACAAAGACAATTCAAACATTAATAATATAACACATATATATTCAAAATCAATGTTGTAGGTTCTTAGGAAGTGCATGAATTCCAGTTAGGCCATATGTCCTGCACTAAGTATATGATCCTCCTACCTTGCTTCCCACATTTTCTCTTGGACCTTGACAGTCCATTTTCAATACAGGAGCTCTTATAATAAGATGACCAACAGTAGTGACTTATGCCTTCAACTGAGGCTTTGTTACATAACTGTGGATCATGCAAGAACCAACACAGTATAGAATTAAGGTCTGCGTAACAATGGGCAGGTCAGGCATTTAAAAATAACTATCATTATTGTCTCTGTATCCCAGCTATACAATGAAATGGAGGATTTTTGAAGGCTACACTCACGGGGAAATTTCATGATTTTAATAGATAAATGGCAAAATTATTTGCAATTATGTAAATTTGTAGGAGAAATACTGTCTTTAGTGTAATCAATGCAAATTAAAGCAAACAACATCAATAAACATAAAACTAACACTAAAAATTATACCTCATTTTATTCTATTTTGTTATTCTCTTAACTGTCAGGCATTTTGTGCCCTCTATGTAGTCACTTGTTTATTAATAATGACGCAACTTCCATTTTTTGTAAAACAATAATGGATCATTAATTAATAGTGAAAAACAAAGGGTTATGTCAAAGCCATAGCAATAATATGAACATAGATTTACAGGCCATTGACTTATTAGTCATATTGTACATAACAACTTTGTGAAATCAAGCAAATTGTTAAAATTGAAATGATCAGGCAATACTTTTAGGGTGTTATTATTTTTTATTTCTTACTCGGTGGCTTGGGCTTGTCTGTGGAGAATAAATGGAAGTAGATGGTACAAACCATGAGAAAAGTAAGCTTTTTACATTTGCATTTATTTGCCCTTTAGTTTAGTTTACCCTTTAGCTTAAAGTTAACTTGTTTTTCCTAAGTATTATTATTTACTGTTAACAAGTAATCATATTGCTTATTGAAAATCTTACAAGGCATATAAAGACCTATTAAATATAAAACAATCTATTTGGTTCACAAATACGTTAGCTAAC
Source organism: Ctenodactylus gundi (assembly GCA_004027205.1). Classification (NCBI taxonomy): domain Eukaryota; kingdom Metazoa; phylum Chordata; class Mammalia; order Rodentia; family Ctenodactylidae; genus Ctenodactylus; species Ctenodactylus gundi. Next base: position 258,167 of record PVKB01000274.1, on the reverse strand, counting down.
TTCTCCATTTTCCCATAGAAAACAAGACCCACATAATAGAATGAAATACGAAGGCATATTAGCACCTTTAAGAGCAAATTAGAAGAACATTACCTAACATTATGATTTTGGGCAATGATTTGAAAAGAATATGGTCATATGAGGTGGTGTAAAATGTTCTAAGGAAATGTTTTTCCTACTCAGACCTATAGTGATAGTTATTGATGTAGATGAGATGGGAGGACTGTGACTGTGAGACCAAAACAAGACCTTGTCTCAAACAAAGAAATAATTAATTATCTTTTGAGTTATGAGTGATATTTTCCTTTAAGAAACTACAGTTAAGTCGCGATTATCTGATTACAAGAAAGAAGTGAAAATCTCTTCCTGGCTGGGTACCTAGGATATCTGCTTTGGAATCACATGGAGATTTTGCGGTTCAAGGTATCAGTTGAATTAAAGACTAAACGTTTTTCTTTTTCCATGTAAAGAGGGTTTCAAATTTGTAAGAGTATGTGCATACATGTTTTTTCTTTTTCTTACAGGAAGTAATGAAGAATGGACCATTTTTTATTTTAATATAATGTGTTCTACTGGTCATTTTTAATGCAGATTTAAAAAATTATATAACCACAAAACTGTGTAGAACTCTTTCATAAAAGGAAATTATCCCAGGTAATTTATTTTTAAAAAGAAGGTTTCAGAATTCTGTGGTTTTAAGATTTGAGGAAATATGGTTTGAAAATAAATTTAAGGATATAGGATAATTAATGCTTACCATACATATCTTCATAAATTCAATGTAAGCTTAGGTTAACCACACTTTAAATGATGGGTGTGCTACTCTAGTTTTTTTCTTTTTTAATAAAAGCTTTACTGATTACATCTCCAGTTATTCACAAAAGTTCAGAATCTTAGAATCTACAAGCTTCAGGGAAGATGTGAGCATACTAGAATAGCATGAAACTGATATAAAGAATAAGAAAAACACAAAATATCTTATTTACCTGTTTTTTCTACTGTAGAAGCTTTTACCTGCTTGGAAACCTTTTCTTCTGTGATAGAAAAAATGTCAACACGAGTAGAAATTTTGAATTTTGAGAACATTCATACAAAGTAGTGTCATATTTCAACCTTGATATTTTGTATTCTCTTTGAAATAACAAACAAAATGCTGAGAAAAACTTCTCGGTTTTCTCAATAAAAATTATATTTAAATTGAATAAGACCAAAAAGAAAATTTGCCCATTCAAGAACTCCTTTGCTTCTTCCACTGTAGAAATCTTCCTATTTAATTTGTCTCCTAATCTGCCAATAAAATACTTCCTTTTTCCTATACTATAACACAATTGCATTTTATCCACATAAAAGTGTATTTCATTAAATATTTATTACAGAAGTGATTTTAACATTTCTTAAGCAGATACCTCACTGGGAGCCCAAATTTCTTACAGGGTGCCGCTGGGAGAGTGAATAGGTAGTATATGTGTGGAAAATTGTCTGTCCTGCATGATTTCATAAAGCCAAGAAGTTTGAGTCAAAGCAAAGAGATTATCACAATGACTCTACATCAAATTAAACTCCTGAGACATTCAGAATTGGACAAGAACTAAATGGTCAAAGCTGAAGAAAAGAAACCTACCTAAAAGGTTTCATCTATCAGAAATGTGTGAGCCTTGTAACTGAAATGAAATGAGTGGTGGCTGGAAGACCGTGTGTCTGATACACATGCAGACACAATTCTTTCATAACCTGCACTTCACTTTTATGTGAGTTCCATTTGAAACACAGCAAAAGAAGTTTTCATTATTGACTTAAATTAAGTGTTTCTCAAAGTTTGGTTTCCAAAGTTTCATTCCTGTCAAGGCAGTTTTTCTCTCCTCTCCACACTCCAGACCCACTTTCTTTGTTCCTGAACTTTCCATTATTATTGTCTCATATATTTTAAGTCATAGACAAATCAAATCAAAGTGACTCAAACTCATTACATACAGATTTTCTGAGGTACAATTTTAAAATGTCAGAAAATATTTTAGAAAGCAGATATTCTTAATTTTTCACAGATTTTTGACCCAACCATGTTTCTTTTAATTATAATATGCTCCACTGGTCATTCTTTACACAGATTTAAAAATCACATAATCAGTGAATAAACAATTCATGGAAAAAATGCATAATATTCTCAAAATCAACCAATGCTTGGGTAATCTCAAAGTTAAATAAAAGCTTGATTTATTTTAACTTATAACATGAAAAATGATTAATATATAAAATTATTCATTAATTTAAAATTCTAAAAAATTTTGTTCTTCTGAGTGACTTTGTTTGAGTAATCTTGTGTCTTTATAAGAAGAACATGTCTATCTACCTCTACCTTCTTCTAAATGCCAAGCCCATAATCTAATAATCATAAAGAGCGGCAAAGATAAAGAAAAAAAGGAGAACAAAACAGAAGTAATGTTCATTCCCTCAAGTTCTTGAGATTTGTTGGGCATAAGATTACATTTGAATTCGAAAGAGCCAATCTAAATTTTAAATTTTCTAAGAATGTCTTGCCTAAAACAGCCAAAAGCCTAGAAATGCCAACTCATAGACTTGAGTGCTGGCTTAATGGTTTTTTGAGGTAAACTTTCCAATGGGAAGGACCGGCTAGGCATCTACTTGTGTCTGAACTGTTCAAGTTCAGAGGACACGTGCACGCGAGTGCACAGGTGCACCACATTCACCCCCCCCACACACACACAAACTAAAATCGGCAATGTTCAAACATAAATAGTCCGACATAATCTTAGCTTCAGTCTCTATTCTTCCTTCTACAACTATGACAGTAAGAGACAATTGGAGAATACAAATATCATAGGCAGAATACCTGGTTTACCATGAGAAACAGTCTTGTCTATTTTCACTATGTCTTGTTCTGAAAATAATACAACAAACTTGTGAGATGTTAAAAACATTATGTTAATACATACTGAATATATTCTATGAATATATTGTATGATTTTTAAAATAAAAAATATTTTTAAAAATTATGCTCAAGAAAATTTTTTTCTAAGCTTTCATGTTGTTCTAGTTCATACAAAAAACACAAAATTTGGTTCATGGAATCAGTGTGTTCAGAATTCTTATTTATATGTAAGCATCTGCTAGCATAGTTTGTAATGCAGCATGAATACAAAATCACATAGAAACAAATGGTTTTAGGAATATGCAGAAATTTTCAAGTAAAAAGTGTACAAAGATACAGGAGAAATTAATGTACATACTGTGTACTTGTGCTTTTTCAGCTGAAGCTAATAAGAAAGAAAGAAATAATATACTAAACTTAGTTACTTAATATACTAAATTTAGTTACTTAACAAGCTGCAGTACTTAACAGAGACAAATACAAGTTTTAAATGGTGCAAAACCTAACCAGCCTTTAATGATATTGAACTTGTGGTTTAAAAGATGCATAGATCTGTTGAAAGACACTCACTTGCCACAATTAAATATAATCAGGAAAATAAGCCTTAAAACAATAAATATTTATGAGCTTTCTTGCATTAAAAATATGTTGCTTACAAATGCTATTAGATTCTAGCTACAATCAATTGCCAGGAAATCGCTGGTGAGAATTAAAAGGGTGAGATAGTGTTACATCTAGATCTGGAATTTTAAATTTGTTGATAATAAAGTATTTTTATACAAGTTTTATACTACAGGAATAGCTTTCCAGGAGCTGCAGGGTTTTCTAAACTTGCCTCAGGTCAATGCTAGTTGGTACCAAAAGTAGGATTTAACCATTAAATACCAATGTCAACTTGGAAATGTCACCTAATTTTTGGCCAATATTATCCTTAACAAAATGATAGCCTGATAGGATTTGCCTGGGATGGTCTCTTGGTAGAGGTTTCCAAGGTTTGAAACAAGTCAGATATGGAGTAGATCCCCTGACCCAACACTTATCAGCTTAAAGGTCTTAAAAATTTTTTTGAACCTGATCTGCTTGACTATTTTTATGGATAACTGAGTACAAGCAATAACTCTATTACATATATTTTAAACAGTAAAGGAAACAAACAAACAAACAAAAACCCATGATCCTGGTGTTCATTGCACTATCGAGGTTTAGTTGGTCCTCCTCATCTTTCACTTGCTACTCCAAATTTCATCATGTCAAGAATTTATGCTTTGCTGACTGTTATTGAAAATAAATCCACAGATTACATAACCATACTTGATATCAAAGGACTTCAGAGATGTGTTCTAAGATCTGGGTTTTCTGTTGTGGTTTACTGGGTATTTTTGTCAATGAGACATGCCAATTTCACCTAATCAACTAGGGCAAAGTTATATTAAGTAGCAGAATGAAGAAAAAATAAGGAGCTAGGAGACTTTGTAAGTTCCCCAGCTCGAGATGAGCCTTTACTATGTCTAAAATGAAGGAAATGTTAGCCCTGATACTATTTAAAATAAAAATGTTCTTACCTGGTTTTGGTTCCTTTTTAATTTGTAGTTCTGAGGGAGAAAAAGGCAGAAATTTTTAATTCTGAAAGATAAACTATAGAATAAATTTATTTTTGAAATCTTTTAATTTTGTTTGTGGTACAGGAAAAAGAATTTTATTAACCATGACTTCTCTCTCATAATCTTTTGTCAATGGTGGACTGATAAAGATAGCATAATCAGAAACTTGGTTTTTGTTTGTCTTCTATCGATTTATTTCTACTAATAATTGTTCATTTATTTCTACTAATAATTGTTCTAAACCTAAACTGTCTACTGGTTATAAAGAATACTTTACTGGGAAATAGTCCCAAACTAATATAATATGAATGACTTAAATGAGAAAGGAAAAGATTGTTTGAAATACATCTAAATGGGTACTTACATACTTTTTCGGTAATTTAGGCAAATAATGGCATGACTTAAATGTGTTCCCCAAAACAAATACTTAGCTCTAACTCCCAGGACCTGAGAATGTGACCTTATTTGGAAATCGGTTTGTGCAGGTGAAATATGTTAAGGTAGGATGAGGTCAAATAGAGTAGCGTGAGTTTATATGAAGAGAAGAGACACAAAGGGAGGAAGTGCTATGTGAAGACAGAGACACAATTTAAGCAATGAGCCAGCAAGCCCAGGAACACCCGGAATTTCTGTCTGGCGAAGGCTAGGCTCTAGTGGCAGTGAGGAGGACTCTCCTAGAAAGGGAGTCGTGCTCTGTGTCCAGAATTGTGAGGAAATAACTCTTTGTTTAAGCACAACAGTGATGCTGGGTGCTTTAAAACATATAAAGAAGCTAATAGCCTTTGGAAGAAGGAAGTGGGGTGTTTCTGTGAGGAATGCTTACAAATGTAGAAGTGATTTTAGAGTTAGGCACCTGGGAGAGTTTTGAGGCAGTTGGTGAAAAAAAAAAAAAAAAAAAAACATGGCTCATCTCTAAGTAACTATTACGGGCAGAAGTCTTGACATTAAAGTCTGTTCTTCTAAGAGCTCAAAACACTTGAGGGGAGCTCTTTAGAAAGTTCTATTTCTTAGTTTGTTCTGTGTTCTAAAAACAGACTATTATATACCATGTAATCTATATAGCAGAGAAGCTTGCTTCTTATATTTTTGATGGTTGGAAATACCGAGAAAAGATCAAAGTTTTGTGAGTCTATCCGCAGAAGAAGGGCTGTGTCCTCACAGGGCAGAAGTGGAAGGGAAAGAGAGTAAACAAGATGCATACAGATGCAGGAATCCTCTTGTGAAGATGCTTCAACCCTTTCATGAGAAAGGCGTTCCTTGGCCTAAGTGACTTCTTCAAGCCCTGCCTCTTGATACCAACATTGACAACTCTTGATTTTGAAGGAATACATTCAAACTGAGGCATTACGTATGTATGTTTATCTGTGTATGTCTGAACAGAATATTGTTTTGAACAGGATATTAAAAGTGGCTTTTCTCATAAGGAAGTGAGAAACACATCATCAGATTCTATAAAAATGGAATTTGTATTATAAAGAAGCAAGGACTTAGATGAAATTTGCTCCATTGAGTGGAAGGTAGAATTTGCAAGAGAATAACTTGGATATTTAACTGAGACATTTTTCCTAGCACAGTTTGGAAGATTCAAACTGACATCTTTTGCTTCTTTGAAAGAACATTCAAGTTAAAGAAAAATAGCCAACAACAACAACAACAAAAAAGGAATCATCATCATCACCTAGGTAGTGTTCCCTAGAGGCAAAGTAAAGGGTGTGGGTGGGGGGAGTGAGTGGGGATGAGATCAGGTGTGTGACTCATGGATCCAATCAAATATCTCAGTTGAAAACAAGTGGAGAAATACAACCCAGAAAACACCTGTGGAGGATCCTCTGATACAATGTCTTGCTCTTTTATGAATTGCATGGGAACTTGACCATGCTTTTGGGAATTTTTGTAGAAGAAAAATAGCTAAGCTTAGTGGTACAGGCCTGTAGTCCCAGCACATCGGTAGCCTGAGGCAGGAGGGCAACAAATTTGAGCCCAGTGTAGGTGAGTTGAAAACTTAGTGGGAACTTGTCTCATGAAAATAAGGGGCTGGGGATGTAACTTAGAGTGAGGACTCTGTTTTCAAATCTTCAGTAATGGGAAAAGAAAGTACCAGAATAAGCCAAAGGGTCAAAGACATGATGACATAAGTTAGAGGTTGATTCAAAGGCTTAGAATGACGGGCCTCGTGGAACGGTAGGGCTAGTACCTCTGAAACAGAGGAACCACCACTACGTGAAGACTGAGCATTGAAAAGAAAATATCACACCAGATTTTTCATCCATACCTACTTTAGATGTCTTTGATAATTCAATTTACAACTTTTAATCACAAACATTCAGGTAAAATTTAGACTTACACATTAATACTATAATGATTAAGAATTTAAGGATATTGTGATGGCAGAAATAAATTTTGCACAGGTGAAAGATGTAAATTTTGGTGAGGTAGGAAGTGGACACTTCTGAAATGAACTGCTTTTTTCCTAGACAAGTTTAAGTCGTAACTGCCAGTATCTTGAAATGTGATCTTATTTGGAAATAGGGTCACTGTAGATGTGATTAGTTAATATGTGCTCATGGGGCAGTAGGTGAGTCCTTCATCCTCCATGACTGGTGTCCTAATGAAAAAAAGGAGAGGAGATACAGAGACAGAAAAATGGAGAGACATGCTCGTGATGGCGATAACAGAGACTGGAGTGACAGCTCCAATCCGAGGAACACAAGAGACTGCTGGCACCCACCAACAGCCAGGAGAAACAAGGAACGGTTGTCCTCTGTAGGTTTCTCTTGAGACATGGACCTCATGACACCTTGACTTCATACTTTTGGCTGGCAGAATTGCGAGAGTCAAATTTATTTGTAATGAACCTAATTTGTGGAACTTTATTAATGCAGCACTATCAAATTACTACAAGTAGATAAAGGGAACCAACATTCTAACTGTTTTCTGGTTGCTGTGTGTTCATTCGAACAATTTCTGCTGCCTGTTGTGGCTCTCAGAAATGTTCTTCTGATTCAGGTGCCCAGAAAAGTAGAGGAAGTTATAAGCAGCCATGTTTCTGATAGAGTGACTGTAAACTATGATAATCAGGGAAAAATATGAGTTTTGTAATAGTCAACACAGTCAATTTTTTCTTTTGAGCATGCAGTTTTTCAGAGATTTCATGCATTTAAATGAGGTTATTATCTAAGAGTAGATACCACATATAGAGTATAAGTATCATATATGTGTGTGAATATCTATGTACAAATATATATATATATATATATATATATATATATATATATATATAGGTATATATATAGAGAGAGATAGATAGATAGATAGATAGATATCTATGAGAAGGCCAAGGACAAAATTTGGTTTCATTATTGCACTAATTTGATGTAAATATGCAGAAATATGCTATTCATTGTAAATATGAGAAGCAGATAAAATTTATGCATAATATATACATACCTTGCTTCTCTTCCTTTTTAGTTTGTTGCTCTAGAAGAACAAATAAATATTTGCAATAACGATAAAATGATAACACTCATTTTCAGTGTGAATGCATGTTTCTGGTATATATAGCTCATTGTTCTATTATATTAATTTTCTTTTACTTATAATCATAGTAAATAAATACAGACAAGTGAAAGTCTCTCAGTATCAATCAGAATAAGAATTGAGAAGAATGGAAAACAGAGCTGTGATTTTTAATAATCAGGTTACAAAAGTTACTGACTTCTAACTCCAGTAAATAGACGATATTACAGAATTCCTGAATAGTGTATTCTCAGAAATACACTTTGAATAATAAAACTATTGTCTATGAAAAATATTTAAGCCTTTCACTTTATGCAAGGTATTCAACATACAATCAGAGGACAAGTACCAGCATGCACTTTAGGTTTGTTTTTGTTTGTGTAGTTATTCATGCATATGGCATGTATGCAGCATACCTGAAGGCTTAGGTTTGACTTCTTTGCCTAGAAAAAGTTGAAAAAATATTGAATATTGAGCCATACTGTACTTATTGAAGTGACATTATTACTTAACATAAGAAATATATATTTCAAAATGAAATCAAATGATAAAGATTCTAGCTATCCTTTATTATTGAAAGGGTATATTACATGTAATTTAATTTCTATGACCAAGTTAATTAATGGAAAATTTATTATAACTCATAAAATTCTTAGTTTAATTTTTTCACACCTTTAAAAATAATTTCATTACAAATATTTGTGCAATGTTAATTTTAGATGAAATATTCATTGCTGCTCTTAGTGTAATACATTTAAAATGACTGATGCTAAATTGATATCTTGTGATGTAAAGAAATACATGTTTTCATTGCATGTTGAATAAACAATGCAGGAAAAGGCAAACTTTAAAAGGTTATTGTTATACTTTGGGTCTGAAATGTCCTCCAAAACCCTCGTATTTGCAAGATGATTCAAACATGGGAGTTAATTCATTGATTTCCTGTGCTGTTAAGAGATGGGCCCTGGTTGGAAGAGGCAGATCCCCAGGATGTGACGCAGAAGCCTAGGTGAGAGCTCCACCCTTCCTCCCTCACTCTGTTTCCTGTTCACGACAGGGTGGCTTACTTTTATTGCATTAATTTACAAGCAAGAAATAAAAATAAAAACAAGGGCTAGAGGAGTAACTCAGTGATAGTGCACACACTTAGCTTGTGTGAGGCCCTGAGTATAAACTCTAGTACCAAAAATAAAATATTAGACATTAATAAAAGCAAAAAAATATAAACACAAACACCTACACATGCATATTACCCTGTTTCATATCATTGGATATTTTATTTTATGTTGTACATAATTATTTGATCTGCTAATTATTTTTGATATGGGAATATATTATTAAATCTAGTAATATATGCTTCACCTTTACTTTTTGTTTATTTTAATTGTTACATAAAGCTGTGCATACTTATGATATTATGATACATATGATATTCACATATATATTATGTAGTATTCAAATCACTGTAGATGTACCTATTGTTTCAACCATTGGAATTTTGTAATTTCTTTTTCATAAATTCTTCAAACTTCTAACACAAATTCTTCTAACTATTCTGAAACATGCAGTGTATATTGGATCTGTAGTGTTCCTCTAAAACCTCATGTATTAGGACGTTGTCAAGTTGCCTCCATTTGCCTACAAAAGTCTCCAAGTTGTCGTACTTTATAGATGCATAGTATTCCATTTTAATTTTAAGTTTTTATATGTAAATCAATAATCAGAGGTTTATATTGAATGTGGGCCCATAGTTTATCCTCTTAAAATTTCAAACTGTAAATCATTTAGGTTAGTAATGCTTGTAAAGGTTTTTAAATAATCTGTTTTATAACAAGTTTCTCTCTAGGGTGACTGATTGTTTAACTATGACTAATAATGCAAGAACTGAATTTTAAAAATTAAAGATTCTACAGTCTATGAAAGGTTTTAATATATTTTAAATGATTTCAAAGTTAATATTTTAATTTATTAATAAATAAACTTCATGTTCTATATTCACCTAAAATTTTCTTATCATCCACAATGTAATAGATACCTTCTAGATGTCCCTAGTGTCTGTTGAGACTTGTGAAGCATTATTTGATGACTATAGTTGTTTGTTGATGGTATTAGGCAAGTATATAGATGTAGCTAACATTCACAATTTTGAATTTCAACTAATTCCTTACAGCATATATCAGTAAATAGGGCTAAATTAATGTCAGCAGTATATCTTTCAGTCTACTGGGACACAAATGAGCAAAGCTTAAAAACATAGTTGCAATAGTGTTGACTACAGGGTTGCTAGTTTTCAATCTCAATGACAGTAATATCATATTAGGACAATCTATGATATCTATAAAGGGTGGGATGTGAAATCAAATTCATATGTAACATAGTTATTAATTTTTACAAAAATAAAAGTGATATTCTCATAGAGACGATAAGGCAATAAACGATACTATATTATGAATATTTCAATTAATGAGTAACAGTATAAAGGTAGGCATAGGATTTCATGTATATTATAAGTATGGGGATTTTAATTATATATTTTTCATATTTTCTATTTTTTCTGCATTTTTCAAATCACTGAAATTATAATAAAAGCAAATAAATTATTAATGGTATCACTCTACCTCAATTACAGGACATACTCAACTCCTTTAAAAAAGAAAATAAAAATAAAGTAACAAAAATATTATGAAAGATTATGACCAGAACAGTTGAAGTCATGATATAAAAAATAACATCTACATATTTAAATGTTAAGAAAATTTTATTAGTAATGTGGTCAAAATCAAAAAAAAAAATTGACCCCAAACATTACAGAAGAAGACTCTTAGTATTAATAAATTCAGCCAAGTTTCAGGTTATAAAATCAATAAACAAAAATCTCAATTCTTACATTCATATGGAACAAAAAGAGATCAAGAATAGCCAAAGCAATCCTGAGCAACAAGACCAAAGCAGGAGGCATTACAATCCCAGACATCAGGCTGTACTATAAAGCCATAGTTGTAAAAACAATTTGGTACTGGCATAAAAATAGACAGATAGACCAGTGGAACAGAATTGAGGATTTTGAGACAAACCCAAATACCCTCAATTACCTAATCTTCGACAAAGGGGCCAAATCCATACAATGGAAAAAGGACAGCCTGTTCAACAGATGGTGCTGGGAAAACTGGACATCCACATGCAGAAGAATGAATCTAGCCACACACCTACCACCATACACCAAAATCAAATCAAAGTGGATTAAAGACCTAGACATGAAAAATGAAACACTAAACCTTCTAGGAGACAAAATAGGCAAATATCTAAAATACATTGGGGTAGGCAAAGACTTTCTAGACAAGACACCAAGAGCAAAAGAAATCATCCCCATTATCAACAAATGGGATCTTGTCAAATTAAAAAGCCTCTGCACAGCAAAGGAAAATGTCAACATTGTAAATAAAGAACCAAAAGACTGGGAAAAAATATTCACCACCAACACCTCAGATAAGAAACTCATAGCTAGAATACACAGGGAGCTGAAGAAAATTAAGCCCACCAGAATAAAGGATCCTATTGAAAAATGGGCAAAAGAAAGGAAGAGGCAGTTCACTCATGAAGGAGTCCAAAGGGCCAATAGATACATGAAAAGATGCTCAACATCTCTAGCCATAAGAGAAATACAAATCAAAACAATGTTAAGATAATATCTCACTCCAGAGAGAATGTCCCAAATGAACAAGTCAAATAGCAATCAGTGCTGGCGAGGCTGTGGGGAGAAAGGAACCCTCCTGCACTGCTGGTGGGAGTGTAAATTCGTTCAACGACTCTGGAAAGCAGTATGGAGAACACTCAAAAGACTAGAAATAAATATCCCCTCTGTTCTGGCGACACCCCTCCTGGGAATATATCCAAAAGAGGCCCAAACAACATACAACAAAGATATATGTATACCCATGTTCATAGCAGCACAAATAACAATAGCTAGAACATGGAAGTCACCAAAATACCCATCAACAGACCAGTGAATACACAAACTGGTACTTATACACAATGGAATATTACGCATCTGTACGGTCCAACAGCGTGGAGGTTTTTTAGAGGCAAATGGAAGAAATTTGGGAACATCATGCTTAGTGAAGTGAGTCAGAAGCAGAAGATGAAACATCGAATGGTCTCTCTGATATGAGAGAGCCAGACCACAACTATCTCATGGAACTTTAGAAGAAAGACAGAGCGAAAGAGGGAAACAGGGTGGGAGCAGAGGGAGAGAAGAGAGGGAAGGGGGAGGGACAAAAAGAGAGCAGGAAAGCCCTTGTCACTTTGACAAGAAATGTATGTGCACAAAATGTTCAACTCCATTGTAAACCTTAATTTTTGCACTTGTACATATCCATAAAATGGGGAAAAATAAACAAAAATCAATAGCATTACTGTACATCAACAATAAGAAAAATGAAGAGAAGATAAAAAACTAAAATTATTAATGTTAGACTCAAAAACTAACTGCCTAGGTGTCAACCTAAGCAAAGAATGAAGGACCTCTACAATGAAAACCGTAGTACTCTGGAAAAAGAAATTGAAGAGGACATTAGAAAAATAGAAATGCACCCACTGTCCTTCAGAGGCAGTATTTACATTGTTAAAAGGGACATTCTACAAAAACTGATATACAGATTCAATGCAATTACAATGAAAATATCAACAGCATTTTTCATAGATTTATCAAGAATAGTCCTTTTTATATGAAACAAAAAGAGGCCCAGAATATCCAAAACAATCTTAAGAAACAAGACAAAAAAGTAAGAACACCTTACTAAATATCAGGTTATTTTACAAAGCATCGGTAATGAAAAATCCTGTAGAATTGACAGAAAAACACACAGGTACAACAACGGGACAGAACTGAAGATGTAAGGACAAACCTGAAGACCTTTACCGCCTGATCTTTGACAAAAAACAAAAGCTGGAAAAAATAACCTCTTTAACAAATGGTACTGGGAAAACTGCTTGTTCACATGTGGAAGAATAAAACCAAGTCTACATCCTTCACCCTGTATCAAAATCTAATCAAAATGGATCAGATACCCAAGTATTAAAAGAGAAACACTGAAGTTACTGGGTGATTAAATATTCAAACCCTTGAAGATCTACATACATCCAAGGGCTTTTCTAACAGAACACTTATTGCATAAGAAATAACACCAAGAATCTACAATTTCGAGCTATTGGTGGAAAAACAGACGCACCTTGAAACCTTCATGGCCAGCTAAAGGAATCTGATACAGAAGGTTAACTATTGCACGGTGTCTCTAATATGGAAACACAAAGCTATTAAAAAAAACTATTAGAGAAAAAAAAAGAATGATGGCAGATACTAGGAAGATTTTGTGGGGGGAGGGAAAGGAAATGAGGGTGATTGTGAGAGGGCACAAAAGAAGAGGGAAGTAAACACCACCAAAACGTGGTGTGAGTATGCACCAATTCCTGAAACTGAATGTATTTGTTGTGTATCCCGAATGTGTACAAATAAAAAGAGTAATGTTGGGGAAAATATTACTCACCCCAGCCAAAGCACAAAATCCATGCTAGTAAGCAGCAACTGATGATTACAGAAAAAATTATATATATATATATATATATATATATATATATATATATATATATATATTATAAAATACTTAAAATAAAAAATGTTATTACTGTTTAGAGTTTATATTCCTTCTAAGTAAACTTGAAGTTTACTCTAAAAGAGCCCCAGGCAAGTTCCTGAGGAGGTATTCCACAGGACGGCATCATTATTACAGAGTTGATTCCACACAAGTTGTCATTTCTGATCTTGCAGTGGAACAGGATGTGTAGTAGAAGACATAGGTGTTTTTTTTTTTTCCCTGTGTAGTCTTAGACTAATGTACATGTTTATGTTGTGGCTTTTATCAATTTTTTTAAAAAAGTAATACAATTTAAATTTTAAAAAGCTTATAAAACAAGGATATTATTGTGGTTTGTATCTGGAATTTTCCCCCCAAAGTCTCGTGTTACAGTTTGTCTATGAAAACATGTGCTGTTGGAGGATCAGGGTCTGGGCTGGAAGGGTAGATTGGTGGATTTCAGGTGCATGGATTAGATTACAGGCTTGTGGTAGATTAGAACACCAGGAAGGGTCATAACACCGAGGCTTGACCCAGAAGAGGGTGCATCACTGGGATGGTCTCTAGAAGCATACAGTACCTTTTTCTGGGGTTGGACTTGATTTCCTATTTGCAATGCCATGAGGAGCTGCCTCTATCTCTCTTCTGCTGTGTACTTTCACTTTTGACTAACCACCGCTGAGTGGATTGTGACTTTCTGAAACTCTGAGGTAAAATGAACCTTTTCTCTCATGATTTGTGGATGTCAGGTATTGAGTCATAGCAACAAAAAGGAACTAAGAGAGATATAAAGAAAAATATTTTTATACAAGTGTAAAATATATTTGTTTTAACTGGAATATAAATGTCATGTCAAATTTAAAATTTTATGCAGTAATGTTACAGTGAGCAAAGGTTACAGTTTAAAGTAGTGTAGTACCACGTCACAGGTTCACATTCACTTTATGTGCTCACTCACCCACAACTTCCTGTACTCTAAGGTCCATTCATAATAAGAACATAAGCTTTGGACAAGTATACCAGTTGTGTTATCTGTTTAGACATGCTGAGGCACACTAATGTTTATCAATGTTTATTTTTGAGTTGTAGTATTTAGTGCAGTAATGAGGTAGCATGTATTTAACTTAGGATCAAAAGTCCATATCCTATAACTGAGGTGTATTTTAGGCTGCACAATCTATTATTGTTTAAATATACTCTATGATATTCACACAAAAATTAAATTGCTAAAAATATATTTAATACCACATAAACCCAGTGCTAAGCCCATAAGACTGTACAATATGATCAATGTCACATAAACTAAGAGTGAACAGGTGTTTGCAGAGTCTAGGGCACAATGGGGAATGATGAAAGAATGGGAGAAGTTTATTGAAAAATATAAAGGTTTAAGCAACCGGTTTACTAAAATAATTTGTGCTGTGTGATTACCACAGTTAAAAGTAATGCACTGAATATATATTTCAAAATTGTGTATTTCCATGTTTCAAAGGAAATCATTTTTTTAAAAACCATCACAAAAATGGCAAACTTGTCAGATGGAAGATATGTTAATTAATTTGATTTTCTAATACACACACACATATATATATATATATATGTATATAATATACATAAATGTTAAAACATCAAATTAAACTATATAAAAATTCACAGTATTGTCAATTATAAATGATTAAGCATTAAAAACAAAAGAAAACACACATGGGTGAAACATAGAACCTTTAAAACTTAAATTTAAGTTAAATCCAGAAAGTAAATAATTTAGCAAGGAGGTACAGTCAGATAAAAATCAACCTGAAATACTTCAGGGATAATTCCTCCTGTATTAGTTGCTATGTGGAGAGTCTGTGTTCTCAATTCCTGATCGATTTTCTGCTACAGGAACATGTTTAGGGATAAAGGTACATTAACAAGCCTTGTCTTGAAGACCAGAGGGTTGGATGTAGATGCACGTGTACCCATGGCTATATATCGCACAGCAGAAACTGGTTCTTCTGTAGATGCCTGTCTCAGCCAGAAGGAGCCATCTAGTCAGCACTGCACTGGTTAAGTTGACTTAAAGATTAATACCCAAACTTTGTGCCATGTATACGGAATGGGAAATGCATACAGTAGACTGAAGAAAACACTGTAAAGACTTTTATGGGGTGCTTCAATAAGTTTGAAGGTTTTATTATATTTTGCCAGAAGCCATTATTACTCAGTTGCATGTTTTACGTGATTCTGTAATTGTTTAATTATCAAGATTACAAACATAGAAATTATAAATGTTAACTATAAATAACGCCATTATAAGACTCTAAATGAAGATGATTTTTAGTTTGTATGTGAACTTGTTTAAAAAATATACTTTGTTCTATAGAAGTACTTTCCTATTGTAGCAGCTTTATTTATCAAGTATAGTGACAAGTTACTGGATTAAAATAATAATACATTGTTATTAATATAATTCAGAAAAAGACTCTTAGAAATGTAATGGAGATTTGAGTCAGGATTAATGTAATTTATGCAGTGCTGGAAACCAGTGAAATAAGGGATAATTGATATTTTAAAAATTACCCTTCAGTCTTCTTAGACTTACTAGTAAGCAAGAAATGTTTCTGACAATAAGTACTGAATTCCATTGGGATAGATAGAAATGTAGTCTGGTGAGAAGCAAAAATGTTGAATGTCCCTAGTTTTAAAAAGACAGAATAATTTAGTATTTGAAAAGTTCTCTTGAATAAAACCCTCTGCTAATGCCTGTCTGCTGCTTCCTCTCATCCTCTTTGGATATACAGCGTGTTGTTTTTCCTAGGCACCATTATTTTGTTGTTCTTGTGGCTATACTGGAATAAATTCCTTTAGAACATCTTGATTGTTACCCAACCATTCTACTCATGGCCATTTGATCCATCTGAGACATTATTTATGTTTTACTTCAAAAGAGTGGTGATGGGCCTGCTGGTCCTGTTCTTTGTTGTTTAAGAGGGTTCTAGGTGAGGTTGACAGAACTGTTAAGCAGCAGAAGTTTGTCTTTTTTTTCCAAATATCATGATGAGGCACGGGAAATTAGAGGAAATTTAAAAAATAGACAAATCGAAGTGGTTAGGCAAAATCATTACTTTGAATTTATCTTTTAAATAATATGGACTTGGTATAGTGTTTGCATCATACTACAACTAGTAAATTATTTAATCATTATTAAAACAAGCATTGACAATGCATTTAACACTGAATAAACTCTTTAGTACACCTCCATCAAAGAGCATGCGAAAGGATATCAATTTTAAATATCACATACTGTTTGAAAATATGAGAGAAAATAGAAAACAAAGAGAAAAAATATGCTTTATTCCTCCATTGATCCATATACCTAACATCCTACAGATGACACATTAGTAGGTAGATGATATGTAGATGATGTAGATATGTAGATTATAGATGATGATTGACAGGTGGATAGATAGACGATAGATGATAGATATCTAGATATACATATAGATAAGTTGGTACAAATTTTTAAATCCAAGGCTATATTCCAGATCTATTTTTCCTCTACCAAATATGCTTCCTATGTCAGTAAAGATTTTTTTCACTCTTCCTTCTCTTCCATCCAATGGGCTAGAAGTCTTCCAGGATTCCTCTCTGGGCTCCACCACTGCTCTTCCATTGTTTACAGTCTTCTTGACTTTATTTCCTGAAAACATCTTGAGTATACATAAAGCTTTCCATTTCCTTATCTGCTTCTGTCTCCACTATAGATTTGAATATGTCATCTTTATTTCCTTGTTTCTTCTTTTGCCTCATGTTTTTATCATCTTTTGAGCAATTCTCACCATAATTGCTCATTTTCTGTGACTCTTTCCAGCCTACATCTCCCTCTAGCAGCCTCTTTGACTGCTATATTTTGCAGTCCCCACTAGAATCTTCTTTAAAAATGTGGTTTCTATTGTGAACTATTAGAACGTGGAGTTTAGTTGGATCATTAAAATGTGACTAGTCTTATGGGCTCTCCTTTCTTTAATGGATTGCTCCTTCATGAGTTAATTTATCACTAAATTACTGGTTAATCATTGTAATGGCTTTCTTATCAGAAACAATTTGTCTGCAGTTTACATGTTCCCTCTTGCCAGGTCAAAATTAGGAAGGTCCTCAGCAGATATCAGTGTCGCCATTCACCATCTTGAACACACAAAACTACAAGCTAAACAAACAAACAAACAAACAAAAAGCCATTTTTCTTGGTAAGGTACCCAGCACCTGATATTTTGCTATAGCAACAGAAGATAGACTAAGTTATTGTTCTCCTTCTAGCATGACTAAGAAGTTCCCAAACTGTGATCTCAATACCTTACATAAACCATTTCTCCTGTGCATTGTAATTATTTCCAGTTATTTATAGTTCTATAATTATTGTCTGTCTCAAATTGTTATACTCAATTGGCAAAATTGCAACCAGTGTCTTTGTATACTTAACATTTGTGCATTGTCTCACACAATCGTACCTGAAGAGCAAAGGGTGATGCTTCACAAAATTTACATACAAAACACAATGCTGCTTCATGACTCAACAATGATGTGGCTGAAATATTTTAGGAAAGGTTGCAAAAAAGAAGAGTTCTTTGAACTCATCAGCTCTTTACTGAAACAAACCATTAACAAAAATTTAATAAGCTCTTCTAAGACATTTTTTTCAAAATTATGTTGTAGTAATCTTGCTTTGAGAAAAGAAACTATAGGCAAGTTTATATGTGAGATTGGTCCTTAGTGTTGGTTAGAGTTACCTCTCTGAAGAAATGGAGTAGGTTATGCCATGTTTTGATATGACTACATGTAGTTTTGATATGACTACATGTAGTTTTGATCTGTAGTAGCAAATATATTGGAAATAATTTCCCATTTTTATCATGATCTGAAAGAGCATGTTTTAATTACTAAAATAAAGTGAAATATGTAACCCTAAAAACATTGTGAGGTATGATATCTAACCCTTTCAGTGGGTCTTAGGGAAAAACTGAGACCATAAGAAATAAATCCCTAAAACTTTGAGATTCACTTCTCATTTTAATAGTCAGGCATTGAACAGGACATGGGCTGAGGATGCAGCGCGCGTGTAGAGAGAAGCAGAATGAGATGTCTGCACTATGACAAGCATCTGTAATGCACCCAGGCAAAGCAGACCCAGACATGATTTCTGCCATATTTGCTATGGGTCACATCCGTATTAGCACCTGAGTTTGAGAATATTTTGTTCTAAAACTGGGAATATAAAAAGAGAGAAGCTAGGTAGTGGAAGTTATTTACTTTGGTCTACTACAATCAAAAAGTGTCCCTTGTTCTTTGAGTAAATTGTTTTGTGTTATTAAGTGCTAAACTTGAGCAGCAGAGGAAGGGAAAGGGAGGATTGCCCCTGCTTCCCACAGAGGCATCCGGAACATATTTCCCTGGCTTCTAACCTAATCACTAAATAGGAATCATTTCTTCAGTGTATCACAAGAATGACGCACTTAGTCACAAACTTGAGAAATACTCCTGTGCGGAAATGTCATTATGCTAATAACTCTATTACAAAGTAAAAGATCTTTGAGCTAGGATCATTGTTTTAAAAATCCAGATATTATATAGAACATCCATTGCAAACAGACTAAAGGGGTACTAGTCGGGAGAAAGTAAAAAGATATTAAGAATCAGTATAATTCATGAAACTAGCATATTTTAAAATAGCAAAGATGAAGCAAGCAATATCCTTGTATAGAAATATTAATTCTCATGTATTTTGTAATGTTCTGTCAGAGTAACTCTCAAATTAGCCTGGAAGCAGAAAACTTTGTAAAGGAAATGAGAACTTAACAAGCAAGTGTCTGAAACCTCCTGAGAGCTTTTTATTTAGAGGATCCACACAATCCACAATATCTCTGGCAAGTAAAGAGCCCGCCTGAGTGAATTGTCTTTACCACCCTGAAGAATCTCAATTCAAATCTCATTACTACCTGCTTCCTGAATTGGTTTTTAGGTTGAGTTGAAAAGGAAGAGCTGATGAAGGACAATTTTAAAAAATCCTTTTTCCCCTTTAATTCTTGTAAACTAAATGAGTTAAAGAAAGGCATCTGAGAAAAACCCCAAAATAAAAATTATGACTTCTGGTGGAGTTTAAAATACTGCTAAAGAAACAAGATTGACTATCTGAATCATGACTAATAGCATTTAATTTATAGCATTATGTAGTATGTAGTAATTTTTAATGAAGCTGGCTTTTTTCTCTTATTTTCTTTTAATAGAAAAGAGGACTTGGATATTTCCCTGGAATCCACAAAGCAGGCATTACCCTGAGTTTATAGACCAGTGAAGAAAAGTCACAGATTGATTTTGGCTAAAAATATTTCTTAACCAATAATTGGAAAGTAAATTTAATCAGAAAGAAATTTCTAGACTACAGTGTCGGAGTGCTACAAAATAAAAAGTACTTTTGATTTTGTAAACTAAATGGTCAATAATATTCTTATCACATTTAGGGCGATGTCCAGAATTCTTATTTCAGACAATCGTTTTCTCATATGGTTATTAGTACAATGTGTAGCTAATTTCAGAATTCCCAGTTCCCAGAGGGTGTGGACTGCATATTTTAGAACCACAAGGAGCAATATTGGTCAGTGGACCCGGGAGGAAAGGGCTGTGTGGCAGATGAGTGGTGAGTAGGAGCTAAGCAGTGAGCAAAGCCTTGTCTCCTGTTAGCACGCCCCATTAGATTCTAAGGCTACTTCTGATCTGACAACGGGTGGAGTCCCACCACCACTGCAAAGCTGTCCTCCAACAGCCTACTGCACGGCAAGTGCTCTTATCCCTCAGCTCTTGGGAGAATTGAAGCAAACCATTCCTTGCTGACAAAAAGGGTGGGGAACCCTTGTTTACATCATGCACAAACTCATGTTTAGCACTTTACAAAGGAAAATTTTTACCATTTTAGTACTCTATAAGATCAATTTCTGTTAAAGATATTAACAACCAAATTTATATATAGATTTTACTACATAACCAACCCACTTATGCTTATGCACTCAAAGACAATTACTGAGGTCTTACTATATGCCTAAAAGTGTTCTAGACATGGGGAAGGTTTGAAATAAGCCAACAAGCTGTCTCAGGGCAAGAAACATAGAGAATATTGTATTGGTTTGCTACAACTGTGACCTAAATTTCTTATCTAAACATGACCTTAGATTTCCAATTCGAAATACCTCACAACTCCAACTTCTACGTTTTTCTTTTAGTTCTCTGAACCTGTCCTTTCATATGTGCTTATACTACCTGACATTAGAACACTAATAACACTTTTAAACTTCTGATTTTGCTAATAACCTTGAAGTACAGGACCATAATCGTGACATTCTCCATCCTCTCCACAGTTCCTTCTGAGTCAAGTTGAGCTGCAAAGTTATTAATGTGCTCAAAGATGACACATATCTATGAACGTCACAATGAGATCTATCTGATCTTAAAGTCTCCTTCCACGCCTGTCATTTAGTTAAAGAACACATGGAAATCTATAAACTTGTATAGGTTTTAAAAAACAAGGATTTAACTCAAGGTTTCACAATTCCAAGCAGCCTCATAGTCTTTTACCAACATCACACCCAGATGAAGTTAAAAAGACACTTGCTGTTACACTTAACTGATAAACGAGGAGTCATTTACATCACAATGTTTCTTACTTCACCTCCTCCTTTTTATTCTACTGTAATCTTTTGTTCACTTCATATTCTCTCTTTCTGCTTCTTCAGGCGAGATCTGGAGACAAGAGCCCACATTGTATGTAAATCATACGATATTTTCTCAATATTTTTTGACCCCAGGTCCCAACCTTCGGCAAAAGTGCTGCAAACTGTAGTAATCTAATTTCCTCTCACTCACGTCCCCTGAAGCTGATCTCATTCCCACTGATGAGCCCATCCAACACACTCCAGTGATGCTTTCAGTCATTGTGTTTCTGTCTGCGGGCTACACTTCACCTGTTGACAACTTTCTCTGCCCTGCAATTCTTTCTTACCTAGTTTGTGACACAATATGTCTGATTTCTAAGACATTGTTCCTCTACCTTCTCTTTCTCCTCCTTCTTCTCTTCCAGGGTCTGCTCTGTCCATTCCTTAAATAATTCATATTATGCTTATTCACTTTTTGATCCTTCTACTTCCTACGTTTTGTGGGAGATGTCAAAACTTTTACTTCTTTTGGTCAGGACATCTTTTCTGGAAGCCTCCAAATTTACAACTGTGTTTTCTCCCCATATTTCTGATAAACCCACTTACATATATTTTTAATGTACCTCTAATTTAGCAGGTCTTTCCCCTCTCTCTACTGCTGCTAGATTACAAACTCTAGCAGAACAGGAATTTGATTGTATTTATCCATCTGTTTTGGCATTTACCATATAATCTAACATTTAGTAACTACTGAAAAATGTATAAAAATTCATGCATATATATATATATATATATATATATATATATATATATGCTTTGTATAATAAATATATTAGATGTATTTTTCTTTCCTAAATCTACCACTTATTTTGGAAATTCAGACCATAGTAATTCACACTTCTGTCCACATTCCAAGACAGATGCTGGGAAATTATTCTACATTTTCCTCACTCATTCTTCCTGAATTATGTTAATATTCATATTATTTTTATAAAAATATACATCTTTCTTTTCTTTCCCACTAAAGCTCTTGAAGATCTAACAACTTCCCGGTGTCAGCGCTGTAGTCTGACTGACCCAAACTAATCTTCCTTAACCATTGGCTCCTTCTTTTTTCCTAATCACAGGGTTCAGTTACAATGAGCAATTTGAAAATCTAATTTAAGCATGTAACTCATTTTGCTTAAAAGCATTTAATTGGTCACACTCCTTCCCAGGGAAGCCATGCTTCTGACTGCTAACACTATCCAGCCTTTTTCATTCCTCCCTCTACTTTTTTCTTTATGCTTCTTGATGCCGAATTTTTCCTAGATCTCAGTGGCACTCAATTTCTCATCACTAGCTGCAGCTTGTGCCAATCTCTCGGGAATGTTCCATCCAGGCTTTTTTTTTATCTCCTTATATTTTACCCATCCTTCAGAGAAAGTCAACAACTTCTCTTTGAACATTTTTTTCTGAACATCTATGCTACAAAAAGTGAAATCATTTTCTTCTGTTCACAAAGTGTGCCCACTCTGCACACCTTTGTCTTATCTGTTTGATGTTAGCTATTGTTTTAAATTGGTCATATTTGTTTGTGTAAAGATATTTGCCTTGGAGCATTGTTTAAGAGTTTATAGTATTTCTTTTTTGCTCCTAAAAGTCTAGCAAAGTATCTAATATATACACATAATTCTCATGAAGTATTACTATGGAAACTTTTAAATAGACATTGTGCTGTGTTTATCCCATTTATGATGAAAGACATAAGTTGGGTGGAATAATGACTTAGAAGTTCTTTTCATCAGTGATCTCATCCACTTTGATGACTAGCAAGTATCAGTACATGTTATTTTCTTTGTCTAATTAATTCATTCATTGTGTGAAATATTGGAGCTAGTTGGTAAAACAAAACAATTTAGACTTAATATATATATATATATATATATATATATATATATATATATATATATAGCTAAACATGGGTATATTTATTGCTTTAAGCTCAAATGAAAGCACACAAAAGCCCAAATGTGTCCCTCTGTGTATGCTATGTCAGGGAAATCATTGGTTTCTTTTTAGAATGGCGAAGGTCCAGAAACTGCTCATCAAATGAGGCAGAGAGCGGACAAATGCAAACTGGTACTCAGGAAATAGGAAGAGCTCATTGCTGACTAAAGAAGTTGTATGGCTTTCTCTTTCATGGTCACTTGAAAACTAAGGATAGAGATGAAGGAAAAAAACATTAAACCATTGGCCGTTCGATGAAAGGGAGACCACACACATCCACTTTAGTGATGTTTGTGACAGAGTGAGAAGCTTTATGTGATCTTTTCATATACATATAATGTAACGTTCTTATCAAAAGTAACCTAGTTAACATATCCAACATGTCTTATAGTTATGAATTTTGTGGGTTTTTTTTTTTTTTTGGTGATGAGAACATCACTTAAGGTTGACTCTCTTAGCATATTTTAAGCATACACTTCAGGATTATTAACATAGGCCATGTCTTCATCTGTGCTATCTGCTATCGCAAAATGCCACCGACTGGACAGCTTATAAAGGGAAGAAATTTATTGTCCATTTTAGAGTCTGAAAGGTCCAAGATCAAGTTGCCAACACATTGGTAAACTCTACATCTGGTAATGGATTTTTGATTCAAAACAGTATCTTCTTGCTTTCCATTTACATGGGAGAAGAAGGTATTTTTTTAGACCTCTTTTAAAAAGATTATAATACAAGGCACCTCTCCATGAAGTCAAGCAAGGGCCCTTGAAAGACACTATTTTATTACCATGACTTAAGTAATTAGATTCTCAACACAGAGATTCAGAGATGACTCAAACATTCAAACCACGATCATTATCATGTGTTTGATCTCCAGATCTATTTCATGTTATATAACTGAACCGTTACAACCTTTGACCAACACCCCCCTTGCCATTTGTAGAAATATGGACAATTTTGACAACGTTAAGTGAAATAAGCCAAAAAACAGCCACACAAAACAACACTGCATCATTTCCCTTGGGTACAGAACCTTAAAAAATCTTTTAAAAAATGATACTACTATTAATAACCAATGTCTATTTCTTCTTGAAAAAGTACACTAAATGATTTCCATTTGTCTAATAATGTGCTTGTCTCAATAGCCATCCTTTTTATTAAGGGATTAAATCCTTGTGTAGCATGTTATGTTAAAATAAATAATTGTCATAATATTCTCCAGTATTTTAAAATGCATTTATCTTGTGCTGTTGTTTCATTTTTAGCCATTATGGATTACTTTCACCAAAGAAAGGATTTTTTTCTAAGAAAGAAAAGGTGATAAACATTGTACGATATTGCTCACAGCTCACCAGATCAAGCGAGAACAAAGTCGTCATCTGGGCTTCTGCAGCAAGCATACAAATAATTATGTTCAGATATATTTTAGGAGAAAAGGTCACCAAGCATACCTTTTCCACTCAGTTTATATTAATCTAGTCCTTCATTATTGCCTTAAAGCTCAGAAGAAAATTTTTCTTCCTCTTAATTAAAATGACTCTCTTCACTTCCAGTGTATGTCCCAACACTTTTTGCAGCTGGGACAGTTCTCTTCTAATTAATATTTCCCTCTGTGGATTTGCTGTTTCTCCAATATAATTCTCTTTCTATTATGAACAAAAATAGTTAGAAGGTTTCATTGTCATAAACATTGAAATACCATTTTTTGTTTCCTTTCAGTAAAAATAAATCTTGGGGAAAGTGTAGTTTGTGCATTAGCTTTACTGTTTATGGATAAACTTGCTTCTTAATTCCTGCAGACTGGTTTCTGTTTCCAGTATGCTGAAGAAAATGTTCTCCAAGGGTCACAGAATGACAGCTTTATTTGTCAAATTTAGTGACGTTTTCTCAGTGACCGCGCCTCTTCATCTTTCTGGAAGAGAGAGGCGACTCCTGCTGTCATTTCTCTTTTCCCTGAAGGTGTCCCCATGGTGGATGCTGGGACACCATGCTGCCTCGTCTTACTGCTATGACACTTCCTTTCTTGCTACCACTTCTTTTATTTCAGCAAGAAGCGGTTCTTGCTTCCTATCTCTCTGTCTGTCTGCGCTCAGTCTTCTTAAAGAAGTTGTTCTCTCCTCTCCGTCTGCTCTAAATTACCACCCTCACGTTGCAGTGTTTAAGATTTTGAAGTTGTGTATAGAGAAATGTCATCAACCTCTACTGCCTTTTGGTGCAACTCCCTGACAACTATAGAAGTAGTGAAAACACAGTGCAGAGAATATGGCTTTGCTTCTGAAGTCGTTAAATTCATATGCCCAAGGAAATAGAGACAAAATGTCATCACTATTTTTCAATGGTTTTCAAAGTTGAGTAATTTTGAACAACTTTCAAGATTATTTTGTTGTGAAATTCAATCATGGCTATATATAATTTCAAAAGCAAATAAACTTGACTAATTTAACGTAAGAGTTTCAAAGTCTTGGCATACTCTCTACACAACTCTATGTTGTTCTCACATTGATTTTATAATACCTAGATTATTGCAAAAATTTTTGCTTCAAATTTCTGATTCTTATGTTCTTTTGGATTTATCATGCATGTCATTGCATGACCTTCTCATTAGGGTCCTAAGGATCCAAATACTAAGTTAGCCTTGTAAATTTACTCTTGGATTTCGATAGCCAACTGTATAAGATGGCATTTTTTACCATATTTTGCTCCGCATTTACCTCTGTGATCTCCTTCGGTGCTTGGTCCTCTCCTCACTGCCTGGGGTCAGTGCAGAATTGTCCTTGCTGCTGGGCTTACGCCGTTACTCCTAACCAAAGCCACCATGTATTGATGCAGAACCAAGTGCCAGTATCACCTCTGATTCTTATAATAAGTAAAGTGAAATGCCCTTCATTCAATACAGAAAAGAACTAAAGTTTGAAACAATAATTTAGTAATTTAAGTCATACCCCCAGCAACAGTCAGAGAGCCAAGATCATGTCCTTCTGGCATCAAGCCAATATTGTCTTCACAACATTGTGATCGTCTCTGTCTCCCTACTACTTTAGATTCCTAATATTCTGCATAAACACATCACACCATGAAACTTTCACCAACTGCAAAAATATAGGAACGTCTCTCATATTCCTCCTAGAGTGTTGCCTTGCAGCCATCTTTAAATAATTCATGTCTCTGTTCCCAATTATACTTTTATGGGATTGAAAAAAATCTTCTCATTATTTTTGGTAAATTTTGTACCACCACCGACAAATCTGGACATATGGTGGTGATTTTGGCATTGTATTTGTTTTCACTAAATGTTTGATTGTACTTTATAAAAATGACATATACTATTTTTAATTGTTCTAATGGGAAATCAAAAATAAATGTCACATACAATAGAAAAATATTTAATGAAAACAAATAGTAAGCAATTTATAGCATATATGTTACTTTGCATTTATATGCCAAGGGCAAACTGAAGCTTAAAGGCAATACTATTCTTACCGGATAGAGCGAATTATGGCCTTTTGTCTGATTAGGAAGCTTTCATTTACACCCATGAAAATGCAAACCGAACAGGAAGTTTTACGCAGTCTTTCTTCTATTGAATATTTAAAGTCCAGTGAAAATTTTTGATATAAACAACGTATTATTGTAACTCTTTCATGCAATTTTAAAAGCCATTGCTTGCTGGAACTGAGGGTCGAGATCTCTAAATCTAGTACGCTGAGAAAAACGAAACAGGAAGATTGCAAGTTGACGCTGAGCCTGGGCAGCCTAGCAACTTAGAGAGGCCCTGCTTCAAGTTCCAAGTAAACAGCCATCTTCCTCATCACTATTATCATCTTGGGATGCAGCTGAGTGTAAAGGCTTTGGGCTTAATCCCCCAGAAAATTGCTAATTTTCCATTGAACTTCCAGAGAAATGAGCTTTCAGATTATATAAAATTGCTTGAAGCAGTTGTGTTCCTTTTATAAAATTTAAGTAAAAAAAATTATTTAGCTTCTTTTTAAATGCTGGAATTATCTTCATAAAAATGCAATGAATAATGAGATTAATATTAAGTACAGAGGCAGAAAGGTAAGTTAATTATGCCAATTCCTGATATTTAGGTTAAAATGAGAACGTGAAAGTTTTAAGACAAGCAGTAAGCATATCTGTATTTACGTAGCATCCCCTTCACTGGACTAAGATACAAACACAACTTTCTTTTGCATACATAGAACTATAACTATAAAAATGTCCTTAGCTAGATAGAAAACAGGAGGAATGAGTGCTGGAGGAATGGCCCAGTGGCTAAAGTGCTTGCCCAGTAAGCACTAAGACAAGTACTAAGGACCTGAGTTCAATTCTCCAGCACCATATGAAACTTGTGTGTGGCGCATGCCTGTAATCCCAGCACTCAGGAGGCTTTCCATGATTTCAAGGCCAGCCTGAGCTCCATAGTGAGTTCAGGGCTGGCCTGGGTTGCACGGGGAGACCCTGTCTCAACAACAAAGGAGGAATAAAATTCATCTTAGAAAGGTTGTAACCAATGTCCTCTGGATAAATCTCCAAGTTTTGCATTTTCTCTATGATGTTTCTTTTCCATCTTCCATCTGTCTACCCTGAGTGTTCAGCTTAATCTTTTGAATACCTCTTTTGCAAATTTGGTTTTGAAAGTAAATTTGAAAAGTAAACCAACTTTCAAATAACTAGTCCATCAGGCAATAAGCTAGCTGTCCAAAGAATACTTGTATACTTAAGTAATGAAAAAAGAAGTGCTGAAATATCTTACATTGAACTATATTAACTACTGCTTTTGAGATTTAAAGAATGATTTAAAATAGGAGAATGTAAAATAAGCACAGAAATCTCAACTGATCATATATTTTACATGTTAGCATGCTGTATTTGGAAACTTTGAGATTCAAATTACCACTCTAATGTGTGTAAAATGTGTTTGTCTAAGAAAAAAACATCAGCATGTGCTAATGATTCTAGTGCTTAACAGATTTATTCATGGGGCTGGAGGAATAGCACTAAGGTTCCAGTTCCTGCCTAGCAAGTGTAAGGCCCTGAGTTAGATTCCCCAGCACCACATAAGCCTGTCCCTGGCGATGTGACACACAACTCTAATCTTAGTCCTTGGGATTCTGAGGCAGTGGAATTGTCATGAATTTGAAGCCAGCCTGAGCTACATAGTGAGTTCAAGACCAGCCAGGGCTATAGAATAAGACCTTGTCTCAAAATAAATTAATAAATTTATCCACAATCTACTACTAGATGGCATGGAATCTACTTTAATTTTAGCAGACATTTAATTTTTTTTTGCTTACAACTTTTACATTATCTGGAGAAAGTGATTTTTAAAACTATATTTTGGGTGCCTCAAGACTTTACGCTGTCACAATCACCCCAACTAGCCTTGTTCAGGCAAAAGAGATTATTTTATTTATATGAAAGTGTTGCAAAGTGTCCTCACCTGCTTTGGAGAACTTTTCATTGTTTTTGGTATCAGGTCCTGGATAAAAGTATACACACACACCCCCACACACAAACACATACACACATGTACACATACACACACGCACACATACAGAAGGGAAAATAATAATTTAAAAAACTGATCAGTACTAAGTTGATTCCTAGGCATCTTATCAATGTTTTGTGTTTCCAATTTCAATTAGAATAATATAGTTTTATCAATATACGAATGGAACACCCATTTTTGATAAATTATAGAGAAGCTTAAGCAAAGTGACTTTGATTTTTAAATCAAGGTTGCCAAAAACTTTTATACTAATCAAACAATGATCTTTAAATTGTTTTCTTTTTCTTTAACACAAAGTCTGTTCTGAAATTCCAACTTAGCCAAAGAATATATTATTTTCATCTTATCTTTAAGAAAAGCCAGTATCCTACAATTCACGTGCATTGTGTAAGTGTTGCAAATAAGACAATTAATAAAAATTTCAGGGAAAAGTTACCATAATTTTTCCTATTTGATCAATTTATACAATTTCTAGTTTTGATTACCACTGAATTCATGGAGCTCCATCTGGTGGTGAACTCTGTCATTTCTGTTAGTACTTCCTCTGTAACTAATTTTAGAAAACATAACGTCCTAAATTTAGCATTAAGATATAAACTAACATTGATGATTTATAGAATTCATCTGTTCTCTTATTGTCATGGATAGTGCTTTTTGTCTAGAAATTCTGTATTTACCTTAATATATAGATTTTTCTAAACTATCCGAATAATATTCACAGTATCATCCTACCTAGTAAAATAGTCCCTCTATTTTAATTTTCCCACTCATGTTTTTAAAAAAATCTTTGTTTATACTTCATAATGCTCTCTTTTTGTTGCTAATAGAAAGATTCTGGTGTATTACCCTATCCCACTAGGGAACACCAGAAAAAAAAGACCTCATACAGTAACTAGGATCCTAATTGAACATAGACCATGAGTCAAATATAGCAGAGCAAGGTTTAGTCAAGCTTATCCTTATAGGTTCCAAAACCCTGTAGTTATAGCATAAAAGCACTCATCTAATTAACTTTAAAATTCTATGTAACTGAGGATTCCCTAGTCCCTCACCCCTTATGACCTTCCACAGGCAAATGCACCTGCTGTGACAGCACCAGTGCAGCGCTCCTGCCGCGGTGCAGCGCTCCTGCCGCGCGGCAACACCTGGTGGCACACATCCCACCTCTAGGTTTGGCTCATTCACCTAACTGAGTAGGACGAACCTGACGTCTGTGGTTTTTATGTGCCTTAAGATTGCATAAAATAAGATTTTTTTCTTTTACAATCTTTTAAACTGTGCTTTTATTTTAAAGCAGAAAGTATCCCTTCTTTACAATTCAAAAACCAATATTTATTGGGTCAAACATTTAAAACATGGTACAGAATCAGTAAATATTACTGAAGGCATGAGTGTGAGTGGGAAGTGGTGACTATACAGGAGACAGACTTGTGCTCCACCTCAATTAATCCCGTGATTCTTTCCGTTACTGGATTTGATGCTGTTATTCGAAGTTTCTCAGCCAATTTAAGCTAAAGCTGAGTCATCTATGATTCTTTCACGTGCAATAGGTCATTTCTTTCTTTAACACTGACTTTTGGTGAGTTTCTTAGTTATTTGAAAAAGAAACCACTCCTCTTTCTTTAAGGCTTAATTAATTAATGTGGTCTTGATTGAATCAAGGGCCTTCATATGCTGAGATACTGAGCCACATCTTCAGGTTTTTTTTTTTTTTTTTTTTTTGAGAGGAACTTACTAAGTTGCTGTATTTTAGGCTCAGTGATCAATGTGTTCCTCCTGCCTCAGCCTCTAGCAGTGTGTGGATTGTAGGTATATACTGTTATGCCTGGTTTGAGACACCTATTTGAAACAGTTTGTTTCCTACTCTGTACATGGCTGTTACTCCTGTCAGTCACATTGCTTTATAACCTTGAAATGGAACGTTCTTAACTTTAATGTTTGCCAAGAGATGTTTTGAAAAAAAAATGTGACAAATATGTTAGGACCTCTATAATACAGCCAGAATCAATGTGTACATGGAAGCACAAATGGTCTTGTGAAGATGCACTATCACACATACATGTTTCTCTGGACAGTTCCACAGTAGCACAAAAAGGGATTGTTTAGTACTATGTCAATAATGCTACCAATATACCTTTTAGTTTATTTATTTATTTGTTTGTTTGTTTGTTTCTGGTGTGGAAGAAGAGAACCTGTAAGAATATACATTTTGGCTTTAGAAACAGGCTCACATACTCATCTTTGTGACCGTAACCGTCTTTAAAACTTTACGTGTCCCTTTATTCACAGCTAAAATGGAGAAGATAAAGTTAATGTGAGAGTTATAAGTGAAAAAAGCATAGCAATTTTAAAATTTTGTTCATGAACCTAAATTGCATGCCCTTTTGTGGTAATTTTCTTTTTTCTTCCAGAATTAGGATTTTTATCCTTGAACGTGTAAAACAGGAATCGATATAGAAAAATGGTCGACAGATTTTCTAAGTTTAGAAGATCTTTTATTAGGTTACTGGATTATTGAGAGTTCAATGCCTTTTCTGCTAGGTGGCATTTCTATTGATTGCCAGGCCTCTGATTTTTGAGTCACATAATTTTCTTCTGACCTAGGATTAGGTGTTAGTCATATAGAAGAAATCGGATAACAGCCTACTCATTTTCACAACTTAGTCAAAAGTCCACATGAAGACACTTCAGGGAAATCAGACATCGTGGTTCATGCTTACCAATGGGAGTCACACGTCCAAGAGAGAAAACGGGACGTGGATTTTCCACTTTCCTGTTAACTTTGCTCGACTGTTGCTTAGTATTGTATCATAAAAGCCATATTGACTTTGCATGAATCTTTACCATTGGAACCCTTCACTCTGGGCTCCACGTGTTTCTAGTTCAGAAATACAGTATCAAGAAGAAAAAAAAAAGAGTCTCCCTGCTGAGTTGCAGAGGCGGACAGCCTGCTATTTCATATGCAGCACTGACATTTCCAGGCTGTTGATTTCATTTATGAAATATAAATGGCTGATGGGGCTGTGAGTGCAGCTTCATTAATGGTTTTTCAATGTCATCAACACTGTTTCTCAAACAGAGGCAGCAGACCAGAACTTCAGCTTGCATGAGTCAGGCAAGTGCGCAGGGGGGACTCACTCTGTGCAGGGGTCGGTACTCTGTCATCATGAAACAGAAGGCAATACATGTGTTCATTCTTTACAGAGTCTTTGTATTTTAAGAGACTTGACAGGCAGAAGTTCAATATCTGTCATTCTTTCTCGTTACTTTGTTCCGGTGGCACTTCCCCATTTATTTCTTCAGCACAGAGGCCTTAATATGGGCAGTAATATAAAATGATGATGGTTATGAACATGATTTTGCAACTGGTGATATTTTGCGGTTGTCACATGTTAGCTCCCAATTTTAGTATATTAATGGATTATCTATATTTTGCTAGTACTATATTAAGTATTCCATTATTTACAAGAGCTCTAACTGCCAATATCACACAAAGTTCATGAGCCTGCGAAGGATTATTTTTATCTGCTATGTGATAGTGTTTATACAGTGCTTTGCCCAGATCAACACATATCTGTTAAACAAACGAACAATTCATGCAATCCTCGTGTGTCGGTCTATGGATAAATATTATTATTATTATTGAACTCCACTTTACATATGATGATATAGAGGCTTAATAGTCTATGATTGCATTTTCTCTAGTAAGAACCAAAACTGGTATTCGAATCCCGAGTTTTTTCCCTCTAATTACAAAGCGTTAGGTATTCTTAGCACAATGCAGCAACTACTGTTAATATACATAGGATTACATCTCTTAAGCACTGCATACTTAATAACTATATACCAAACTCTATTCTACACTACATCAGTCAATTATATTATCTAGCTTGTATTACTTAAACTGCCAGCAGTCATTAAGATGGTAATTAGCATGAACAATATTGCCGTGAGGGTTCTTGTTTGAATGTGTGTGTGAGCCAGTCATTAAGTCACAAATTGTATTAAGTACTTTTCTAAATTGAGCTGGTAAAGCTAAATAAACAGCATGGATAGAGGATCATTATTTTACACACTCCTTGATTAATATTCAGTATACAATATCTAGGGAAGATGTCATATTAAAAAATCAGGTCACAAAATCTATTCGTGTGAAATATACAAAAGACCATTAGCTGTGTTACTGCCTGCCCATCATATGTAATTTTGAGTCTAGGGAATCTGGGAAACACAACAGAATCACCCGGCCAGATGAGTCCTAAGTTCACTGCAGGTGATTGCACATACAGGGCAAGTCACGCCCAGTGCTTCCACTTGTACATTAGGAGCAACAATACTGGAAAGCAATCAAGTGAACACCACATATGAGCCACTCAGTGCAGCACCAGGTACAAGGCAAGTAGTGCTTGTTAGCCATTTTATTGGTAGCCCCGATTATTTTTTAACACCTTTTTGATGTCATTTTAAGTAAAATATATTCTGAACAAAATATGCTTAAAGCCAGGCATGGTGGTGGCTGCACACCTGAAATCCAGCACTTCGGAAGGCTGAAGCAGGAGGATAGCAAGTTCAAGCACAACCTGGGAAATTCAGTGACCCAGTGAGACCCCCATTTCAAAGTAAAAAATAAAAGTAAGTCTAGGGGTGCAGCTCAGTGTGAAGGCTCTGATTCAATCCCAGTTCCCTCAAAAGAAAGCTTAACTAGCTTAACTAAAACAAAGTTATATTTATTTTAAACATTTATAAATTCATTCTAATCTCACGGTACTCACATTAACTGAGTAATTGAATATTTGAGGCAAGACTATTATGACTTGCTAGAATGCACACACCCACACGTACATAGACATGCACATAGACACACAGGCACACACGCACACACACACACACACGCACACACACATTTCTTTACTCTGTCTTCTATATGACCACTAAGTAAATGAGACGTAGCACAACTACAGCTCCAGGTAGATTGGCTTCAACCTTTAGGATTTACTGAACTTACATCTTTCTCTTGACAGGCCTAAAGAGCAGGTACTTGTTTACACAGACTTATGTTCTGTACTAGGTAGCATTAGATTTTGTCTCTTGAGAACACCTTACTTCAGAATTCTGAGAAGTGCATCTGTTAATAGATAAGATCTGACTGGCAGTAGAAACTATGCTTAGTATGGGTGAGATCAGAAACAGTGCAGCCCAACACCTGATATCTGCCAGCCAGAAACTTCATAATCTTTCATATCATCAGTCTATATGTTTTTTCCCCCTCAGGGTCTACTGACCATTCAATGGAACATTTTTCTTCACTTTATTAGCCCATATATTTTGACTCCACCATTCTCTTTCCATTTTCTTTGATTTTGTTTTTAAATCACTATCATCTGTGTTCATGAATTAAACAGTCCTTCCATGCAAGGTGGTGGTATTTCAAGTGATTTCTCAGCCTCATTCAAGTCAAGTAATGGCAGGGATAATTCCTGTACCACAGTTGAAGAAAAAAAAAAAAGGCAGGAGTAAAAATTTCTCCATGTGGAATTTATTTCATTCATTTAATTCATTTATTAACTAAATATGTGACTTCTGAACCTTCTGAATTTCACACTCTTGTCACGTTATGGGAACAATCATCATTATCTCGGGATTTTAAACAAAGATTAGGCTAAGTAAATTAAATATTTCCTGAATACTCAGACATCAGTATTTAAAAAACACATATCCACTGACCCACAAAACATTTATTATGTCTTATGTAATGCAGCGTTAGACACTTTTGTTACTTCCCAGCTCCTTTTAACTGTCCCTGGTGACCTTTGAGGATAGTCATCTTACGTTGTTCATGCTTCAAGTCTCACTATCAGAATACTCGCAGAACAGTATGCAAACACGCAAAATTTGCTACTGATAAAATGTTATTTTAATATGATAACAAGCTGGAAAAATTTAGGCTTCCCTTTTAGTTTGTTTAAGGTGCAACCTGAGATAGAATCCTTATTCTATTAATTAAAGTTCTTACATTAAAATTGAATCGCTACACATTAAATACTGCTTTATAGCATCTTCAGACTTGAATATTTAATTTGTACCACTCAAGATTATGCAGAAAGGAGTTCATTGGTTTACAATTCGTTGTTTCAAAATTGAAACTGGAGTCTTAAGCTGCTGAGCGCCATGGCTTTTCTATAACACATACACACATATACACAAACAGTAAATCTGCACGCACACACTGTGTTCTCATTCTCAATCTCTCTCACATACTTCTCCTCCCTGTTAGGTCAACAACAACAACAACAAAAAAGCCTTATAAAAGAGCTTCCATAGGCATAGCTCTAAAATGACTCCTCTAGCTCATAATAGCAGTGCTTAATGCCTGATTCAATACTTTATGATTAAACCCTGATTCTGCAGTCTTCCCTTGGCAAGAATCCCAAAGGAACTTGATGCTCAGAAAAGAATGCTGAGTGGACACTCAAAACACAAATCGGGCCAGAGGGCATGGTCTCTTTTCAGCACAGAATAAATGCCTATGTTGTTCCTGCCTCGTTCTATCATCCCTTCGTCTCCGTGATCCTTTGTCTTTTGGATATCATAAATATAAGATACCATGCTCCCCAGAGTGCCACTCTGCCCTTATCTGTCCTTAGGTTTATGCCCACTTACAACCTCGTTATTCTTCCCTTCCCTGGCGCTCCCAGTGTGAAGTATGTGCATTCAAATAGGTGAGATAAAATTGGAAATGGATGCACACTGTGCAGGTCACATAAGGATCAGCCAGTCAGAAAGGTGCTGGGATGTTTGAAGATGGAAAGATAACTCATTGCATGTATTTTACTAATGAACCAACTGGCTTTAAACCATTCAATGAGTTCAGAAAGCTTGCAATAACCACTAGCCAGGGGAAACAGAAAGACATTCCTTGGTTTTATAAGGAAGAATCCCTAACTAGAATCTGACTTGTTTCTCTGCCTAACAGCATTGGTTTTCTAAATTGAAGTGAGAGTAATCAGCTAAGGTAATATTTGGTGTTAAGTTTAAATATGGATCATCCTATAGCTGGTTCAAATGCGTAAGAGTATTTGATGGCTTTATAAGAAACAAAATACATTCTAAAATTTTTGATCATGGTTATATTTTAACTGGCTGGATAATTCACAGTGCTTGCATAAATTACATTTCTAAAGCCAACATCTTCAGAGAAAATTCAGACATCCTTAGCCATTTCCCTTACCAACATATGACCTCTTTGCATTCTATCATCCATGTATTTTGGAATGATATAAAAGAATGTTAGACCATACAGTACTCTTTCTCATGAAAATGCATCATTTGATATATATTTCTCAACAATTCTTTAGAAAATTAATATTCATGGATTTGTAAAGACATCTAGTAGTACTTCTATTTTACCCTTCAGATCTCCTATCAGTTTCTTTTAAATCAACATATGTATCTCTTGCCTCCATTCCTAGCAAATAAAATACAATTATTATGAAAGCACAATCTTGACTAGGTGTTAAGCTTTGCTAATAAATGCAAATGTTGCAAAAAGAAAGAAAGATTTTTTTAGAGGCCTATAAGTCTAATGCTAAGTAACAAATCCAGCATAGAAATTTTATGTAATCCCTTAATCTTTGTACAGCAATTTCTTTACTGTTGACATGACAGGCATATTTCCTCAGAAAGTATTCTAATGTAGAATTAAGTCAGCACAACAAATTAAGCCAGAATCAAGATACAAGAAATCAAGGAAGAATTATAAAACATTAAAGTCATCATCGTGGTAATTAAGTTAAATATTTAATGCTGAGAATTAATGTTTTAAAATATTATAGCAAATCTTCATATATCTTAGATCAATGAAAATATTATAAATAAGGGTGGTATATGTGAATTGTGCTATTGTAAGAAAATTTTTAAAATTTAGAATGGTGGCTCAATTATATTCATTCGACTTTCTTAATGTCTGTAATGAATCCTTGTGAATATAATAAGAGCACTGAGTAACTTAAAGCTACAACTTTTTGGAAGAAAATTTGATGTCAGTCACTGCACATTGCGGTATCTGTGAGTTTAGACCGGTGTATTTGAGTTAATGTACTCTGCAAGATGCTCCAGATGCTCCCTGGGATACACCTGCAGGCCCATCTGAGTTTATTTCAGAAAAGCGGAAAACAAAATATGCATTCATTCAACAAACCACGGAGATTTTTCCCTGTATGCCTGCGTCTATGTCTGCATCAATGCATTACTTGCAAAACTAGCCCATCAGTTATCTTGTGCCAATTGAACATTCATGAAATACTGACTTCTGGAAAATAAATACTAATGGATAAATTTCTCTTACAACCCCTACAGACAGCTGCATTCAGGATAGGAAGAACATTCTAGGCTTCTCAGTGTCAATCTTAACTTTACTCTTTACTCAGAACTTTATTCTTCTCACTCTGGCCTCTTCTATATGAAAAGTGTCCATGTATATCCATTAATTCAAATTTCATTTACAGGCTAACTTATCGCATAGTACTATCTACAGCTCAAGTCTTTCTTTTTCTTCTTTCCTTTCTTTTTTTTTTTTCGCACCTCACACTCAGAATAGCCAGTTGCCAACTCTACATTTATATTTGAATGTCAAAAACAACAACAAAAAAACCTTAAAATCAGCATGTTGTAAACTAGAATGACTGTCATATCTCGGTGTCTAATCTTGTTTTTCTTGAACCTAGCTTCTACTGTGCTCAAGTAATTTTGAACTTTATTCCTACCTTCCAGCATATTATCAAGTGTGTGAGATTGAATTCTAAGAACAATAATCTTCAAAGGATACACAAAGCCCTAATATTAATATCAGGTTGATATGAGTATGTGCCTTAGCAAATAAAGATTTTCATACAGATTCTGATTACAGTTTTCTCTCATCTATTTGACATATTAGGGGTCATGAAAATCAAGTACATTAGTCAATCCTGAGGGTCAGTTAACTGGTCACTAACCAATAACTCTCCATATTTTCCAGTGATTATAAATTATTTGGTTTTATAATTAGGTATTTAAAATAAGTATAAATTTAGAAGTTTAAAATTTCAAGTGCTTGCTTTATTTTTAAAATAAAATATAGAAATGTTTAATTTTAGTATACATGTAGTAATATATTTTCCCAATTTAACACTCTTTTTTCTTTTGGGTTTACTTTTTGTAACTTAAAAAAAAATTCTTTCTAACAAAAGTCATATGTGTATTATGTTCCTCCATTTTAGCAGCAAGCTTCAAAGGTTTCCTCAGTTCTTTTTTGTGGGAGTACAAGAACTGGATTTAAAACTTTTTCCTACATTAGAAGCAGGTGTAGCATCTGAAGCAGAAATAAAACGACTGATCAGACATCCTGACTGTAACTTGAAGGCTGACTTTCTAAAACAGTAATAAGAGTGGAATAATATTTAAAATAATAATTCTAGTGCTTGCATTTAATTCATTTTTATACAAACTCTTATCTTTTTATACTGCTCATTAAAATTATATACAAATTTGCTGACGTGTAGCTCAGTGGTTGAAATACTTGCGTAGCAAGAATATGGCCTTGGGTTTGATTCCCAGAATCACATAACCTGGGAATGGTGGAGCAGGCCTGAAATCCCAGCAGTAGGAGTGCTAAAACAGGAGGATTACTGTGTTGTCAAGGCCAGCGTGAGCTGCATAGGACGTAGTTATGTCAGAGCTATCCTGGACTATAGAGAGAGAGACTTTGTATCAAAAAAGTTCAATGAAGTAATAAGTAAGAATTCGGTATTATTAAAATGAGTGATTTAACCTAAAATGGATTTTGCACCCACCACTGTTATCGTTAGCGTTGACCATATGGGCTGGGTGATCTCTTATGGGAACGTGGAAAGAAGCAGTATGACAGTGTGGAAGAACAGAGGGAAGAATTTGGAATAGATGTTTGTAACTTTCAAAGACTAAGATAAATCAAAATTTAACTTTCTTAATAAAAACATGGGAAAGTAAATTATTCCTGTCAATTGATTAGTTTTGATATCTCTTCTTTAAATTAACAAAAGAAATATAAAAATGTTGTGTGATTTAATAAACCACAGACATAAACTATTTTAGTTTAGATTTTCATTAAAATATCCATGTTGATCATCAGTGAAATGGTATTAAAAGAACATGAAGTTAAATTAAGTTACTATTTAAATAAATCCAGGAAAACTTGTTTATATTTAACAATTAACTCATATTCATCAAGTAACAAAATGTAGCAATGTTTATCTGCCTACTGAAAATTTGGCATAGCAGATATGAATCCTTTGTGCAGGACAAAATATTCTAAGTCGTCCCTTAATAGGCCCAAACAACAAAACTATATGTATCATCAAAGTAACTACTATTACATGGGATGGCTTAAAAAATTAAAGTTTTAGGTAGGATAGCACATATATAAAATCAACCATTTAAATGCCTTGGTGTATTTGGAGATATTGATATATTGCTTAAGTACTTTAGAAAGCATTAAATTTGTATTTGGGCTGAGAAAAGCTCATGTTGTGTTCTTACGTTTCATTAAATAACAATTTTGTCTAATTTAACATTAATTGCAAAATTAGACAACTATAACTTAGGGGCACAGTGATCACTCATCACTGTGTAATGGAGGCTCTGCATGCACCCTGCGCGTCTCAGAATGATTCTTCCAGCAGCGTTTCCTCCCTGCTACTCTTAACTTTCTCAGCTCCACCATGTGCTTGTATCCGTTCACCAGAAGTCTTTTTTCTCTTTAGTGAAAAGTAAAACCTGGTAGTAACTTCGAGATTTTTGCTGTGAAGTCCTCTTAATTTGTTGAATTGTTTCTTTATATCATTTCACGGCAAATGTAGAAGCAGGCTCTATTTCTAACATTCAATATCAGTAGACATGTTCCATAGTTTATTCTTATTTCAATAACTACTAATATGGAGACAGTAGGAAGTTTATAAAGTTCTTTCTTTTTTGAGGCAGCGTCTCAGTGGATAGTCCAGGTTGGTGCTGCTCACTATGTAGCCCAGGGTGGCCTTGAACTCACAGGAATTCTTAGCCTTGAGAATTTTTGCCTTAGCTTCCCAAGTGCTGGGATTACAGGCATGTACCACCACACAGCTGATTTTTATGAAGCTCTATGGAACTGAACTCAGCACCGTGTGCATGCTAGTCTACCACTCTAACCTCTAAGTTATGCTCCTAGCCATAAACTTTATTTTGACATCAAGAACCACGATGCTAAGAATATCATAGTTTAAAAATATAGTTGGATTAGTTAAAAACTTAAAGTAGCATGTTTGCATATATTTTAGACAACACAGTTTAACACATAGGAATCCTCCACACTCCAAGTTCACTGTGATGGGAAGACTAAGGTGCAGGGTGGCACACTGAAAATGCCAGAGTGTTTGCTTTAGGAAACTGTCATTCTAATTCTGGCTTTACTACACATAATTTACTTAAAAGTGTTATTAAAGTAACCAGGTGTTATTTATATAATGAGATCAGACTTTTTTCCTTCATGTTCCCCCTAAAGCATTACCAGTCCTTACAGATTAGCTAGCTTTCACAAAGAAATCTGAAGTGTTCTACCCTAAATATCAATTTTGATAGCTATTGTTAATATTCTCATTTAGATTTTTTCAAAACCATATTTTCTCTTAACCCACTACAATATGTTCTTGTTGAACGGCATGAGATTTTCAAAGTTTTCTTTCAGTACTTCTGACTTAACTACTTTTTGCTGACTTCATTGCAGGCTTCGGAATTTTATAATGAGAAATACGTTCTTTTGCAGTTGTTTAGAAACATAAGGATATTTGAAAACTATGATTTTGAAGTCTTGAGAAAATATGATGTTTTCATTGGTGGCAAACAAAGGAACATGCACTAGATAGACCTATGTGGTTTCACATTTCATTATACTATGTTACCTTTTTCCTTTGGGGAAGTTGAGACATTCACTTCTTTCTCTTTAATAAGCTCTAGAAAGAAACATCGAGTATTTATTTGAAACCATAATAAAGAGATATGAGAACATACATAATGAAGCCAGGGAGCTTCACAAGCCAAATCTAAGTAAAAATGAAATAACGTTTTTTCTTGTTTTATATTGACTTTTGTCTTCAGATACAAAGAAAGAAGAGTATAGAATACAACAAAATCAA
Source organism: Ctenodactylus gundi (assembly GCA_004027205.1). Taxonomy (NCBI): domain Eukaryota; kingdom Metazoa; phylum Chordata; class Mammalia; order Rodentia; family Ctenodactylidae; genus Ctenodactylus; species Ctenodactylus gundi. The sequence goes on along the minus strand of PVKB01000274.1, from coordinate 217,174 downwards.
TAAACAATAAACTCTTATCTTATGATTCTATTAGTTGTTGAATAAATTATAACATACTCCTTCATTGAAGGTGATGAACATTTGAATAAATAGGAACTAATTAGTTTGTAATTTTAGTAAACACATGACTTCGGCATCTAGAAATCTCCTCAAACTATTTACTCAGCACTAACTCAGCTTGTTTCTTTCAGGAGATCCTTTTTTGCCAAAAATAAATAAATAAACAAATAAACAAACAAACAACTAAATGGAAAAATTGCATATATCATGTAAATGTGGTATTTTAATCTTCAGGCTCAAATTTAAAAATCTGAGATTTAAACCAAGATAAATTTTGAAAGATGGTCTTATTTATAAGCCCTTATTTATAATTCCTTTATGAATTTCTAAAAACCTAAGATGCAGATAGTAGTTGCAATGACCCAAATAAAACTTTGTTTATTCCATCAGTCCAACATTGTGACTCTCATCTTGTCCTGGACTCCAGACACATATATAAGCAACGCTAGGAACATCATTATAGACCCCCATTAGCCTATTACAAAAGCGAAGGGTAAGCCATTTTCTGCTTCCTCTGTAACACTGAAGTACAATATCCACTTTACAGAAACAAATGGCTTTTTTGCCCCCAATGGGAAAGGAAAAAGAGAAAGAGCTCTATCCTTCCAGCGCTTTCTCTCTTGAAATGGGAATGCAGAGGCATAATGGCTGCCTTGCAAATGGAGAGATATTTTGTCAATCACTCAGAATGTGCTGTGGATATTTCAAGGAGTTTACAGGTATTATATTAAGTGAAATCAGACAGGCACAGAGAGAGAAATGCCACATTTCACTTTAACAGTAATCTAAAAATTAAACTTACACAAATAGAGAGTACAATGACAGACCCTTGGGGATAAGAAGGCGGGTGGGTGGAGAGAGAATGCACACAGAAAGGTACGAAGTTTTGGTATGAGAGGAGAAACAAGCATTAGTGATCTGCTGTACAGAGTGCGGGCCTTAATAAATAGTAATGCATTATATGTTGTAAAATCGCAGTAAGACTAGATTTTTAAGTGCTTTTACCAAGGCAGCAAATATGTGTGATGATAGATTTTTAAATTAGTCACACTTACTGACTTCGCATAGTGAATACATTTTAAGATAATGCATTTTACTCCATAAATATATACATCATCACTATTTATCAACTTAAAATCATATTTTTAAAAAGCTATGTTCTTCAAAACAAGCTTTTCTTGGGGGACAAACTAAACATTAGATAGACACATATAACAAGCAGTTTTTAAAATGGCTTCACTGACAACATCAGTCCATGTTACTGTTTATGGTGCTAAATATAAATAGGACTTTTTTTCTTTATTTTATTGTCTGAAGATGAAACCAACAGTCACGAATTGAACAATCATCTGCCAAGCTTCATTTTTCCCCCAGCTAATGGGGATAATGTGTTGCTCTTGCACATTTTGGATAAGCTGAAGGAACTAATGAGTTCTGAAATGAGATGTGGTCGTGGTGCAGGGTGCCACCGTGGGGCATCCTGAGCCTCAGAATTCCAGATTCAGCAAGTTCAACAAAATAGGTGGGAGTCCGTGTCTCTGAAAGATGAGAGCACTTAGGACATGTGTACCTCGGCAGAGGGCCCCCAGGGGACTTCGGTTCTAATCTAGAAAATAGGAAGGGGTAGGATAACAAATGCACTTTTATAGGACATTCAAAGGTAGTGCATTCTTCATTTAATCTCCGGAGAGAGGACTCAGAAAATAAAAGCGATTTCTGTTCCCGAGTTTGCTGATGGCAAGGGGCTTTCTAATTCCAAGCTAGGTCGTAGCCAACTGACTTCCTTGTGTGTCATTTCCTCTCAATGTCCTTACTGATATCAGGGTTTTTTGCTAAGATTTAGGAAGCCCATGAGCTTGTCTGAGCAGCCTCTAACTATCCAAGAAGATAACAAATCTGATGCAAGCATAAAGAAGTGTTATGTGCAAATCTTGCACTTTAAAACTATGGTGGTGTTTTACATTTTTTCTGAGAGATTTTGGGTTGACTTACTAACCGGGATGATCAGGTCCTAAATGTCATTTAATGATATTATGATGTGAACCAGAACTCTGTCAGAATTGTCTGGGCGAGGAGACAGAAACGGAGAAAAAAAAACTCAAGGGAAAAGGAAGATTTGCCATTGCCTAACCTACCACCAAAGCAGATTCGGGAACAAGCCGGAGTGAGTTATTCATGATGAAGAGGAGCATTTTGGAGGCACAGTTTTAAAGCCTTCAGACAGTCACCTTGACAAGATACGTATGTGCACAAAATGCTCAACTTTATTGTAAACCTTAAATTTTGCACTTATACATATCAACAAAATGGGGGTGGGGGTGGGGGGAAGCCTACAGACAACTAGTCCAAAACTTAGTTCTATCTTTGGTTTGTTGAAAGAGAATGGCTTTTTGAAAAAGCATGTAGAAGATAGAGTAGACGAGGGATAATCAGTTGTGGGCATCGTGAAATAAAGGAAGGTTAGCACTGTTGAGAAATCTCGAGCATTAGATATGCAAGTACTCAGGTCTGAGTCATAAAGCCTGTCAATGATTCATATGTCCCATTAAATGACCAGAAAGAGAGAGGAACCTAAAGGAACTATTTTATTATCACTGAAGTGTATATTCATTAATTAATATCCTGTTGACTTATTTGGGTTTGGTTTGCAGTTCCTTGTTTTCCAGATGACTCTTCCATCATCAGAGAAGTCAGACCAACTGATGATTTTTTTCCTGTAACAATGTTAGTTTTAGAAATTTGCAATTATTTCTGTAGGGTTTCCATCTGTACACGCAGAGGGAGCTATAAGAGATTGCCCATTGCAGGGCACTTCTTTGCTGCTTGATAGAAATAGCTTGTAAAGTCTGATGACTGGAATGGAATAAGTGGCTTTTTGCAAGTTAAATCGCTGCGTTCTGGTTCTGCCACAGCTCGGTAATAAGCACACAGAGAGACTGACAAGCCCACAGAAGCTTATGAAGTCTCTGAATCATATAGTTCATATTGTATATATTTTAAGATCTCTAGTAACTATGAATTTTATTTGAGAATAAAACAAAGGAAGCTATAATTTTTCCTAAACTCCTATCCAGTTGTATATTATAAAGGCATTTTGAGGCACTAATGCAGCTTGACTATAACAGAACTATGTTTTACAACATTCTAAATCAATAATCACATGCAGTAAACATATATATGTGTGTGTTTGTATGATTTTATAATGATTGTGAATACATTTTGCAAAGTGTAATTTTAAACTGAGAAAAAATATTCAGTAGGAAATTACCTGCGATTGTGTATTAACAACAATAACAGCAATAACACTGTTATAGAAATATTTTGTAAAGTTGTCAGTGTGAGTTGGAAACCACCATACTTTACTTTCCAGAAATTTACAACTAAACTTCTCAACTGCTTTTAACTTTGGCATATGTAAAGTGTTAAACAGTAGTCCTAGATTTTTGATTATCATCGGCTGAAGAATAGATGTGCAAGTAAGTTTTAATTTTTCTTTTCAGCAACCTTCATGAAATACAATAGTGTATGACCTAAATGTTACTGCAAAATACAGTATAGCATATAATAAAAATATTCCCTACTACCTTGGAAGAAGGAAAATTTAGATTTTTTAAAATCTTGAATTGAAAATTATACACAGATAGACACAGACAGACATACACACATAACAATTCCTAGTCATCTAATTATTTTATTTATTCAAGTATATCTTTGGCACACATGTAATCAAGGTCACTGTTGTTGTTAATTTACAGATAAAATGAGAGTAGGGGATGGGATTACCCAAACTTCCAGTAATTATGGGAGGAAAACACATCAGGTTCTTACGTGGGAATTAAATAGGGGATCCCAAAAGCCAACAACAAACATTTTTCTATAATTATGGCTTCAATGTACTAATATCAAATATGTTTTTAAGATTATATAAAGATAAATACACTCAAGGATACTTTGAAGAATGGAAATACTGGACCTTTATTCTAGGGAACTAGTTGTGCCAATATTAAAATGGAGGTGGGCATGGAATTGCACAGATTTTATTTACTAATTGCCTCTTCTCCTCAGTGTGGGATCAGTTGCCTTGAATTGTCTGTACCTCAGAGTTTGTATTTATAATGATCGAGGAAACAAGCACCTGTTGCTAAAACAAAGTATGTCAATATATTCACCAATAGGCCTGCTGAAAAACAGATGCCCTCTCTTGGACATTTTCCAATCTGTGCCCATCCCTTGGCCTAATGAAACCCTAATCCTCCTTGCCAGAGGTTAACACAGCCTCCTTGGGAAATCATTATCTGATCCTCCAAATGTGGTGAGGATCTGCCATTTTTCATCTCTTAGCACCTGAGGCTTGTGCACTAGAATTTTTACAATCGTAGCTAAGTAAGTTACCAACATTGTAAGTTCTATAACCACAGATCAAGCTTTTATGATATTTGTAGTCTCTACTGGATGCCTATAACAATTACTGAATATCTAATGCACAATACATAATTATTGAATGTATGACTTATCAATTCCATAAAAATGAAGGCGAATGACATCACATCTGTTTGTTTAATTAGAGGGCATTTCAATTAAGTAATAAATAAGCATATATATGTATACACTAAATTATAAATATTCTATGGCTTTATTTCAAGACGGACTGAGGAAGATTATGATGAATAGAGAAAGTGTCATGATATTTACATAGAAATTGTTTTAAGAAATAGGACTCCAATTAAGATGGTTGCGGAGAACAGGCAGTCAGACCATCAGAAAACCAGAACCAAGCTCAAAAAATTTAATGCAAATGTAATGCCTTTTTTTTACATAAAGAAGAAGCCTGATGAGATTAAAGTAGACAGAATAAACCCAAGAGCATTTGAAAATGACAGGATTCGGGACTCCAATTACTGAAACTCACACCTTGTTTCTAATTTTGCCATTTTTGTTTTTCCAAAGACTAGCAAATACTTGGAAGATATTATTCATCAAATATGTTTTCTTAAGTACATGGATAGAAAGGAAAGAAGCCAAGGGTATGGAGACAATTTCTTTCTTTCTAATTATAACCAGTGATACTTAAAGTCATAGTAAGCAGGATGAAAATGTTACAGAGACAGATAAATATTAGTTTAAGAATATATGTCATCTGTGAAGTTTTGACTTGTACATCCACAAAAAAGATGTCATGACGATAATATGTACTTGTTGAGATATTTTCACCAATAAATTTCCAGTGTTATACAAAATTGATTCTGTTACCTTTATGTTTTGGATCAGAAGTCTTCTCAGATTTTTCTTTTCTAATATCTGAAAGAGATATGATGAAAAGGAAAGGTTACAAAGAATAAGAAAGAAAAAATACCCGTTTCTTCATGTTTTGTTTACTAAAGCTTAAAGAATCAATAAAAGGGTCAATAAGTTGATATTCAAGATACAATTGTCCGCCAAAATATTTTCAGAAAGGGCATTGAACTAAAACTCCAAAAGATACAAAATAAGTCTAAGAGTTATTATGAAAAGATTGTGACAGCAATAAAATATGTACAAATAAAATCCTGTAGGCTGTCAGATAATCACTAATATCGCCTACTTACTCTGTCAGACATCTTGCCCTACTCTTTTGTCGTTCAGTATTCATCAATACCTTTTGAGATATGCAGGTTCTTTTTCATAGAAAGGAATTAAAGATTAAATAACTGTCCCAAGGTCATCAACTAGGAGAGCTAGCATTTAAATTACTCTCTCTTTGTGCTGAACCACAAAGACACCACCTCCAGGAGCTGAAGAGTGGAATCAGGAGAGGTTTTAAGTGCATAGCATTGAGACAGATCTCAACAGACGGAAAATAATTAGACTCACAGAAATGCGAAGGTAAAAGGCACATTGTAGAAAAGCAGAGTGGGCCGCTCTGGGCTGGACAGCTCTACACCTTGGCTCGTGGCTGTGCAAGTCAATTGTAGCCAACACAAAACGGTGAAAGCCATGCTTTGAGACTTTCAAGGCAAGGTCAGAAATGTCAGTTAGTTTCCATCTGGCTTTCTGGCTCAAGGAAATCCAGCTCCCATGTGCAAAATTCACCTTGCACCTCCATGCTAGAGAAACTGCACAGAGGCAGTCAGGTACTTGCTCCAGACACCAGCTAACATCAGCTGCTAGCATCTGAGTGACTCACCCTGCACTCAGCAGTGTGTGATTTCACATGATTGTAGCCCCATGTGACAGCTGATTGTAGTCACATGAGATACCCAGGTGAAAGCTGCCCAGTTTGTCCTTTCTGGGTTCCTGACCCACAAAATATGAATGAGATCAAATCAACTGTTATTTTATACAACTAAGTTTTGGAGTGGTCAATCCATATAAATAAGATATGTAAAACTAGTTACCTAAGAGGCAGAAACACATTGAACCATGTAATTAACCAATAATTAAAAACATATAGAAGGAAGACTTACTGATTATCACTCTAAAGTATGCAATATTTTAGGTGAGAAGATAATTTGTAGTTTAGGTGCTCAAATTACATTGAATTTCACTGGTGAGGCAATGTCACCAAGACTATATAGCTGGATGTGGAATCTAAATTACAACTTCTTAAAAAGCTGAGAATGGTTTCTGGAGTTCTTCACTGGTTTCTACTTGAGGTATAAAATGTAGGAAAGTGAGATTTTTTAGAGGAAGGTACTATGTTTGCTTGGAATGCATCATGTCTTGTGTCTCAACAAGACACCCACACAGGAAATGTCAGTGGAAAACCAGATCAAGCGCAGACTGCATGCAGGTGTTACAGAAGTGAAACAAATTAGTCTTCCTTCTTAGGCTTATGAAAACTGTCACTACAACTTGCTGACATCTATATTTTTAATTCACTCAGGTAAATTTCATTGCTTTCTTTATTCAGTGTTAGGTGACAGTGAATAACGTAATTCCCCAAAATAAGTAAGCCAGAAAGCTAAATATTGTGCTGTTAATAATTCATGATAAAGAAAAAAGAAAAAACATTAATGCCCACATCTATATATTTTTACCTTCATGTTTCAAATTCAATCTCATGTAATTTTGCACATGTTGATATGTATCATTTGTACATTAGCAGTAATAATTTTATAAATTTATATGGTGCAGCCATATTTTTAAATGAAATATATGCACAAATTATGATCCAGTTTTTGTTGGGTGTCCTGGGTTGATGTCAATGTCAAGCTTAACTGAAATGAAAGACACTCAAATTACATTTAACTGATCTCAGCAGAATCATCGAGCTGTTGAAGTCTTCTACCTGTGTACAGTCAGATTTAAAATTTTAACCTTCCCAATACTTCAATTTGCCAAAGGACCCAAAAATATAATTTCAAATTTGTTTTTCTTTGTTTTACACAGCAATATGATACATTATTTGAGTGGTCTTTTTTCTTGTTTCATGGGCCATAGTAAATAAAACCAATCTATCAAACTTCCTGAAATATTCTTCTGACAAAGTAACTTTGAAGAACTTTGTGGAAAGCTTTATGCATCAGATCAATGTTATCTGACATGTCTCAGAGTGCATCCATTTAATATAAAAGGTGCAATATCAAACTATTACAATTGCATCATGACATCTTCATGTTGATTCCTACTTTGATGCTGAATTGCTCCTAGTTATTTAATTGGAGTCTATTGCATTATTATTTTAATATTTAATATATGATTACCTTACATCAGTCTGTCATTATTTTGTTAATTTGAATGTAATTTTTGATAATTATAGATATTTTAGAAACACCATTTTATAATATTTTATATATTCTAAATTCTAAAATATGAATATCATCAGTGTTTTCAAATATGCTAAGAAATATGAGAAAAATTAATATACTGATATTTTGTCATACTAATTTTCAATTCTCTTGAAAATATTTTATTCACAACATTATAATTAACCTCTTATTAAACATGACTTAGTCGAGAGGCCATGCTTAACTCTTTCTTGGTGTTAATGGCATAGTCAGTCATTCTCTACTTGAGAAAGAACTTGGTAGATATCATTCTCAACTTTTTAAAATATGTTTTTTCTAAGTACTTTTAAAATTTTCTTTGGTTTTACATTTTACATCAATATGTCTTTGAAATATCTACTCATGAAAAAGAAATCAAGCTGCAGTTTCCATGGGGAGCTTAAGGGAGATACGCTCACGGAGTTATTGTAAGGTCCAGTATGTCCATTTCATTTCTTGCTCTTTTGTTGATGCTGTGCGGCCACCATTGTCTTGTTCAGGTTTAGAGAGTTCATTCAAGAGTATTGCAACATCTTCATAAGATTGCTTATCTTCTCCCCAAGTATAATCAGTCAAATCTAAGATAATTTGCATCTCTCTATACCTCACTGTTCTTTTTCCTACAGCTTTGGCCTTGTCTGGTCACAGCCAGACCTCCTCCAGACCCACCTCCTTCTGAAAATTTCTTAAGTTACAACAAACACTTCAATTCAATTACATTCACATATTCAAGCCTTTTAGTTTTAAAATCTTGGAACCCTCATTTTATTTATAACATAAACTTTACTTTTTTCTTGTCTATTTATAAAGAATACCATTTTACAACTTATATTATCCTCTATCTCTCGCTGGACAACCCAGTTAAAAAGCATAAACTTGAGTGATATGAGAAAACTACCTCCAGGATTTGAAGAGATTGTGGTTAGATATCGCTCAAGAAGATGTAGATAAGGGAAATTAAAATTGCTGTTGGCAAGTCAAGTTACATAATCGACAGAGTGGGGAGATTTCGTGACTTTTGAAAGCACCAGTTATATAATAGTATAAAGCACTTAACAAGTATGCCTCCAAGACACTTTTTTCAATTACTCAGACAGCACGTTGGCTGCATTGACGTATACTATGGCATAAGAATTCAAAGAAGTAAAAGACACAGAGCTTCCGTGTGTATCATGCAACCAAGTGAAAGGAAATCTTATGCAACAGACTCTTTATTTAGCTCTGTTGATAAGCCCGGCCTTGCAGTCACAGAGTTTTCCTTACCCTAGATGGTGAGTCCCTTCTGATTTCATTTAAGTTCCCTTTGACTAATTTCTCATCCAGCTTTACAATGATTGTGCCTGAGGCTCTGTTTCTTGGCTGCAAAGAGTGGACCTCTGCATAAACTTTGGTATTCTGTTCATCATGATACATTAATAACCAAAATATTAATCAAAATTTTATAATGTACCTCAGTTGAGTGTGGTTTGGTTCGTTTCTGTGTACTTTTTTAAAGAAAAATTATCTAATTTGTGTAATTATCTAAAATAATGCTCTTCTATGGTAGAAAATTAAAATTTTACACATGGTTTTGAACTTCTTCAGTACTTAGGAGATGACATACAGAAGGACATAGTAAGAATAGAATTAGCCACTGAGCTCTATAGATCTAGAACAAAGCATCTTAATATTTATTTATTTATTTATTTATTTATTTATTTATTTTTGAGACGGGGTCTTGCTCTGCAGTTCAGGCTAGTGCTGAATTCACTGTGCAGCTCAGACTGGCCTCAAGCTCACAGCAATTCTCCTGCCTCATCCTCCTCAGTTTTAGGATTACAGGTGTGTATCTCCACACCTGCCTTGTGTGGTGCTGGCAACTGAACTCAGAACCTTGTGTTTTCTAGGAAAATACTTTAACTACTATTTTATGACCCCAGTTACAGAACATCTTGAGTTTAAGGACCACATTATTAGATGCAATATTTTCTTTATATAGTCTTAGTCAACCGATGATGTCAAACTTGCCATGTTTGAATCAAGAAAGAAAAGACAGAATTATTTCTTAATCATTTCTGAATCTACATATCATGCTAACTCATTATTTTTTGTGTTAGGCATTTTTACTAAGATATTTTCATTTCACACCATATCCAATCTAATAGTCATTACTGATGTGATAACTGAAGCTTAGTGAGGTAAGTTGCCTAAGATCACAGTTACCGCATAAACGGGAAAAGTCTGAATCCTCATCTGGTGAAAAGTAAGGGCTCCCCTGCTGCTCTAGGCTCCAGACATAGGGGGTAATGAAGATAGCACCATAGTTGGTCCCTACAGGTAAGCAGTACAGGCCCATCACCAGTTGATATTAATATTCTTCATAATTTCCAGCTTGCCACAGCTTTGCAAATACCATTGCTGAAGCAGGAGCTATCTGGCAGGAACTCAATAAATGTTGAATGAATTAATATGCTTTTCAAGTTTTTGCTGACCACATTTTACTAGGAAGAATATGCACAATACAATTTTTCACATAAAAGCCTTAATCATCACTATGATCATTTTTCATTGTCAATTATTTTCTGATTTTCTGATCTCACTCGGACAACATCGTCAAGAAAAATTAAAATACTGATTTTAATAGTTTTTCTTGATAAAAACAGGAAAATCACATATATTTTATCTTGATATTCATCTAGCATTTTGTTTTTTACCAGCCAACTTTTGGATAAATTTCTAATTATTTTAGACATATATATTTACAGGTCTATACCAATGTATTTTTTGCCATAAACTGTAATCTTCTATTCATTTTAGCTATATAATCTTTTTCTATTTTATACTATTGTTCATTAGATGTATTCTGTATCAATTACTATTGAACTTCATTTTTAATTTAGCAATTTTCTCATAACACATTTATATGACATCTTGGGAATAACTCTTGTTTTAGTTTATATGTGTTCAAATGAAATTTACTTATAAGAAAGACTGAGCATTTGAAGAGATATTATAGAATTGACTATAAGAAAAATGTTAATTTATCAATTAGCAATATAATGGTAATAGACATTTTATATGTCTTTCTATCCATAATGTGATACTTCAAAACATTTAGAATGCACATAACAGACTCTTTCAGATTTCCCATTCACTTTTTAGTTAAGTTAATATTTTTAGAGATTAACATAAATTCAACAGAAAATATAGTACTCCAACATATGCCTTTTGTTGTGAGTCAAAAGTTTATATTTCTCCAAAATTCACACATTGAAACTGCTACCCGCCAATATGATGATATTAGGAGGTAGGGTGTTGGTGGACACTGAGATCCTAAGCTCTTCTCATGAATGCTACTAATGCCTTTAAAACAAACAAACAAGCAAGCAAACAAACAAACAAACAAACAAAGGACAACCCAGAGAGCACTCTCCTCCTCTTTCTGCCCTTAAAGGATAAACCCTGAGAGCTATCAGTCTGCCTCTGAGAAAAGGGACCTCATCAGAACTTATCTTGCCAGGCCCAGTTTGAGTGCCAGCCTTCAGAACTATCAGAAATGGTTTTTGTGTTTAAATAACACTCTACCTACAGTACTTCATTACATCAGCCCAAATTCAGATATTCTCCTCCAATAAATACAGCTTCTAACACCATTAGCTCTACTTTGCTAAAAATCCATGAATCAGAGTCGCTACATTACTATCAATATAAATCCATAGTTTACATGAGGGTTCTTCATAACATTCCACATTTACATTTTACAGATCTTGTCTAACGCATGATGATGTCTGTCTTTCAGTGATTCATAAAGACTAGTCTCACCGCCCTAAACATCTTCCACGCGTCACCCGATCATGTTCCTCCCCTGAATTTTTGGTAACTATTAACCTTTTTAATTTCTCTAAATTTCTTTCTAGGATGCCATATAGTTGAAATTACACAACATGTAGAATTTTCAGATTGATTTCTTTCACTTCAAACTGTTTTATATGTAGAAGTAAACTTTCAACACATTTGAGTAAATGTCCAGGAGTGTGCTCATTGAATCCCATGCTAAGGGTTGTTTACTCTTTTGAGAAAATGCCAACCTTTCCTATGAATTGGCTGTTCCATCCTGCATTCCCACCACCAGGGAATTAAACTTTCTGTTGTTCTACATCTTCACTAGTTTTTGTGATGTCTGTGTTTTTTTATATTAGTCATTCTAATAAGCATGTAATGGTGCATTTTCTTTCACTGATTTTTAAAGCAGGTTACTCATTTTCTCTTGTTGACTTTCAGGTGTTCTGCCTGTGTTTTGAATCCCAGTTCTTTATCAATTATGTGTTATCTAAGTATATTCTTTTACTCTATGCCTTCAAATCCTCTTGACAATATTTTCAGAAAGCAGAAGATTCAATTTGAATCAAGTTCGATGTAACAATTTCTTTTCTTTCATGGATCATAACTTTGGGGTTGTAACTTAAAAATTACTAAACCTATTTGTGTTCTTGGTATTTTATGTTTTTCACATAGGTCTATGATCTGTGATCTATTTTGAGTCCTTGCTATGGGAATATGAGTTCTATGAAAAGAAGACACTTTGTTTTGTTTATTTAATTGATTGGTTGGCTACTGATATCCAGATTTTTAGCACCATTTGTGGGACAGACCAACATTTCCCAGTGAGATGTTTTTGTTTCTTTATTAAGGATTAGTTAACTAAATGTTGCATGGTTTATTTTTGGACTTTCATTTTTTTTCCAGGTATTTGTCTATTTTTCAGTATCACGCAGCTTTGACTACTGAACATTCAAAGCAAATAGTGAAGTCTGGCAATATCAAATTTCCGACTTTTTTGTTTTTTAGTAGTATGTTGTGTGTTCTTGGTTTTCTGCCTTTCAACAGAAACCTTTTACATGGTTTATCAATATCCTCAAGATGACTCACTAGTATTCCCATAAGAGATAGTCTTAAACGTACAGACCAATTTGGGAAGAACAGATATTTTCATTATTGAACATGGAGTCTTTCTTGACATTTTTAAATGTCTTTGATCATATTTTTGTTAGTTTTCTTTACATAGATTTCTATATTTCTGCTACACAGAGCCTATGTAAAGTTTTATACTTTATTTGATTTATACATATGTATTCCTTTTTTGGTGTTAAAGTGAATAGTAATGAGGTTTTACTTGTGACCTTTCCATTTTTTCAATACTGGCATACTGGAGAGTAAGAACTTTTGAATATTAACTAGATTTTCTGATTGACTTATGTGGAGTCTTTGGGATTTTCTACATAAGCAAACCTGATATCTTCATGCAATGTTATCTTTATTTTTACTTCCTAATTTATGTGCATTACTTTCTTTTCATGTTTACTGCATGCGGTGAGCCCTCCGATATGATGTTAAATAAGGGTAGTGAGTGGGTCTATATCCTTTCCTGCTTTCTGATTTTAGCAGTATCACTTAACTTATGATGATTAAATATAATATTAACTGCATGTTTTATAGATATTCATTGTGACTTGGAGAGAGTTCCTGTCTGTTCATAGCTTGTTGAGAATTAACCAGTTTTTTTGTTTATTTTTATCATGCACATAGGTGTCAGATTTTGTCAAAAGCCTTTTCTCCATCTATTGAAACGATTGTGCTTTTTCCATTTAAGATAACAGATCTCGTCAAGTCTCTTCTCTCGCAAACGATATTTTAAAAGCAGAACTCTGCATGCTAAAACACAAGACTTCTTGTGTCTTAAGAACAGGAAACCAAGGATGGCTGCATGCAGTTCAGTCTCTGTTTGAAAGTCTACACACAAGGCTTTGCGCCTATAACAAAATGATTATCAAACTCAACTTGAAAGAGTGGAAGAAGACATCACAGAAGCCTGGAATTTTTGAAGGAGTTTGAAACTGATGTAAAGTTTGACATCAAAAAAGAATTAAAATTAGACAGGCCTTTATTCCCTCCTGGGAGCTTAGGCGGGAGGATCTCATGTTTGAGTGCAGCTGGGGTAACTCAGTAACATGGAGAAAAATTTTGTCTCAAAATCAAAAAACAAAAATAAAGTGAAGGGGTGGGGGTAACCCAGCTTGAAGTCCTTTGACTTGATCCCCAGTACCGAAGAAAAACTAAAAATAAATAAATAAATTAGAAAAGCATCAATAACTTATAAAAAACAGGAAGGCAAAAAATCTTATGTGTGGATCCTTGGATAGAGAAAATAGGGGAGAAATAGTGAGCTAAGCCTGGGCAGTCACACTCAGACGTGGCAACAAAGGGACCTGCAGGCTCCTACTACGAAATTTAGCCGTATATCCGTCTAGGTGAGCTTAAACATCTTAAGCTCAAACTTTTTATAAGCATTGTTTCAATATGCCTAACAACGTTTCACTAAAAGACTATGGCACATATTGACCAGCAGATTGGTAATATATAAAAAGTCAGTGTCATTTTGTAAAAATAACCCAAAAGTGTCAACACATCCTTGTTGTGTTTTCCACATGGCTCTGTCTCCAGAGCTAGCATCTTGTGTCTCATTTTAAAATATTTGAATGTTTGTGTGTCATGAAAATAACTTTTCCACTATTCTGGATCCTCAAGCTGCAGTTCATGCATAGAAATACTTCATATAATCCTTGGCACCCAATAGCACTTTTTGTTCTTAATACATGCATTTGTCAATGTAGATACATATGTAAGGACTACCTGGATAGCTCAGTCAGTACAGCATGAGACCCTGAAGTGTACTCAATGGTAAATATTTCAAATGCTGGCATTTCATTTAAATGCAACTAGACATTTTTTAATATTTTTATTTTAGAACCTGAATCTAATTTTCTGTTTGTACTTGTACATAGACTGCACTTGCATTCATAAGATGAAATCTATTCTTCGGTATGGGGAAAATGGAAATATCTCAGGCATGGCGGCATTTCTTGCAAATAAGAACTATCAAGATGTGATACATATATACACCAATTTCTATTCTATATTCTATTATGATTTTTTCTATAATGGATCACAAATATATACTATAAAATAATAATTTTGGCAAACATTTTTAAAATAATGCATAATGTTTCAAGATCCTTATACAATAGAAAAACATTTAGAAACTGCTTAACAAAATAATATCTGTTTATAATAGAAGGCTGGATAAGACAAATAATTAGTGCACTTTCACAACAAGGTGCTGGAACGTCCAGCATAAGACTTGGGCTTTACGCTGCAGTAGCTGTATACTACTTTTTTCAAGTTGATTATTATTTCATAGTGATCGATTATCTCTTCCCTAAAGATCCAACTTGCAATTTTTATTTTCAAGTTAAGAATTTCCACCTTGAATTTTATTAAGGCTCTTCATAAGAGTATAGTGATGTTGTATTGACTATTTCCTTTCTCTTTTTTGATATAAAAACTCAAATGAAATAAAATTCAAATCTTGCAAGCCCATAGCTATAAAAATTATTTTAGATATTATATTAACACTTGAAAAATTAATATTATGGAATTAATTTTTGGCATTTTAAGAAGTAGTTTTTGAGTTAACTTGCATCACTCTTTGAAATTAAGATAATTGAAAAAGGTACAGAAATATTTTATGTGAAATATTAATAAAATTTATATGAAGTCCTAATATCATGAAAAATGCATAGTTTATCCTAAATAAGAAGAAAAACAGAAGCCTATTTTTGTATCAGACTACAAACTGCTGGTTATTTCTCCAATTTGATTTTGGAGGATGGTATTCATAAATCACTAACTCGTTCCAGGATGTAGCATAGCAGTTGAATATGAGCAATTTTTTGCATGTAGTGTATAGTCTAATTAGCAACTGTCTAGTGTTCTGAGATTGTATGGGGGGAGGTTCTTGCTGTGCTGTTTGGTAAGCAATGAAATGTGTTTTTAAATCATTTTGTGGTTTAGTCCAGAATGTCACAGGGAGCTACAAAGTTGATTATTGTTTCTGGAGGACAGAATTCTAATCTTCAAATATTTATATCAAATACTTAAAAGTTGTTTTCACACCACAATTCCTGTGATTAAAATTTTATGTGAGAAACAGTAGGATTTGTAAGAAAATTTTCATTTTAAGGGGAGTAAAAGTGGCCCATCACAGATTTAAGAATGTTTTAAAGAAATATCAACTAATATTAGAATGTAAACAAGGATCAAATATATAATTGTTTAAACTTCCTTTAGATTATCTAAAGTGCTGTCAAAGGAAACTTGAAACATGTTGTCATTAAATTCAAAGTTCACAGGACAGCTCTCTTCAGATTTTCAATTAATGTTGAGTGGACTTTAAGAAATTCGGATTTTTTTACTTTTATGAAGGTTGTTGAAAGTTAAATCAAGACAAAGAACTGTGAGATAGTGAAGTAACAGCACACATTTAATATTACATGTCTACTTTTAAAACCTTAAGAATTGACATTTCCATTAAGAAAGTAGATTGATAAATCATGGGAGAGGTCCAATGCAGAGAGTAGGGGTATCACATTACTTCTAAGTATGCTGTCTTTCCTGGCAACACCAGGTAATACATGGATCATGTCTTTGACCTGATCACTGTTATGGTTTCTTGACATTTACAGTGTTTCCACTATGGTATGCAGAGGCGGAGCGGACAGGATAGCTCTGGGTAATCTTACAATTATTTTGTGCTACTCCACAAAATGCCCAGAACTTCTAAAGAAGGAGGAGGGAGGTTAAAAATGACATAGTCCACACTGATTAAAGAGTGGTTTATTTTTGTGATGAAGAAAAAGGAAAATATTTCCATTGAAGCAGAAATGTATCTCTGCGCAACCTGAATATATTTATTGTATATTGTGCACAAAAAAGGGCTATGAAACTAAACATTGACTTTTTGGAGAAGCTGGGTCATTAATAATAAAAAGTTCTAAGATTAAGACCAGATGTCGAGTTAATGCACTTCTAGCAGCACTTCTACACATGAGTAACATCACTGATACAGACCGTCCATTTTCGTGGCTGGAATTCCCTTTATGTTTGAATGGGAATCTTATCAGTGAGTGGTTGCTACACATGAATCCAATGAAACAAAGCAGAAGCTGAAACTGTGAAAAATAAATGAAACAATACAAACTCCCATTGTCTAAGTGTTACTCAGCCAACATGGGATGACTTCAAACCTGTCTGTTCATCTGATAATGGGATGGAAAAAGGAGAGGAAGGATATGAGAAATGAGGACTAGAAACGAATTTTCTGATGCATGAGATACAATAATTGTGAGAATCTTATTCCAAAATAATTTGTAAAAGCAAGAAGTAGATCACGTCATATGAACAAGAACCTGTGTTGCTAATGGTCCTTTGGAAAATAATGTAAACTATAAAAACAAGCATATGGGCTCATTTTTTGTGCGTGTGTGTTGTATGTAGACCACTTGCTCTCCACAGGTCATTCAGTGCCTCTCACACCCCTTCCCCAGCGCCTAGTCTGTTGTGGGCGCTCAATAAATATTAAACAATGAAAATGCAAACTGTTATTAAAAAGTTTGAAATTCACAGGAATCAATTATAATGTTATCATTTAACATTTATTGAGGGTCAACAGCATGACTTAACCAACGTGCAAAAAGGATATTTTGTAATTACATTTGAAACAAATAATTGAGTACAACTGTGTTAACTAAACCTTCAGCTTTACTCTACTGATTTTTTAGATATAAAATTGTTTCTTACCTCATGGCTGACATATTGAGCAATATAAACATCATTATTTAATAAATAAGCTTCTCTATGGGAATTTTTTTCCTAGAAGTAACAATTATTTGAAACTATGGGATCACTCTACAATGATTATACATCACAGAATCAAAAATGTATTTACAAAGAATAGAAAAATCTGATAAGGTGGAAGAGGACATTTGAAAATACACAAAACACTTGCATTTCACCTGCTCTTGGGATAATTTGAAATACTGTCATAAGTATGTGGGGTACGAGTGTTTACAGAATAACATAAAAGCCTTGACAGGCAGAACTCTTCACGTGACTCAAATTAGCTTCCTTAAAATTTTTGAAAAAATCTTACTAAAACAAGACTGAATCTCTTATAATAGTGAAAGAACTGTGAAAAATTTTTGATCCACCCTCTCCAATTTTCCCTTAAAAGTATTAGTAATTTTGTTCAAATTTATTCTTAGTGGTTAATAGGCAATCAACTTCTACTTAAGCTTTTAAAATATTTTGTCGTGTTTTTACTTAAGCAGATTATGAAGTGATTTTTAAATGTCAGGAGAATGGAAACTAAACTTAATATTGCTTCAAAAATTCTTTCAACTGAATTTTGAGATAGTGAAGTATCCATAAACACTTAAATTTATAAAACGTAATTTCTTTCACATTTAAGTGTGAGAATCTGTCAAGGGAATCTTATCCTCTATAGTTTGATGTAAGAAGCATAGTATACAAAAACTTTGCTGTATAAAAAATATTTTATATTTGGGAAAAGTTAAATACGGTAAATATAAAAATGAAAAAGTTCAAGATAAGGTGTAGATATTTTGTGTTTGTATACATGAAATAAAAAAGCAATTCTTTTTCTCTTCCATTTTATCTTTTAAAGAAATTTACTACAGAATAGTTACTAAAATTATTTTTTCAATCTCTTTGTCCATATAATTGTTCACCACACAATTTAAGAAAGGATACTAATTATAGATATCATTTAGAATTTATGTAGTTATTAATATTAGAGAGGATTGAGTCATTTGTATTTGAATTTCTGAAATGTTTGGCTCTCTTCACTATTAACATGCTCACTTGATTTACAAAAATATTCTCTTCATTACAGGGTCTGCCAGACACAATATGCTGGAATCCAGAACATATTCATATTCCAGTCTTCAATAATTTACCTCTATTTGCTTTCTATATCCTAGTGTTTATAGTGTACTTCCTATACACATGCACTACAATAAGCTCTCAGAGCAGTTGCTGAAAGATAGTATCACCCATAAGAGTAAGTAAGGAAGAGGGGAAGCATTTTGTAATTGATAGTTTTTATTCATAAGTACTTCTTCACGTTTTCCCTGCTGAACTGAAGTCACTTTAAAGGAAGTAATTTAAAAATGGAGCTGGTAGTGACTTCTACCTTACAATTCAGGTTCTTAAAGTTAATTGTCTCAATCAGGCCTTCTGTTCCTATTAACACTTCTGTATAGTGGTTGTTTTGTTTCTCATCCAGCTATGAACAAGAAAATCCTAATAAATAATTTGTTTTGAGAGAGACTTTGAATATAAGGAAAATGGAATTTAAGAAGGCAAATTGATTTTGAAAAAGAATAGCAAAGAAGAAAATAAATAGCCGAATATCAGAAATGGAGTATAATGATAAGGAGCCATTGCAATAACGAGTCATTCTATTAATGAAAACAACGTGTTTCTTCCAGATGTAATTTACACGAGGAGCACGCGTGAATATTTTGTCCTTGGCACTCCTCACATCTCCCGGTAGCACAGTGATATTTAGTGTGAAAACTTTACATGAAGAGGAAGTGTGAGAATACATCTAGGGAATTTGTTTCTTAATAAGGAGGAGCGGTTCATGATGCGGGTCTTTGCATTCTGTGTGTCTGCATCTGTATGTCCTTTCAGAGTGTGAAGCTTAAGTGGTTTTTCTTAGTACTCAAAATCATAATCTTGTCAATGAAAGAACTTCATGAGAGTAATTTAAAATTGCAAGATTCATCAACTAGAGGTAAATAGAATAATGTTTTTGGAGTTCTGCAGAATTTAAACTAGATAAATTTTACATCTTACATATTATGAAATCTAGTTTGCTAAAGTACATTAATAGAAAAATTTTACCTCCTTTCACAATATGAATTACCCACGAAGTAAGCTTTAGCTTAGTTAGTATTTCCAGTTAATAAATGTACTGCTGACTAAGTTCAAGGACTGAAAATACACAACTATACTTAGCTCAAAAAGTGCATTTGAATATCTATGAAGAAATTAGAATCACAGAGTTCTTTATTCTAGTGGAATCCACAACAAATGTAAATCAATAAAAATATATTTTTGATGACTATTTAATTGTATTTCAAAATATCATGAACTATTTTTAGGATATACTAATATCTATATAAGGAAATAAATGTAAAAGTCTTAAAATATCATCTCAGGAATAAATATTAGAATAGCATGACAAAATATGTAGAGTGTAATTACATATAATTTATTCTTATAGACTTCCTGCTTCATTAAAATCTTAATGTATCTTCTATAACCACAATTAATTATAGATACACCATTACAAAAATACTCCAATACATTGTTTTTTTTTGTTTAAAAAGTGCAGCCATTGACATACAATATTTAAAAGTGAAATGATTTACTAAGTCAATATAAAAAAGCAATTGAAAGAACCTCTTATTTTCATATAAACCAAGAGTCTAAACTTTTATAAGAAAAAAGTGTAAATTAAAATTATAATCTCATCAGAAGAAATAAGTTCAAAACTTGAAGAATAATTTTCAACCTTTTGCCCATTTGAGGTAACATTAGAGACATATTTCTAATGACACTAACATGCAGGAGAGAAAAAACAGGCAAACATTATTCAAATCACTGATCTATTAAATACTATGATAGTGAGTGTGTTTTATATCCTAATCAGTCTTTCTTAGTATGCTGTAACAATAAAAGACATCTATGAATGTCATGAGCAACCAACACCTTTATTCTGGAAGGGAGTAAAACTATAAAGCTCAGTGGAACCTATCCAGTTTTATAATTACCTAATCTGTGTTGAATTTTATTTAAAAATTGTCAAATCCCCACATGCAATGCAGGAATTCATATTTTTCATAATCTTTACACATGTGTCTTCTTGTTTTGAGCTGCATAATATCTTCTTAAATAGGCAGATCAAGTATAATTATTTTCATTTTTTTAAAGAAGATATTTAGGCCAGGAACTTACAAAAATGAATGAACTGATCTGAGGTACTTATTTTATTTTATCAGACACCAGAAAAGAAAAAAAAAAGAAAAGAAGTTAGTAGAAATTGAATTCTGAAGTTTCAGATGGCACAATAAATTTAAAATCTTTAGTAATGTAATTATAGTGTGATTTTCTTGTGAAAATTCCAAGGACATAAGTCTGTATCCGATCTTCTAACTTACTCAAATCTTTAACTTTAGTTTTTGTGTTTAACAGAAATGTGAGAATTGAAGGTGTTTTGACAAATATACCAAAAATTCTATATTTAGAATACTGAGATATTGGGAATCTTATCATATCCTAAATTTAAAAGAAGGATTACTTAGATTTTGTCCTTGACAAAACTATTGCTACTTTTAATTTTATTATATAAGTTTATAACTCATAATAATCTCATATAAATGTTATGAATAGAGAAATAAATGAAAATGACCATCATACTTGAAGTCATGAAAGATGGCACAAAATCACTGCAAATATTTTAAGTCCGTGTTGTGTAGTATTTTTATAAAGATATACTACATTGATCAAACTATGATATAGTTACATTAAAATATAATTTTTATAATTAATATTTTTATGACATTATAATTTGCACAATGAGAATTTCAGACCATGTGGGAGAATCATAGCAGAGGTAATTATATGAACACAACAAACTTGCTTTGGCTGTTGTTTTCTCTTATGTTTTAACTCTTGCATATTTTTTCAAGGGACATGCATGTATCAGTATATATATTATTCTAATTATGATTATTGATAGTGTGTTGGAATTATGTCAATCAGTTGCCCTGGCTCATTTTCTTATTTTCAGCATTTCTATGACTTTAGCATTTCTGCTGGTGTGTTAAGCAGTCTCTGGTGTTTTCCTGCTCTGAATTTATATTAAAATGTGATACACAAAAGAAAGACAAATCCAAAACACTGTCTCGTGGTCTCCCTGGCACAGAAAAACAGGCAAGGACAGTGATACTGCACAATAGATTTTAAGGGCTTTGTCTTCTGCCTGTCTGAATCCAAGGCTTTTCTCCGCATGTTGTCGTCTTTCTAAGGAAGATAATGTCAACCTCCTTCATTTTTTTTTACCTTGCTCTACTGCCTTGATTTTTTTCTCTTCCTTCTTTCCAGGTACAGCTGCAAAGCAGAGATAAGGTTTAAATAACAGTTCTGGTCAGAAAGGCTGTTTCTGCTTTACAATGTGTCTTGGAATTTACTTAATGCCAAATATTTCTCTCAAGCCGAGTATTTCTCATCTCTCTATAATGCAATTGAAACCGATTTTAAATTTAATCTTAAAGAATTAGAGAAAAAGCAATAAGCCCTTGCTATCTTCTGACTTTTTTTTTCACTCTCTTTTCAACTTAACTCCTTTCTACTCTGTTGATAAACAAACTCTACAAAAAATTCCACTTGACAGGACTGTGATTAATCGACTTACATACCAGCTTATTGCTTGAGTCACTTAACTGCTTTGCAAATGTCAACTACATGCTCCTTTAAAGTCAGGCTTAGCGTGGCTTAATCAATCGAAAGACACTGTAGTCATGCTTGAGACCCATCTAAATATAAAAGGAACCCATCCAAAATCACAAGGAACCAAAAGAGAAATAATGGCCTCATTTCAGTGTCACAGTCCTTGAATTATGCGTGCTCTAAGATTTATTGCTCACGGTAGAGGGGTCACTTTTTTCTTCCTTTTTTTTTTTTTTAAGACAGGATCTTTCTCTGTGGCTCAGGCTAGTTTTGGGCTCTCTATGGAGTCCAGGCTGGCCTTGGACTCACAGCAATCCTCTTGTCTCAAACTCCCAAGTGCTAAGATTACAGGTATGCACCACCATGCCCAGGTCACTTTTTTCTTACTTAAACATTAAAACAGTATAAATTATTCACAAAATCTGCATCTCTCTCTGAAGCAATTGATTCGACTACAACTCTTTGGAGAATACTATTAACCATTGGATTAACCATTCATTAACCATTTGATTTTTCCTGCTATCCAGTGTTGATATGTGTTTCATAAATATTTGGTGTAGTTCTAGGAATATTGCTATTTTTAACAGAGAATCAAACATCAGTTTCATTATTTCTCTGTTGTACTACAGTTTCTGTTTCATTAGTTCTGCTTTTTAATTTTTAAATTTCTCTTATTTCTACTTATTTTGATGTTACTTTATGATATTACAGAAAAAAATAATCTTGGTTCTAATAAAATTCACCAAGCTTAGTTCTACAGAGAATAAACTTTACTAATAAACTTTAGCAATAAACAGTACATCTAAGTGAGAGTACAGCTACTTGTTCTCTTAGAATATAAAACCAGGATTATGCACCTGAGCTAACAGGAGGAAATACAACAGTTTTCTGGAGTTCCAGCTCTATAAATTTTACTGCTTACATTCTTAAATTTTTCTTATGAATCCTTTGTTCTTTTTTGCCCTTCATCACCCATCAAGTCTCTAATATACACCCATTAGCAGCACAAGTTTCACCTGGGGCAGACAGGCACACCTGGAGGTGCAGTGTGTTAGAATTCCACTATGTACATCTGGCAAGAACAAGCTACAGAGTTTGAAATGTCTCCTGTATGACATTCATGCATTACTTCTGGGATGTAGACATATTGCTTTAGCAATATGAGTTATTACTGCCTTACACATAATTATGTTTAGTGACCACACATTTTTAAGATTTTAAAGTTAATATTTGTAGTTGACAATAATTAAGAGTTAATTAATTAGTAGAAATAAATAAGAGAAAAAGTCTTATGTCAACTAGATCTCCATCTGTACGTTATTCTGTAAAGACAGGGAGCGGTGGTTTTCATCAGTTCTCAGATGATATTGACTAGCCAACCCATTCATAAGTCTACCCTTCCTCCTGCCAACATCTCTGGATTTTGCTTCTAGTCTATTTGGTGTTATGAGCCATATCATTTATTGTAACATACAAAATAGGGCATATCAGAAGATGAATTTGAAAAAAATAGAAACCAGAACATAGGGAATTCTATTTGTCATTTTAACAAGCTTAGACTTCACAGGAAACTGGTGAGATAGATTTTTAAGTAAAAAATAGTTTATTTAGGTTTATAGCTTTGATAAATTATTATGGCTGTTGGGAATTTTTGTATAAAGACATGACGGTGGTAGTGAGGTCCTGAAAGTATTTTCAGATAGAAGATGATGAAGGCTTTTCTTGTATCCAGACATGGTTAGGGCTGGTCATGGATACATCAAAAATGTATTAAAATGTGGTTATAAATATAAAATATATACTAAAGAAATAGAGAGTACAATCATCAAAATTTTAAGAGCATTTGGATAGTTGGGTAACAAAGAAAAATAGATTTTATTCAGATTTCTAATGAATTGGATAGTAAGTAACAAAAAAGCATCTTGCGTAGAAAGAATGGGGAGTTAGGTTAAGGCAGGTTGAATCTGAAGGTGTTTAAGACACAGTTAAGCATAGAAGCCTGAAAGGCATGGAGAAGTTCTGAAATAGAGACAGAACTCAGTTCTTCAAGATACAAGAAAGAGTTTTCATTGTGAGAGCAAATGTTTCCCAAGGAAAGGGTAAATATTAAGAAGCGTAGAGTTCTGGAATCTGAGGGACACAAACAATAAAGGGACAAAGTTAAAAAAGTATAGATTTCAGAAATAAAAGCAAAGAACACGGGGAGAATGAAGAAGACTAAATTGCAATAGTAACCCTACTTTAAAGGCTTTAATGGTGAGACAAAGTGGTGAAAGTCTGTGAAAATTTTAATTTCGGGAATCATGGAATGGTTTCATCGGTGTAGTAGTTTTGGAAAACGTCGCCAGTTGGAGGCTTAGTGGTGTGGTGGGGACAGAAGCTCACTCCTGACAGTTGGAAGTCTTCTTGAGACTTCTGTGTCTGTCAGACACATACGAGAAATCTTACTTTCCTTTGCTCTGTAACCAAGTTATCTGCCTAATTTGTCATCACATAGTAAAATTCTGTCTGTTACTTGCAGAGCCCTAAGCCTTAATTCTATAGTCACTTGGTAGAGTAAACTTTTTTATTTTCTCCAGGTGGGAATAATTTTTAAACTCCTATGTCATTAAATTCACCTCCTGGATTTCAGCCTTGAAATATAGCTATGCAGAAAACTTGCTGTTGGTAACAAAAATTGAAGCTTATATAGTGATTCAATAAAGACATATATTTTTTTCCAGGAGGTGCAACTGCTCAAAAGCAATATTAACTCCCATTTCTCTATTATTTTGTACATGTTATGTTAGACATAAATATACAGTGGATGAAAGAGTAAATGAATAAAAGCTGCTTAGTTTAAAACTAATACCTGATATCACATGCATGTTTAAATACTAATCTTCACCACAGAAAATGTTACCTAAAAGCAGGCTTCAAATGAAACAAGTTATATTGTTTATGGCTTAAACTTTGAAAATTTAAAACAATCACAGAGTTAGTATTTTTCACTTACATTTGCACAGAATTCCTTGTTGAAACCTCACTTTAGGACAAGTTTCCAATGTCTTAGAAATAAAAACAACTTCCATATTGTTTTTTTTTTTCATTTTACTAAATTTGTAAAATTGCGCATCCTGTAAAGTATGATATGTATTGTAGAGTTTAGGAGATGGATTTTTTAAAAAGGTTGAAAATAGGATACATACCCATTGGTACCTGAGCATGTAGGTAAGTGTTATATACTTTTTACATCTTCTTACAATTTTGATGTATGTTCTCTTTATATGCAATAAAATAGTTTTAAGAGAGCATGCTATGTCATATTAGTGGCATGAGCATGCAAGGATACATGTGTAGATTTCTGTGTATTAATATATGTTGAAGATAAGCTTGGTAAATTTTTTCTTTAAATATTATAAAGATATTGGATAATATTGTTCATGTTATTCCAAATTTTCCAATAAGTCTAAAGCAAAAATGTCCTCGAGATGGCAACTTAGAGAACACTCTTTCCAATTTTAGATTATTTTTCCACAAAGGAAGCATTTTTATGTGAATTTTTCTTGCCAAAGTTTATTTTTCAAGCCCTCACCTGTTGACATAGTATATTGAATTTCAGTGTTCTATAAATCACTGGAATCATAGTGACTTTTAGTAATTACATTTCTACAATTCTTCAAGCACTAATGAAATTTGGCAATAAGTACTAGCATTAATGTATGCCCTTAAAAATTTAAACTCTTAGAGTACTAAAACCAAAATCTTGTTAAGACAGAGACAAAAAATATTATGTAAAGTGAATTTGTTCCTGTCAATTAAATACTGAAATCAATAAACTTAGTTTTTCTGAAACCACTGAACAATACATTAATTTAGAAAATTTAGTATAAAGAGAGTCATGCGATCCTTTTATTTAAACCGCATTTACCTTTCTTGGTTGAGGGAGCACCACGTTCTTCTCTGGCTCCTTCAGCTTCTGCAAATTCAAATATTAAATGATTGAGAGTGATTACAGATGGCAGATCAACACCACACTGGATGTGAAGCAGGAATACAACTGACCACAAGACGAAACATACGCGGCACCCAAGAGCAAAGCAAGCTGCAGTGAGCCAAGCGACAAAGTGCCTGCGTTTCAAACAAGGTAACTTCCAAGCAGAAAGGTCACTCTCTGCCAAAGACAATTCTGTGTTTTTACAGATGTAATTACATAAGGAGTGACCATAAAAATGTTGGCTTATCCCACAAAATACAATGGTACGCTCATATATTGTTTTCCTGTCAAATTTTATGTGATATATCAATTCTAGAAAACAGTGACAGAAAGTCTTTCTTCACCAAGTCTTATAAAGCATCATTTGCCCTCAATTAAAGAGCATTACATGATTTTAAAAACATTTGAATGTCTTTTGTGTGCTCAGATAATAACATTTTATATAGTTCTATAAATAATTCAGAGAGACATTAATTTCTCACTTTAGTTTCATTAAATTCAAATTCTAAACACCCAAACGATATCACATCTGTACCTGCAAGTGTGCATGTTTCTCTATATATTACCTGGATACACATCTTCTTCTGTAAATGAATATGATTTCAAGAGAACTTAATGGGTAACATAGCTTTGTAGGTTCTCACTGATGATATAGTATTAAAAGCTGGTCCTGGTTAAAAAAAGTTTTATTTCAACTTAAGGTCAGTTAAAGGAGAGATTTTATTATTATTCTTTGTAAAAAAGTAATAATGTCGGTTAGGTTGGCAGGGGTCCCTACCCTCAACTTCAGAGGCTGGTACCTGTCTCAGGCCTTGGGAGGACCAGGCTGCCAGGGGAGATGAGCTATGAGCCTGAGGTGAAGCAAGAGCGGTACCCCGCCTCCTGGCAGGAGGCTCCATTCGCTTCTACAGCCATCCCACACCCTGCTGCTCATTGCCAATCAAAGCTGTTCCCCAGTAACCTACTGCGTAATAAGTGCCACCTCACAGCCTTCACCCAACCCTCCTTCTTCTCAACTCTCACACTTGGCCTTGGGAGAAGGGTGTCCAGTAAACCGCTCTCTGATGTCAAAAAAAGATTGGGGATGGTAGTACATATTCATAAAACTTTATCTTGTCACTTTTACAATGTTTAATTATCTGAGGTCTTTCTCTTTGTTCACATAGGTTTTGTTTTACAACTTCTCTGCACTTGTACATCTCTTCCAACCCCATGTGCACCCGGAAGCTGAGGCCCTAGGAACAACCCGCATGTGTCACCATCACACACAGGTGACCTCCTATGCCTGAAGGTCCTTCCGTGCCAGAGAGTAGAATTAAGAAGGAGGCCCTGACAACGTTCTCAGGTTTTAGCTCTGCAATACTACATCCCGCAAGAGCCATAATTTAATCTAAGGCAAGAAATTATGGAAATACTTTCCTTCCAAGCTGTCTCAGATTATGAGCTGCAAATTCTAGCAGCCTTCTGGGCATTCAACCTATGCCAGTGATTCCCTGACTCTAGCATGCATCAGAACATGCATAAAGACCATCAAAACACAGATGGCTGGCCAAGGCAGTTTAAGTCAATAATCTTCAGAATCATCCTGAGTACTTGCATTTTAAACCAATTCTCAGATGGTGTTCAATGCTGCTGATCGTCACCACATTTTGGGATTTATTTATCAAACATTTCCTAAGAATCAGTTGAGCTCAGGGCTGGAGGAATGGCTCAGCAGTTAAAGTGCTTGACTAGTCAAGCGCCAAGTACCAGTTCAATTCCCCAGCACCACATAAACTGGGCTTGGTGGTGCATGCCTGTAATCTCAGCTCTCAGGGACTGAGAAAGGAGGCTGAGAAACAAGGATTTCTGTGAGTTCAAGGCCAGCCTGAGCTCCACAGTGAGTTCAGGAGAAGCCTGAGCTGCAGAGTGAGACCCCGTTTCAAAATAAATAAATAAATAAATAAATAAATACTCAGTTGAGCTCAATCCTTCTGGGATCTTCATTCCTACTTACCTTAGTTATTACTTTGAACTCTAGCCTACCAGAGAACAAAGTTTATGTGACTCTGTATTTCACTTTTTCTCTCTTCCATAAACCAAATCCTAGCTCTAATAACATGGCTTCCCCTACGAGGAGTCTTCTGCATTGGAGAATGTTGCTCGTTCCATACCCAGGCATCAAGGAGTTCTTGTTACTTTTCAGAGATTATTTCCTTGCTGCTTCCAAACACCAACTGTTTTAAAGTATTATGCTGCCAAATTGTACCACTTTCTAGCCCTCTTTTTTGTTTCTGTCAACAAACCAACCTCATGCCTTGTGATTCCATTTGTTGAGTAATTTTGTATATAGAGTTATAGCTCTCTCCAAGGCCACAATCGTGGGGTTTGATTTAGAGTCACAACATAACTGGACCATAGAATGACTTGGGAGGTTTTTTATAAGTGTATACCATTGAGATGTTTGAATGAGATTTTGACCTTTGATGTTAGTTTGGGATGATTCCTGAGTATTGATACGTTTTTAAGGTTCCACAGATACTCTAATAGCTGACTTGGTTGTTACTACCTATTGCATATGCTTCATATAACCACACAAACAGTTATTTCCATGACACCTTCACTTCAGGAAACTAGAAGCCCCTTTCTCAGATTTCTACCACCAATACACTCTTAGACTTTTCCTTTATATCAAAATTTTATTACAAAAATCCTATTCTCTGGCACATTTTCCTTTTTCTCTTTACAATTCACTTTCTCAAGAAGTCCCTCTAAATACCACCTGGCCCATTTTTACTGTTATTCCCTTGATCTTCTTACTTTCTTACTACCTGCAAAAAAAATCATGATCACATTTCAATTATGCAGAAATGTAAACAGTGATGATTCAATAATTTATTTAGTTAGTTAGTTTTCATGGTCAATTTCTGTATTTATTTCCTACATCTGACTTTAAGATGTTGGGTGACTAAAAACACCCAAAACTTTTCTTTACAATTTTTAGATTCTAAAACTCCAAATTTGTGTTATTCACAGGACCTCTAAACTCTCTTGAGAGGAATTTTATTTATTTGTTTATTTTTGTTTCTGTCTGTCATCTGGAGGCTGCCAGCAACCCTGGCCATTCTTGGCTTGTGTCTGAGCATTGTTCCAAATGCTGCCCTTGTGGTCACATGGCTCTCTTTCCCTCAGCATGTCCATGTGTCTCCAAATTTCCCTTTTCTCTTTATGTTTTCCTGTGCACATGTGCAAGAATTTTCTTAAAGTTAAATTTGCTGTCCATATGTGTCCATGTTAGGCTTCTCTAGATAAATATATTTTAGCTCAAATTTCATAGGCATATCAGTGGTATATGAGAGTTTCCATTGTCCTTATCACTACCATACACAAATGATATTTCTGTCAATCTGATATGTATAAAATAATAGTGTACTACAATTTTAACTCCGATTGCATTCTTAACTAGAAGTTCAATATGTTTTGACATGTGTTCAGGTCATTTTTCATTTTTCTTTTTTAAAGCATCCCCAACTCTTTCGTTCATTTCTCACATCCATCCTTCCACCGAACTCTTCTCATATTATCGTGGTGTTACCTGTTTTTGACAGCCAATCTTTTTACTTATTGTTTTTGCTAAGGTATTTTCTATGTTTTTGTCTTGCTTGGTATCTTTATATACAATGTCTGTTGATAAATTAAGGTCTTTAGTTTTAATTCATTAAAATATATGAGCTTTTAATCATATGAAATATGTTTTTTCTCAATTGTTTTTTTCCCCAAACTGTTTTATTCTCAATTGTCTTGCCAAACTCAAACTCAGATTCTCCTTCTCCTAGTGTTCATCTAACTTAAATCTCCCTGAGCCAACAGTGATGAATATTTTTGGACTCTGAATAATGGCATTTTTCCATGTTGGAGCTGGCATTCAGGCTAGCAACCTTGGCTTCACACATTTTCTTCAAACACCAACATGTCTTGCTTTAATTCCTGTCATTCCCTCACAACCTAGTTTGGTTGGTCCTGTAACTCTTAAAACCCTCACTGTAGTACCAAATCAGCACTGTGCTGAGGATACTGTGCTAGCATCAGCTATTACATAGTATTGATTACAAAATTCATTATCTAGACTGAACAAGTAAAAGAAGGTGCTAGGTGATTGTTGTAGTGTAGTACCCAGAACCAAGACCTTGCCAATGAGATGTCTTGTCATACCTGTTATGTAGGCTGGGATCTAGACACCCCCCCATTTGATATCAAGAATCCTACATCAGATCTATATTTTTATGCCCAGTAGTTTCTATGTCAGAATACTTTAACTGAGTCCAAAACTGAGTGCCATTTTGAACATACAAATTGTCTCCAAACCAAGACCAGTGGTGCAGACCTCTAATTCCAGAACTGTGTAGGGCTGAGGCAGGAGAATCACAGGTTTAAGCCCCAGATTGAAAAACGTAGTGACTTAATAAAAAATAAAAATTGCTTCAAAATAAAAAATCAAACAAAATGATCTGTGGATGTAGCTCAGTATGAAGGCCCTGGGGGCCATCCTCAGTATTGAGAAAAAAAAAGTTTCTAATTTTTTTTTATTGACAGATAACCTCATAAATTCATGAAAACTTTAATTTTTAGGTCTGCATATTGCCTTCTCCTAAAATATTCTGATGTGCATTAATATCCAGGAAATGGATACCTGACTCACATATTTAGACACTTAGTGGTTGAGGGGACAAATGTTCAGACATGGTGGATGAATGTCTATTACTCAATCTGAGGAGTACTAATATCAGGAGTAGAAAAGTGCTTGGTTGTTGCCGTTTTATAGAAATTTAGGTCCGCATTTTAAAATGACCAGACTTAAGCCTGGTTTTTAGTTAATTTTTCTGCTCAAAATTAAAATCAACCACTGATTATTTGAGTGTAGGCGTACAAGATGTCATCTCAGCCACAAGGTCCTCAAGGCAGAGTGAGGAAAAGTGGCAGTGTGTCACAAGGCAGGAAGAACATAGACCCTGGGATGTCCATCAACAGAGTTGGAAGGTAGGATGAGGAGACTCGATCAATTCTGCAAACAATGTCTACTGATACCCGTCAGAAGATTCATTATAAATGGTATGAAATACATGAAATATTCTAAGCTCAAAAAATCTACTTGCCTAGCCATCTCTGTGTTTGGAAATAACTAATCATATGCTAGAACTGGCTATTGGTATCTAATGTGTGGAGAGGCCCATACAGGGAACTTCACTGGGGAGAACAGGTATGTTAGGAAACTTTCTTGCTTGCGAAGATCAAGAAAGAAATCTGTGTTGACTTGTAAGAACTATAAATCTTGCATTGGCTCCCTGCCTGGTTCAAGTCACTCTTCCAACTCTCCCACCATGTCCTGACACACAGATTTAGATGTGAAGGCCTTAAGCCCCCTGCTTACCACTGCATTATGGAATCTGAGAAGTTCTCTCCTTTTCTTCAAATTCACGTTGCCTGTGAGAATCTCCAAACTGAACCGATGAACATAAAACTCATCCATGTCTTCTGATATTATTTTCGAGAGTGATTTTGTTTATTCCACAGGATAAACAGTTCCATTTCACTAACTCAACCTTCTAGTTATTTCCTTTAATTCTGTGATAATAAAAAATCACCTTTCAGATTTTCCATGGCCTTGTTCTCACTCTGAAAAAAATCTCACCTATTCTTTTAAATTTAATAACATGGAATTGCATATTGTAATTCAATATTTTATCACTTTCTCTCTTCATAATTTTTAATAATGTATTATCACAGATATGAAAGGTGAATGTACAAAACCATGAGTACCAAACTATATGGTTGATGGAAAGGCTTGTCAAGGGTATTTGTAATGATATATAATTTTCACATTAGATGATAGCTTTATAAGTAGCCCATTATATACATATAAATATATATATAAGACATATATATATATATATATATATATATATATACACACTCAGCTACATGTTATATAATCTCAGTGTCAAAAGAAAAAGTTCTTAATTGTATGACTGATCACACTGCTATCGGAGAACTTATATAGCCTATACATTCCTCTCTTTTTTGTGTTTAAGAATGATGTTTATGTCAAATCCAAATGTACAACTACATAGGGAGTTAAATACTGTTTTGAAATTTTTATATTGAGTTTAAGTGATTTAGCAAGCCAATTTGCTAATTTTCTGCAAGAAATGCTGATCTCACAATCTGATTGAACAATGTGTTTCAAAGATGGTAAAGCTTAGTTTTTTGTTGCAGATGAATAGTTTTATCTATATGACACACCTTTGAGAAGAAAATGTCAATTTTCAGAGTAATTTAAAAATCTAAATTACTCTAGTAGTACTGAAAAATTAACAGTGTATAAAAATTTCAGTGTATTAAGTTTCTTGAGTGTGCATTTTCTCACACTAAATACTGACATACTAAACAATCCATAAAATAGAGTTCTAATCAGCTTTATATTCAACTGTATATGTAAAAATTTTCATGGAAATATGAATGGAATTTGAAGTTCCACTTGACTCTTAAAGTCTTCAGTGTCTGTGTGAAGAATTTCAACAGTAATTTTCTCCTTAAAAAATCCCACCAAGCCACATATTACTACTTACTCCAATTTTTCTGTGATATACTTACAAGTATTACACTCTCTAAAATCCCAGCAGTAATTAAAATGTACGTTAGTGCCATAACCAAAACATGTGCACCAACAATTCAAAAGGAAATTACAAGCACTCCTAGTCATACATATGGATGAGATTTGACCACAAATCCTATATCTAAATATTTAAGAAGCTAGATATCAAAAATAAATATTATAATTAAAGAATTTTGTTTAATGACAATCTGTTTGGCTCTTCATTAAATTGAGACACTTCAACAAGAAATAAGCATCCCCCGAGGCCATTGTCAACTTTGTCATTCTATGCAAACTCCATGGTTTATTTTAGTTTTCAGTCACTATTTCATAATCTGAGAATATAAACTTAAAAGGAAATTATAATACTATAACAGTGATTGATAGTTAAATTTGAAAAGGCCTACATTTGATGAAAAACGTCTTTAATGGTATATAAATCATGTTACCCCCTGGTTTGACTGTGATTAATCATTAGGATAATAAAATGTCATAATTTGCATGTGTTTAATGAACAAAGAGGATCACTTACCCTGCCAAGCAGGAGACACAAATGCACACAACAGGCTGTAATATGGACAAACTAAAATTTACAGATGAAAGCTCTACAGATAAATTTTCATAAGATTGAATTCACAGAAAAGGCAAGATAAATAACTTTAGATATTATTTCAATGCAGCAAATACACGTACGAGAAATATTTGGTAAGCCAGCTTCAGAATTAGCATTAGCAATGCTGACAGTAGAACACTCAGATGGAATATCTTATTTAAAATAGTTTCAACATACTTGCTTTTACTTGTTTTTCACTTGGAGCTGTCAATGACAAGAAACAATGAATTTACACTAATTACAATTCTACTTCTCTCTTTTAAAATAACTTGGCTTTTTATTATGAAAAGCTGCTTAATATATTAGAAAGTGAAGAAAGGCCCAAGAAAGTAAACATAAACTCACACGGTTTTCTTTTCTATATTCCACGTGTATTCTGTGAGGGGAATATTAGTACCCATGCAGATTATTTATTTAACAGAATGCTCTTTTATGACTCAAGCATGTTTTAAGTTAACTAAGGCTCTCATTGTGTATATATTTAGGCACATAATTATTGTTGAATTCCATAAAATGATATGAAGAGAATGAGTTCATGACACTATTCAGTTTTTTCTAATTTTAAAAAACAGACACTAACTGCTAAGTTGAAACAGTATGCTTGCACTCAGAAATAAACAGATAATTTCAATATTTTAAGCCAATGTGTCTTGCGATGCTCAATGTTAAGCAGTGATATTTGACTATTTCATCTCTCAAAACTGGACCCACCAGTGGTCATTTTGAAGTCTTCCTATGACATATGTCTTACTTCACAATACTGAGCATACGTGCATATATATGCACAGGTGTGTTACGGAATGCTCTTCTCAGGCTGTTCTTGGCAAAGAAGAGAAGACTGTTTCTTCCCAGTGGTTAAATCACATGACTGTAAAAGTCACATGGTGAAACGTATGGTTATTGCATCTTGTAAGTCACGCATTTGAAAATAATTCTGTTTTTGAATTTTGGAAAGTACAAATACTCCATTTGATGTTTCTTCTGTCACCTAGTAAATTAATGCCTAACAACAGTAAGTATTCTGAGCATGAAAAGATAAAAAAATAGCCCCTACCTTCAGTTTCTGACGCTTAAAGTACACAAAGGAACAGGTCATATGAAAGCGTAGTAAGTGTTATGGTAAAGGTAAGGAAGTAATAGCGTGGGATTAGTTAGAGAGACATCTAAAGTGAATCGCGTTATCTCAGGAAATTTCAGTTTTGGAAAGCAAATGAAAAATGTGACTTCAAATCATGGTGTCTGTGACTGTGGTGGCAGTGGCACTATGGCTACCTGCATTTGCAGATTTCTTCATGTAGTATCAAATACATGCTATTTCCATTTAGATACAGTGAAATGAGAGGAAAAAATCAATAGGCATTATATGTTGCGATAAATGCCCCCCCACCGATATCCACACTCATACATCTACCCACACCCCTACACACATACCCCTACCCCAAATATCACGCATACACACACACACACACACACACACACACACACAAAATCTCACACAAGTTCTTTGAGCAATGTTTAGCCAGTCAAAATTAATGTTTTAAACAGAGTTTAAGATACAAGTTTCATAAGTTTTCACTTGACATGACAGAAGAGGTTAAATGCTAGAAAACTTTGGGAAAACTATGTTGGATTTACTCATTGCGTTTCTATTGTCTGTTAATTGGTGTGCTTGGCTGGTTTCTTGAGAGCCTCACTTTGATTTTTTTCTTTAGAATATTAATGTCCAGAGCAGATCTTCCTCTAATTACCTGGCAAGTCCCCAGAGTACTCAAAAAATACCACTGAGCAATATCATAAATACAGAGAGCATATTTTATATTTAAAATGCAAAGCAATATAAGATGCATTTACAGAAAAAACTTTTGCTCATCTTTTACACTAAATTGTGAAGAGTTTTTCAAACATATCACAAATGAACTTCTAGGGATATTGCGAAGTTACAGATTCAAACGCAGGCAAGTGTAGATTGGCTCCAGAGGTTCTGCGTTTCTAAATTCCTGGGCCAGCAGATGCTGCCAGCTCACAGGACACTCCGCATACCAAGGGCGCAACACATTTGACTTTCATTCTCTAAAACTGCACTGATGTTAAGTCATTGTCAAGAACAGATTCACAAGACCACTGCAGATGGAAAGGTTTCCTGCCCTTTATTGTCATTGTCGTGGCACTCTGTGGGTGGCTGATACAGCAGGAATAAAACACCAGCTAGCCAGTAGGCAGATTTCAGCTCACTCACCTGGTTGTTCCTTCTTTGGTAACTTTGCTGTATCAGGCAACAAAAGGGAAGCAAAATTAGCATTCATGCAAATCGCTTATCATTCAATATTCAATTGCTTTTCCTTCTTTTCCTGTTCTGAGACATTATCATTGTTAGTATTACTACTACCACAACTGTGTGTGCCACAGCCTATGAGCTCTAACATAAACAAATTCACGTCCATGTTTATTTACTTTTTAATAGCAGTTATTTGCTGCAATACACTAAATAACTGCCCTTAAAAGTCTAAGGTTACACACTTCAAATAGTTTTTTTCTTTGAAGGTTCCCTTAGAGAACAACATCAAGATACCTTGAGCCCTAGAGGACTTTAACTTTTTTTGTGGGTAATAAATCAGAAAAAAAGAATTCACAAAGGCTGGAGAAAAAATAAATTTGCTTTTGTCTTAGCCAAGCTAAAATAAATTTAGGTTGAAAATACTCAAAAAGATCATCATTAAAGCTGCTTTATAATGATTTCCAGGAAGATAAGTGTGGGCACGTTTGCTATGGACTTCTTCTAAGGATCTTCTTATATTGAAAAGATGTTTATTTAGCTAAGACAAAGACTTTGCTGAGGCAGAATTAAGCCAGTAGAATAAAGAGGCCAAGTGGGAAGTTGAAAGTATTTGCCTGAAATTTATGACAAATCCTCTTAGGAGGCCCTATTTAGACAGTGGTTTTTTTAAGCCCACATGTTGTCAGTATTATTTGAGATAGAGCATTATTGTGGCTTTAAAATGAAGGTAACATTTATAATATAGTACCAATTTCACATGAAGGACAAGCACCAATTTATATTAAGTACTACTGCCTACCTTCACGTGCTTGACTCTGTAGTCTTGTCGAATTAAAAGAATATTTTCAAGAATGCTCTTATGGAAATACATTACTTTCTCATATTTTAAATAAAAATAGTGGAGTGACTTACTGAAGTATCATGTAGTAAGTAGATTTTGAAATCTAGATGATGTTTATGCTAAAAGAATTCTATTAACTATATTTTAGGAACATAAATGGTCATAGAATCTTGTATGCTCATTGCGCCATCCTCCAAGGCTCTTTTTCATACTTGCAGTTAAGAAGGCACAATGAGAAACTTAGCAACCTCTAAGATGTAAGACAGGGAACAAAACATATGGCCTGGCCAAGAGTTGCAGGTGGGGAGAAAGACGCTCACACGATTTAACTAAAATTAAACATAATTAATACACTATCAATGTCGCCTGGCATGTGAAGAGCAGTTAAATATATTTTTTGAAGTAAATGAAAACTCTAATTATAAAACATTTCTAAGTA
This sequence comes from Ctenodactylus gundi, assembly GCA_004027205.1. Taxonomy (NCBI): domain Eukaryota; kingdom Metazoa; phylum Chordata; class Mammalia; order Rodentia; family Ctenodactylidae; genus Ctenodactylus; species Ctenodactylus gundi. Next base: position 180,179 of record PVKB01000274.1, on the reverse strand, counting down.
ACATTTTTTTTTCTTTTGCAAATCTATTCTCAATATGTTGCCCACGCGGACCTTGAACTCAAGAACTTCCTATCTCAGCCTCCCAGGTTGCTGGGATGATAGGTGTGTACCACCACACCTGGCTTTATGTCTAAGACAATTGTAAGGCGTTAACAATCAAAAAATACCTGAAAAAAATTTGAAGCAGATTGGAGAAGATATGAAAACTGGACACCAGGTGTAAAGTTAAAGGCCTCCAGATCTTATTAGAAAGCCATCATAGAAGAAAAAAAGCAGCTATGCTACTTAGAAGTGACAGTGGGAGAGTGTTATGTATGATTCTACAAGATGTAGTTATTGAATTACCTCAAAAACATAAATTCTATTAAATTTTACAGCACTGTCAACTCATACCCTGATTGATGTTTATCACCTTTTCCCCCCCTTTCATTTAGAACAAACTTTTCATTACAGGAACTTGCCAAATATACTGTAAGAGTATGTACACTTTTCATCTTGTTTCTTTTATAATTTATTTTTAAACTGAAAACTTGAAAAAAGCAGAATTTTAAAAGTATGAGTACAGCATACAAAGGAATGAAGCAGATTTTTTTTTTTTTTTTTTTTTTTTGAGACAGGCTCATGCTCTTTAGACCAGGCTAGTCCTAAACTCACTGGGGTAGCACAGGCTGGCCTTGGACTCACGATAATCCCTCTGCCTCAGCCCCCAAGTGCTGGAATTACAGGCATGTGGCACCATGCCTAGCTTTATGTGGTACTGGAGAATTGAACTCACGACCTTGTGCTTGCAAGGCAAGAGCTTTAATTGCTGTGTCATTTCTCCAGCTCCAGAATAAAGCAAATTTAAAAAGCAATAATTCAAATTAAATAAATTCAAAAAACATCACAACAAAAGCAGCAACAATAAAAGCAGGTGTAGGTGGCAAAGCAGTGCAAACGACTTATTTAGAAAAAAAAAATTAATAGTTGTTTTGAGCCGAGCTGTTTCTTCTCCAATGAGGGTCTACATCACAGTCCACAGACTGGCTCCAGGAGGAAAGCAGTTGAGGTGTAGATGCATGCCAGAGCGGGCGTGTTTATTTATTAAATACATTGATGCCCTAAAGATTGCCAAGGAGCTGCAGTGTGTCTGTGGGAACCTTTAAATCATATAAACTGCAATAAAGTTTAGGCCTTAAGGTTATATATATTATTTAATAGCATTTTTCAACTCTCCAGTTGTGCACCATTTCCCTGCTGGTGCAAAGGTTTATGGAGCGGTTTCGGCTTCCCTGTTCCGGAACTCATCAGCAGCTGTGCGCACTCATAAATTGAGGACTGAATGAGCACGTGATTCTCCACAGATAAATTGCTACCTCTGGCTAGGTTGTAGCATAATTTCATGATTTTTTCCCCACGGAGCATTTTAGAGCATTTTTTATGACACAAAATGTCTCAGTGTTCTATATTTTTTGTAGCACAAAAAGGTTTAAAGCCTTTTTTTTTTTAAATTGGAGTGTATTTTAAAATAAATATTTTCAACATCACTGAGATCTTAAAATTGCTACAAATTAATGAAAATAAATTTATTTAAATGGCCGATTGAGTAAGGTTGTTGAATTTTTTTAAAGGTTTTATTTGGTAATCATATCCTATTTTCTTCAGAAAATTGTATATTTGCAAAAAATACCACCTCAGGATATTGAGCTAAATGCACTGTTATCAAGCAGTGTTAACTGTGTGTCAAAGCAACAGTGGACTGTGCAAAGATATGGATCCCTGGAAACATTGTTACCCAGAACTCACAGTGCCTATGGGGACAAACATGATGTTACAGACAATAGATCACATATCCTACGAACGTGTCAAAATATTTCCATATTATAAGCAGAAAGAGCATAGGAAATAGGTTTTAAACTAATCTGAAAGATAAGATTAGTATTATTTTAGGAACTGAGAACTAACACGAGTTTGAAAAAATTAAATCTACACATGTAGAAAACCATGTGGGTTAATGCAGTGCAGTTTTTGTTGCAAGCCAGTGCATTATATGGTCAAATCCTTTCCTGACTAGAGAAAGGTCTTTAAGAATTCTTGCTGTGCTCTCCAGTCTACCCTGACCTTGAGAGTTATCTGTTCTTCAATATGACAAAAAATAGCAAACAGACTCCGCATGCATAAAACATAGTAAAGGGGGACTCAGAATCGTAAGTCTGAGTAAACCAGTAGGGCAGTAATCATATTAGAGGGAAAGAGCATACACAAAGCGATTTTGCATGCATTTTCTTACTTTTTCCCTTGGGTTGCTCTGTTGAAAGAAATACAAACAGAAAACCATTGCTCTTAAAAGCTTATTTAAGGATAAAATTTACCACCAACAGACTGATTAGATTGTGATTTTCCCAACCTTTCTTCTTATTTTTTTTTTCCTCTCACAATGAGTGTTACTCTGAGGCATTGTCAGTTACCACCTGTAGCTCCGTAATTTGTTTAAAAATGTTGTCAATGAAATAACCTAGAATGGTACTGTTTGATCACCATAAATTATGCATGGCTGGGGGTCTTCTTAAGTAAGCAGATTTGAGCAGCTAAACACAGTGTACAGAAGACACAGGCGAGCAGTTTCAGGAGATACACGTGAGTACACCTAGTTGTTATACTACTCAAGAGTAAAAGAAACACTTCAGTTCTTAATTGATGTTGCTGAATTCAAAATAATAGAATGCATAACTTTAAAAAATAAATATTTAATATGAATCAATGCTTATAAAGCAACATTTCTCTAAACAAACTTGTGAAAGGTAAATATGTGCAACATTATTTATTTCTGCCAAATAGTTTTATAACTGTGCTGTTAGAAAAGATTTGACAACTTTCTCTCTCTCTCTCTCTCCATCTTCCCTTTTCCTCCTTTTCTCTTTATCTCTTGTCTAGCATAAGAGAAATAAAGTTTTATTTTTCTTCTGTTAATCTTTTAAGAAAAATATTGTTCAAGATTCACCAAACATAAAACAGAAAAGAAAATATTTTCCAGTACCTTCAGTAGGTTTCTTTACTTTCTTTGAATCTGAAAATTAAAAGATAGATTATTAAAATGACAAATATGATAAGACAATAACTGGTTTTCCTTAAATACTGAATTTAATTGATGAGATATTTTGAAAATATGAAATTTAAAGTAAAAATATTCTGTCTTCAAAATGATCATTGTCAGAATGAGATCAGAAGTAGACATTTTTTGAAATACAAAATATGGAAATATGAGAAAATACATACAATTTACATAATTATCTCATTATGTCTAGAGGAATTTGTGATATTAGTGATCAGTCAAACTGAGAAAATATATGGTGTACTTCCAGAAAGATGATTCCAAGAATTTAAGTTGGTTTTTTTTGTCTTACTTTGTTCTGATTTGTTTTGTTTTATGTGCAGACTAAAGAAGTCCAGTTGAACTGCATTGTGCTGTCTTTGAATAATCAACACCATTCCAGTTCAGATGCTCAATTATTCCCATTGTAATGACGAAAAAATTGGCATTGTTTATGAGTTTCTTAAAATGCGTTTTATTTATAACTGCTGCATGGTGATGTGTACTTAATGGTTAGAGGACATTTATTTGGTTTTTAATAAAGAGACATTCAGCCAATGTCTGACAAATTTATCATTTTTATTAAATAGACCATAAACGTTCTCTTATCTGAAAATAAAGACAAGAAATTTTTTTCAGTCTTGTTTGTTTTAAGGTGGAAACATCTGGCCTTAAATTTTTGCTTAAAATATTATATCTCCTATTTCTTGTTTTCTCTCTCCTTTCTTTAATGTCATCTATAATTTAATTTTGCAAATATGTAAGTGCTACTGGAAGTAGATCATAATAATGAAGTATGTATTGATACTTGCAAAAGGTACATAATGTGCTTGATAGCTGCCAATAATCTCGCTTTTAACTTATAGAAGTTATCATTCATGAATAATTTGCAAATTAAGAGATGTGTATGCCTTTTAGTATTGTGGTGACATTATAGCTTTATGTCCGCAATGAAATAATTGACTGAAATGCTTGAAGATGACAATTCCCTTTGGTCTATTCACAACTGTTAGTTAGGTGGTCAACAAGTTATTTTATTTTTAAAAGAAATCTCCTATGCTTTTAATGGTTTGAAAGTAACAATCTACATTTAGTAGAATTACAAACATTTTCAGAAAGCAACTTCAGAAAGGAGCTAGACCATTATAAAAGTAGCATGCTGTGTAATGCAGTAATTTCATTTTCATGATTATAGATCAGTAAAAGAAAAGTTATAAATGTCTATGTACAAAAGTATTTTTCTCGTGACAATGTTTTATACCTCTACATGATGGTAATATTGAACAATATACTCTGAATTGTAGAAAAATTATAAATAATGCACTCATTAAAATGATACTTTGCAACTTGTGTCACAATCTGAGAGAACAATAGCTAACTAACTAGATGCTGATATAAGGAAAGTGTGGAAGAACATATAATATGTATATTGCTATAGTATTTGCTTTAAATGTTCGAGATAACTGCTGATTCAATCACAGAATATATCCTTGCTGAATGACATGCAAAAAACTGTGTTAATCTGTGTAAAGTATAATTGTGGATGAGGCAAGTTCCATTTCAAAAAATAATCAGAATAAAAGTCAAACGAACAATTAGAGTAAGAGAAAAATAAGGCCAAGTACATGAAGCACAAAGTAGCAAGATATATGTGTCATAGAGAGGCGCCGATGGGCGCTAATGAAGGATAACGCATGAGAAATCTGACCTCTTCAAGGAATGAGATGTTATCACGAACCCTAAAAAATTGCACATTAAAAAGGAAAGGGTAAATTCCTTAGAATAACAGCAAGAAAAGAGTCAGAAAAATACATGGTATACTTTTAATAAAGAGCAACTTTGTAAAGATGGTGAGTGTAAGGGGAGAGTGTGAGGTTGCTTGCTTCTTGTCTTTGACCTTGCCTTGATGTATGCTTCAGGGGAGACCAGAACAGGCAAGATAGAAACAGAATGTAGGAGCTTAATTATAAGTTTAGCTCTGTAGAGTTATTTTGTGATCACTGTGTGATCACTGAATAGTTTAAATAGCTAATGAAACAAAAAAGGCTTAAAAACACAACTGAAAATTTTGGAAAGTTATTTTATAGGCAATATAATGATTTTCATCCAAGAGTCTCTATACTTTCAAAGGAGTCTTAGCAATCTTTAAGGATTGATTGAGGATACTAAACAGTTTTCGCTTTTATTGTGTTTCTAACTTAAACATTGAATCCGAAGATATTTTAATAATATGCATCACTTACAAAAGTAGCAAACATGTAATGTAAATATAAATAAGATATTGTATAACAAATAAATTTCTTGAGACAAAATGTTGTAACATGAATGATTTCTTTTTAAGCTATTTTAAGCTACTGTGAATCTTGTTAATGTCTGACTTAATTAGCACAGTTGCATATCTACTTGAATACTTCATTGTAATGTCATACATCATTTGCATTCTGGAAAACTCCAGGGTGTTCATGTGATAAAGATAGTAAAAATGATAAATGATACTTCATATTTTTTATGAAAATAATTTTGACATAGAAAGGAGGTTAGGAATCTCCCAAGTGACTACCCATATTTTGAAAATGTCTAAGTTTGGAGATCCTTGATTTTGTTGACATGATATGTTAATGAGACTAATATGAGGTCACAAGTGGCAATGTGATGTCATACCTACAGAATTGGAAGCTGTTAATGAAGATTAATTTTTCTCTAAAAATTCTTTTTAGAGGGTTCAAGAATAGACTTTAACCAAACTGAATATTATAGAGAATTTATGTCAAAAGCTAAGATAAAAGCTTGTTAAATCCAACACTAGAATTTGAGTCACGGTGTCCTAAAAGAGATGGTATTATGTGTTTTATAAATATAAAAACCACTATATCACTTGCATCTCTCTGGATAAAGTTCTTTCCAAGCTCTTTCAAGTGTGGTGTGTTGGTTATGGATAGTTTCTTTTGTAAAGCAAACATAAATCCAGGAAAAATAGAAAAAAAAATTCTAGAGCTACAAGAAGGTGTGTATGTGTGTGTGGGGGGGTCAAATACAGAGCTTGCAGATGCAAAAGGTGATTCAACTACTGATTCACATGCCTAAAAAGTTTTAATGCTTTCTCTTGAATATTGTGAAAAATAATTATCAACGAGTGGAAAATATCAGTGAGTGAAAAAATTATTCATATTTCTTTACCTAAATCAAATGATTAGTGCTTTTATTTTTTAAAAAAGAAATGAGAGGCAAAAGATTAACCTTTGAGAATATTCTCTTTGTTTAAAACTGTAACATCAATTTGGTACTTACACAACTCAAAAGTGCTGGTCTAATTTTCCGAAAAACTTTGCTCTGTGTGTATGATGAAATAATTCTGATTTCACTTTCTTAATAAGTAGCACTTGAATGTCCCTTAGTCATATTTATACAGTATGGTTTTGTTCGCTCTGAAAAAATAAAAACTAACCAAATATTTTCTCTGTCATGTGTATTAACTCTTAGTTTTTTGTCTAACAGATGCAGAATGCAATTTCAAACTATTGTGATTACATAAACTTCTGATGATACAAAATATAAAATACAACCCTTTCTTTCTTAATTAGTCTTAGATCACATGAACACATGAATCAGAACATAATTGTTATTTTCATATATATATATATATATATATATATATATATATATATATAAATTTTTACTAAAAAATAAACTTAGGTTAAGATACAATGGTATAGCTCCTGCCTGAATGCTGCCAGGTGTGCGTTAGGGTCATCCTCCCAGACTGGATCACAGGGATGAAGACAGCCCCAGTACCCTCCTCTGTCTGCTTCACTAAGTTCAGACAATTCCTCCTGCTTATAGCGCTCTGGCTTTTCTTTAAGCTTTTACTTTACAAATCGGTCAATTATGAACTCTTCCTTTGCCTCCTGAAGATAGAAATATCCTAAAACCAAGAAATGTCTTTCACCTCTTTGGAATGTGAAAATCAGAAAGTTAGCACTTCTATCCGCCAATCTCTTGAGAAGGTAGAAGCTGGATTTTGACAAGTACCTGTTAAAAGCCTAATTTCACTGACTACCTGGTACCTCAAAATGTCCTAGTACTTTTTTGCTGCATTCTCCTGTACTTAACATCTCAGGGTTGCTTTTTTTTTTTTTCAGTGTTCAATGTCTTTCCTCCAGGGGCTGTGGACTCTCTGTCTCTGACCTTGGAGTGACAGGCCACCTATACACATGAGGGAAGTTCTGCCTCCTGTCATTGAACTCCAACTAGTTGCTAATGCCACGGCTTGGCTCCCCTAGGCCTTGGGGGAATGATCTTCAACTAAACAGGTCCCTGATGTTGACCAAGAAAACCCAGGGACCATTGCATTTGATCCCTTTTGAAGTTATCTTTAATAAAACCTTTCTTGCCTGTTTAATTTCAGTGAGTGTAAGATTTCTTTGACAATAAGATTATTGTACTCCACAACGTGCCAGCCTGAACAAGGGAAATGGAATGGGCTACAGCTTATTTTGCCTTAATAGAGCAAAGTTGTCGCTGTTTCTGTGTGAGGCAAAGATTTAATTAGATAACATAGGAAAATTTGTTCTATTTTACTTATTTTTGAAATACGATGAAATTGCCAACAGTGTGGGAGGTCTAGGATTTGGAGGAGAAGCTATGTTTTAATCTCTTGTATTTTGAGACAGACTACATTAAAAGTGCTTTTGAAAAAATAGCTCATCCTTTTGTGTGAGGTGAGATAGAAAAAGCACACTCACGCAAATTGTATGCGTGTAATAGATCCAGTTACCCAAAGAGCATCCACATAGGAAAATAATCAAAACCCAACTCTGAAATTTGGCAATTGGTTTCTACAAAAGGCATGTGGGGCTCTGCATGGAACATACTTTCCTTCTTCTCTTCTGGTTTAGCTGCTGCTGAAATCCAGGAATGAAGGCAGTGTTAAAACACATGAAATGATCTTTGCTTAGAACACTTCTCAGGATATAAGCATATGCTGTATGCATTCACAAGCTCATTAGTCAGCTATGTAGTAATCAGTCCGTCTCAGGTTGTGGAAAGAGTATAAACTGAAAACATTTTACGCAAAGACTTTCTGAAACTCACAAATAACCATCGAGCAAAACCAGAATAAATGATGTTGGGTTATATAGGCAAAAGGCAAAGTAGAAAGTGTATACTTCCTGTAAGCTACTTTTAGATTTCCAATTGGGAAAAAAAAAGATCATTATTACTACTAGAAGGTCTGTAGACTGCATTTTGACATTTTCCAATTTGAATGAGATATTCTAAAAATCATTACACCCATAGTGGGGAAATATATGTATCAGAGTGTAATTTACATTTACATTAATGTAACACTATATTAAAGTGTCCCACTTCAGAAAGGAAAATGACTATCCACCCTTCTTTTTAGAAAATTTATATGATAGTTTACATAGAAATAAACCAAAATTTTAATCACATTTAAATTCAGACTTGCACTGTGGTGACAATATTTATACAGTGAGCTATCACAGATAGACACGTAAGAAGACCAACAATAAGCGAAGAAGTATTAGAGGTAAACCACGCTATGGAACAATTGCACTTAAGTGATATTTATGGAATGTTCCATTCAACATCCACATATATACTTTTCTTTCAGCACAAGGGACATTTAAAAAAAAATAGACTATATCACAGTTCATAAGGTAAATTTTAATAAAAAGAAAAGAAGTGAAATAATTCCATGTATACTTTAGATTATAGCAGAATAAAGTGAGAAGTCAATGGCAAAAGAAATTACAGAAACTGTACAACTACATGGACACAAAATAAATCACTACTGAACAAACAGTGGGTCACAGAAGAAGTCAGGGAAGAGGTTAAAAACTTCTCAAAGTCAAATGACAGTGGAAGCACATCATTTCAGAGTCTGTGGAATAATGAAAGCAATATTAAGAGGGAAATGTATAGATATGAATGACCATATTAAAAAAACAGAAAAATTCCACATAAACAATTTAATGATGTACCTCAAGGTTCTAGAGAAAGAAGAACAATCTAAATCCAAATGTCATAGAAGAAAAGAAATTATAAAGATCAGAGCAGAAATTGATAAAATTGAAACTGAGAAAATACAAAAAATCAATTAATTAGAGTTGGCTCTTTGAAAGAATAGACAAGATTGATAAATCTCTAGCTAAACCAACCAAAAGAAGAAAAGAAACTACCCATGTCAAAGCAGCGGGAAGTGAAAACAGTGAAACCACACTAGAACATGCTGAAATTCAGAAAATTACAAAGAACTATTATACATACTTGTACTCTGACAAATTAAAGAACTTGGAAGATACGTATAAATTTCTAGACATACACAAAATACCAAGACTGAATCAAGAAGATATACAAACTTTGAATAGACCCATAACAAACATGAAAATTGAGGAAGAAATAAAGTCTCTGCCCACAAAGAAAAGCCCAGGACTGGGTGGCTTCACAATAGATATTATCAGTACTTCGGAGAAGAGCTAACACCAATGCTTCTCAAACTGTTCCATGAAGTTGAAAGAGAAAGAACATCAGTAAACTCATTTTTGGAAGCTAGCATTACCCTAGTACCAAAGCCAGGCAGAGACTTCGACAGGAAAGAAATGTTTAGACCAATTTCTTCAATGAAAGTAGATGCAAAAAATCTCAATATGGTACTGATGAACAGAATTCAACAAATCATTAAAATGATCATATACCATGATCACGTTGGCTTCATCCTAGGGATACTGGGGTGGTTCAACCCATGAACATCAATTAATGTAAATATACCATAAGATAAAATCAAGAAGCAAAAAACCAAATGATCCTCTCAATTTATGCAGAAAAAAAGCCTTTGAAAAAAATCCAACATCCACTCATGGCAGAAAAAACACTGAGGAAAATAGGTATAGAAGAAAAGAAAATTTGATTAGAAAAACAATAGGAACAAACTTACTAATAATGTTATACTAAATGCAAGAAAATTATAAGGGTTTTCCCTTCAATCAGGACCATGAAAAAGCTGTCATCTCTCATCACTTCTTTACAATATGGTTTTCAAAACTCTAGCCAGAGCAATCAGGCAAGAGTATGAATAAAGGGGATATGTGTTGGGGAGGAAGAAGTTAAATCTTCTTTATTTTCATTATGGAGACAAAGTCAAGTACCTTCAGTCATCTGATCATTGACAAAGGGGTCAACACATACACTGGAGCAAGGATAGCCCTTCAATAAATGGTGCTGGGAGAACTAGTCATCCACATGCTGTAGAATGAATATAGACCTACTCTTATGACTATGTACTAAAATCAATTAAAAGTGGATCAAAGACCTAGACATTAAATTGATAACACTGAACCTCCTGGAGGACAAAACAGGTAAAACTAACGAAGACATAGTTATGGGCAAAGACTGTCTTAATAGGACTCCTGTATAACTTCCAGAATTAACAAATGAGGTTATATAAAATTGAAAAGCTCTGGATATCAAAGAAAACAATCAACAGAGTTAAAAATATTGACAGAATATGAAAAAAAAATTATCACCTATACTTTGGATAGGAGAGTAATAGCTGAAATATACAAGAGGTGAAGAAAAATAGATCTCCCAAAATCAAAGACTCGATTAAAAAATGGATAAATGAAATGAGTTCTCAGAAGATGTGCAAATGGCCAGTGAATACATAATAAAATGTTTAACATTCTTAGCCATTAGAGAAATGAAAATCAAAACAACACTGAGATGCTATCTTACCCCAAAGAGGATTCTATCAAGAATTCAAAAAGATAGATGCTGACCAGAGTGTGGGGAAAAAGTAACCATTTTTCCTTGCTTCTGGGGCTGTAAACTGGTATAATTATTATGGAAAGTCCTCAAAAAACTGAAAATAGATATTGCATTTGACCCAGCGATACCTCTTCTGAATATCTTGCCAAAAAATTTAAAACACCATAATAACAACAATGCATGCATACTCATGTTTATAACAGAAGAATCAACAATAGATCATGGAAGATGCTTAAATATCCATCAACAGATCAATGGATTAAAAAAAACCGTGGTGTATGTACACAATGAAGTACTGCTCTTCCATAAAGAAAGATAGATTTGAGTAATTTGTAGAAAAAAACGGGTAAAACTTGAGACCATGATGCTTAGTGAAGCAAATCAGACTCAGAGCATTGCATAGCCCACGGTTTCTCTAGGATGAGTTTTGGGGAACCGTTAAATAAGAGGAAAATTGAAAACAGCTATCAGCACTCTTAACCATTCCTTCATGTCTCACTCTTAACCATTTTGATCAGATTCAATGTGCTCAATCATACATCACATCCTGTCTGTGCTACTGAGTCTGCTACAAGTGCCTTTGCTCCAGAAATAATTGTACCACTGTCTACAAGTGTCTCTTTTGTTGCTCCATAGTGTGTACCCTAGCAGAGAGGACTACATTTCCCTTGATGCATATTTTATTTCTGTTTTTTAAATATGTTCCCTGAAGTTTTCATAGATGACAAAAGCAGAAAATTTCCATCTTTCTCTTACGCTTTCATCAAAAGAAACCCTCATGGTTTGAGAATAAACCAATTTTGATGTCACCAAAACACTATGAATAAGTGGTATTAGTGAGTGATGAAACTGATTTTCTCAGAACACTCATAAAATTAGGTATTTACTCTGTGTGTCCTTTTTGGAACCCAGCTTTTGTAATTTGGTGTATTTAGGAATGAATATTAATTTAATAACATTCTGCTGACTAGATGTTCTAATGTGTCAGAAAGTTAATATATAAGCAGAAGCATCAGACAATTTGAATTTTACTAAATTTTGACCCAGTCTATGCCTTATTTTTGGAAATATATGCAAACATTTAATGAATTAAATTTCAAGCCAAGATACTAGTTTTTCGTCCCATCATCTCTTCCTCCGCAAATCTGGCTTGAGTTTCTGTAACGCTTGCTCCAGGCACAAAGTGATTACTTGGAAAGCGTATGTTTATGCACCCACGTAATATTCTCCGCAAGAACCCAGCAGATGGCGCTGTTCTTCAATAAACAGCTTTTGCTATTTTCAAAAGGCTATGGACTTATAAAAGGAAAAAACGACGGAATTTTAAAATTTTTGTTTTGTTTTGTGTTTTACTGCTTACCTTGTGCTGCAACTTTTACGGCACCTTGTTTGGTTTCAGGAGCTCTCCCTGGTTCTTTGAAAGAAAAATAAATAAATAAATTATTACCAATTGCTGCTTGAGGGGGAAAAAAAAAAGAAACGTAAAGAAAGTAAAGGGAGGAAATTACAGAATCAGGCCAGAAACATAGAAACATGTGGCTGGGCACTCTAAATTTTTGTTAAGAAATAAGCAAAAATTATAAGAAGTTCCAGAAAATCAGGCATATTGCAAAGAAAAAAAAAAAAAAACTGAAGTGAAAAGCACAAGATAAAGTTTCTCCAACATGTTTTGTTTCATTTTTACCTGAACATAGAATATTATTTTCATATAATTCGTGAATTTGAACATTTCCAAGTTCTTTGTAAGCTATTTTTGTATTCTTACTGGTCTGACATTAATGGGAAATTTAGAAAGAACAAAGTGGCTCAATGAAAGTGGTACCACAGGACTCACAGAAGAACAACGTCCTGAATCACCAGTTTCCAGCTGGAGCCTGGACTCTACCTCGTCATTATTTCCCACAATGCCGTGTTGCCAATCCCTACTAGCATGGCCCTGGGCGACGCGATCTTTTGTGAGAATGGGAAGCTTCATTGCGATTTTTCTCTTCCTTGTTTTAGATATTTTTGCTGCTGTCTTCTTCTTCCTTTGTTTAGAGTTTTCTGCTTAAATAACATGGTACCAAAAATGTTTATTTGCTAAACATCTGAATGCATTTAAGTCTTTAGAATAAATATAAAGATTAAGAATTCAATAAGCAATGACTCATTTCATATCTCTGTACTTTCTTTACTAAGATTTTAATAATCAAATTGTCTAAGATTATTCCATAGAAGATTTGGTCATTTTAGGTATTTTTATTAGTTTTGTTTATTATTTATTAGTTTATTTTTCTTTATTCATTCATTTCATATGTATTAATATATAGGACCTATTACATGTAGATATTAATATATGAATGTAATAATTGATATATATGTATATGTATGTACATGTACTTAATCATTGATATTTCCTTTTTAAAATTGCAATACTAGAGCCATAAGATAATAAATATATACCAAAATAACTTGGCAAAAAATTGTATGCTAAGATTCTAACTTTTTTGACAAAACAAAGGAGGCTCAACTTCTAGTACATATTTTACCTATTCTTGGAGAGATAAATATTCTTTTATATTATAACTGTGGTTACAAAATGTCTCTATATTTCAGAAATATCTCTATGAAATGCAAAAATATTTCATGCTTCTATACAAAATAAATATTATTTGATCTACATATTTGATTCTTATTTTTATTATTATTGTTATTGTTTCAGGAAGAACTATTTTTCGCCAAAATTTAATTTAGTTTACCAAAGATCTCTTTACATTTAATTCTCATTTTTTGGAATAAAAGTCCTTGCTGAATACAATCCTAATATGATCTTTGTCTATCCTAGACTATATAATCCCAATTAATAATTAGGATTTTTATACAGATAGTAAATTCTTAATGTATTTCTATGTATTGTTCAAATTCTACATTTTTATGACTAGCATTTAGTAGGTATTTATTAAACTTCTGATGGCTAAAAATGCTGCTGCATAGAAACATAACATAAAAAGACACATCTAAATAATAAAAAAATCAGATCTCTAAGCTGCTCAGAAGTGGCTTTCCTGAGAGATCTGAGTGCATCTGAGGATTGTAGAGTAGTTTGTGATTTATTTAGAAAAAAATATTTAAAATTACAAATGGTAAAGTACTCTTAAACTCTGGTGGCTGACTTTTTCTTCCTATTTTATCAATGTGTATAAATGCTAAATTTAGAGTTTACATAGATCTTGAGCACTTTGTGCACATACATTTCTTGGCAAGGTTACAAGACCTTCCTCTCTCTCCTGTTGACCCTCACCCTACCCACTATTTTTTTCCCATTTTCTCCATTTTGGGTATGTCTCTTTAATCATTGATCCTAATCAACCCCACCCATGTAAGATTTGGTGGGACCAATGGTGAAAATGGAGACCTTTTCAGGCTCTGCATCAATCCTCCCATTGGCCATCAGATAGATGTAAGTATCAGCGACTTTCTCCCTCAGGCCATGCTCAGATACTGGCCCCAGACCTGTTCAGTGTTCGCTTTTGGGGCATCCTGATGCACTAGTCATCTCTCAGCAAAGTCCTCTCTTCAGCACCCTCAGCCTGCCTTGGGTGGGTTATGCACAGGTGGAACTGGCATGTGTCCCAGCTCTTTGCCAGTGGGATCTTCTTTGCTCTATGCGCCCATTCCCACCCAGAGATTTCCAAGCCTTCATGTTGGTCCTACAGTTTAGTACAGATTACTGTTTCCTGCTAAATGTGAATTAACTTCACAGAAGACATTTTAGAATATCAACCTGTAAATGATTCCATTATAGGTAAATGTTATGATCATAGCAGTAACCTGTTTGTCCGTCTTTCATAAGACCATCTATTCCTTTTCTGATATAGACCTTTCAAACCAATTTACACTAATTCACAAACTACGTGTAAATTACATTTCAGAAGAAACCAACACTTTAAAATCAAATGCCTTTTCAGCAACTGCTAATTTGCATTTACCTGAGAACAGTTTATAAGCCTAAATGTACTGGGACACACAAAGAGGTCATCAGATTTGACATCTGCTGGTGGGTAATTTTTTATTATTGAGTTTTCTAAACCACATTGCTAAGGACAGAGATAAACTTAAGATCACAAATATACCAAAAAACCCCACAAAAATTACAGAAATAAGATCATATTAAGTCAAGAAAAACAGATTTTCATTAACAATATACTTCATGTTTCCTTTTGATTTGTACAAAACACAAAATATATAATCTTTTCACTTAGAGAAACCCCAAATATATACAATTTTTTTTATAAATGTAATGAGCTTATGGTACCAACATGTATTTACAAAGATCTATTGATGACCAACTTTATCTCTTTTTGTACCAACACTACTCCAATGAAAATTTTTCAATGATTTTGTTTTCTTGTGCTAGTTTTTAGTTTCTTAATTTTATGATTATATTTTTTAAATAAAGTACAGTGACTTCAATAAAAATGGATGATCGTGAGTAACCAACTAAAGATTATAATAATTCCAAATTTGATAAGTAATAGTTTATCCTGATAATATGGGTCTACATTAACATGTCAGCATAATTCACTTAAGTGTGTTTTAGCAGGAAATTATGAAACATGTACTTTTATTAACAAATTAGCATACGTGATGTAAGGCAAATGTCTCAATCTTTTTTATGCATAGACATGAATATTTTGATTGATGAAATTAAAAAAAATTGTTAAAACAGCAAATGTTTCATTAAGGAATCAATTTTTGCATATAGTTTTAAACATTTGTTTAGTGTCATGAATATTTTATTTATAGAATGTTATTTATAGTCTGATGCAATTATTAAAAGGTATAAGTCCATTGAGTTTTAAGTGCGAATTTATCAATAAGTAGAATTATGAGCACTTAATGTTTTTTAATTGAAAGAACTCAATCATAGTGTCATTGAGATTTATACTTAGAGATGAAATATTTTTAATTATTACCTGACTTCTTGGGAGGATGTCACTGTATTTATTATGTTTTGTTTTTTAGATTGAGTTGCAAGCAATTACTATTTCAAAAGTGCCAATGAACAATCCCTGAATAACATTTACATTCTTTCACTTCAACAAAAGACAAAATAAACAAAAAGAATTCCATTAGAAAGAGAAAAAAATGTGACATTACAGGTGATAAAGCAGGAAGTGGGTCCTGACAGCAGCATCTTCGGTCTGGCCATTCTCATCACCCACCTTTCTGTATTGGACACTACAGATTTCTATTTCAGGGTGTAATCATGTAATTATTACCGGCTGTCTCTTCTTACTAGCCTACAACCCCATAACCCTAGTACATGGGAAACATCTGAAAAATTTTCCCTGAAAACATTTCTTGGAATATCTAATTATAAAGTAAAAGAGAAAATCTGAACTGACCTGTTTAAATAAATTATTAAATTTAGGAACATAATTAGCTTGTAAGATGACACAAACCTAAATAAACCCTTGTGTTCTTTGATCATTGATTATGTGATGTGCACAAAGCATTTTCAATTTCAGAACTTGGCAAGGCCGAAGGGCGCAGGCCTTGTAATTCCAACACTCCAGGAGATTGAGACAGGAAGGCGGCAGACTGACATCCAATCAGAGTAACTCAGTTTCTTAGGGGGAGAACTGGTCTCATAACCAAGCACCAACACTTGTCTGATAATGTAGCTCAGAGCCAAGGCCTAGAGTTCCATCCCCAGCATCACGTACACAAATAAGTAATAAATTTCAGAGCTTAACTTTCAATAGAATATAGTATAATTCAAATTCCATTTGCAAATTCTGAAGAATTTCACTGTTTTACACTGGCATGAGGTGGATATCTTTCAAGGGAAATTATGAGCCTGTCTCTTGCTACTTCTGCAATCTACAAGCCATTTAGATTGTGGTTAGGTGACAAAGCTAATCATAGAAAAGTTGAAAGACTTGCACAAACCAGGAAAGGAAAACAATACTTTTAAGCAGCTAAAGTTTGAGACAGCAATGTAAAATATTTCTGATACCTCAAAATGCATACATTTGTTTTCATTTTAATTAGATACTAGAAATTAATTACAAATTATCTGGAAATCTAATGAGTTGATAAATCAAATTTTAAATTATTGTTCTTCATTCTTATAAAATCCAGTATGATTTTTAGATGTGGATATTCTTAAATAGGAACAGGTTAACATTTAAACTAAGAGCTACTATGTGCTTAAAACTCTTAGGATAAGCCTCTTGTACTTGCTCCAGGAAAGCATATTTCAGGGATATTATTTCATTTTAGCATGAAATGAACCTATCAAGGTGGAATTAATCATGCAGCAGCCTTTGGCTGTTCTGTGTGACCAAGGCGACAGAAGCCTGAGAGAAGGGCCTATTTGCCGCCAGATATACAAATTGCCGAAGGTGCACAATGCAGAAATATGAATAATTTATCAAAATAATCTGTTATTGCTAGAGGTTAAAAATCTGAGTAACCTGGCAGCATCATTTACAATAGGTAGCATAGCTTGGTAAAGCTTTTTTTCTGTAAAAAGTCTTCACACACAGCAATGTATTTTGTTTTATACTATAAATACTTTTAATTTAACAAATTAACATGACAGAGTTTAATTCAGAAAAATACTGATTACTCAATGTCTGTGAAAGTAGTCTCTTAATTTTTCTTAATCATTAAAAAATCAAATTTTCAATGAGATCATTCTAAGCAATTTCTTATTTAAGAAAAAAAGAATTTGGTCCTGAGTTTAAGTGTAGGTCATAATCTATCTGCATTTTCTTTTGATGGCACCAGCTTTTCCTGGTGTTATTTGAGGAGAACTAAATATAAAAAAAAGAAAATATTCTAAATGCATCAATCATAGCAATGTTCAGTTCCTGCTTATAGCATCTTGGGAGTGCTTGGATAAAACAGGGGAGGCTGAAACTAACAATTTAGACCTTAGAATTGAAGATCAAGGTGAAGACATATTTTAATTACTGAAAAATAATTTTTTTTGAGAAAGGGTCTCCTCTCTGTAGCCCAGGCTAATCTAAACTCACTATGGAGCCCAGGCTGGCCTTGGTCTCATGGCAATCCTGCCTCAGCCTTCTCAGTAGAGGTATTACAGACGTGAGCTACCACTCTCCAGCTTATGGGGTGCTGGGGAATCAAGTTCAGGTACTTAACTAATGATTTAGCACTTGCTAGGCAAGCTCCTTAACAGCTGAATCTTTCCTCCAGCTCTAAAAGAATTTTACTCTACTGTAAAATAAAGCTAAAACTGAGACACGGGATTCTGATCATTTGGAATTTTACTTTTAAAATATTCATGTTTTGCATACCAAGAGACAATAGCATCTACTTTCACTACGAGAAATCCAGACTATGTTATGTCTAAAAAAATGACAGAATGCAGTATTTCAGGAAGATACAAAGTCCGACTTCTGGAAATGCCTGAGAGACTCATGTAGCTATGAGAAAAAAAAAAAAAGTTATGTGTGTGCTTATAGCAATGAAACAGTACCAACTGATAACTCAAGGATGCTTTCTACTTTCAATAGCAACTCACTTTCTTCCCTCCAGCGGATTGAATCCAGGACCTTTCCACTGAGCTGCACCCCCAGCCCTTCATTTTATACTACTTTTAATGTTTATTTTTGTTTGTTTATTCATTTTTGTGATACTGACTAATCTCAAGGCCTTTACACTTAGCTACATTCCCATATTTTTTTCTCTTTTTCCTTAGACAGGATCTCACTACCCAGAACTGTGTTCCCCAGAACTGGCCTTGAAGTGGTGGTCTTTCTGCTTCACCTCCCAGGTTGCTGGGATCTCTGGACTGCTCCACCACACTTGGTATCACTAAAAATTTCCTAATATTAAAAATGTGCATACACATAAAGGTATTTAAGAATTTATCCATATTAGGCTTTGATGATAATTTGTATTACATTTATTAACATATACCTTGAAAATTAGCTCCCTTTCTTTGATAATATTTTATAATAAGCATTCTGACAAAAAACACACTAAAGAAATCTATAGGTCCTATGTAGCTTTCTTAGAATAATTTGGAACCAAGTAGTAAATTGAACTCTATTCTGAATTTTCAGTAGAAATATTGAAGCAAATGTGATTTGGAAAAATATTTCATTCTTCTTATTAAGAATTTATTTTCTTGACTAGCACTCTAGAATTCTAAATATTTAAACTAATAAATAAAATCAAGAGTTTATTTTAGAGAATGAAACGTTATATCATATATATTACATAGTCAGAGATAGGTACCTCATGTGCAAGCATGTATGTAACAGAATTATGGACTATTCAGCCATATCTTTCTGTTAAAGTCACCATGATAAAAACAAATGCAGTTCCATTATCTGGAGAGTAGAAAGTGGTTCACAAATCAAATAATATGGTAGTGCAGCATGGCCTAACTTCAGTCTCCTGAAAACAGGCTCTGCTGCTCCAGCAATTGCGAGCCGTGAGCATGAACACTATCTCCACTCGGTTTTTCACTCTTATTAAAAAATAAGCAGCATCACTTTTACCTCATCATCTCATTTGGAAATCTCATAAACAGGACTTCGAATGTACATGTAGTCTGTGGAAACATAAAAACTTGAGATAATGGAAAGAGAAAACTGACAGCAGAATAGGATCTTCCTGCCCAAGTCCTCCACGGCTCGGCCTCGAGCACGGTTCTCCGCACTGAGTTGACACACAGCACATACTCTTGCATGAACAGAGAGATAAGGATCAGGAGCCAAGGTGTGTGAAAAAAAATCAATGCTATGTGCCTGAAAATTCTAAATCAAGTGGGTGGCAATTATCTTCACAAATTACTCAGACTTCCCAAATCCTTTTTTTCCCCCTCTACAGTTCTGCAGATGTCAAAATCTGAAGATGTTTTAATCAGATTCGAAAAGAATCTAGGTTTCTTGTAAAAAGCTCAAGGTTTGTAAAATGGAGATTTATTACAGTGATATATTAACATAATTTTCAGTCTTTAAAACAGAACTCTAAATCAACTAATCTGAAAATGTAGCTGTGTGTGTGTGTGTGTGTGTGTGTGTGTGTGTGTGTGTGTGTGTGTGTGTGTTTAGTTCTTAGGATGAACAGGCAGTTTAGGAACTGAGTGGTAGGCAATTTAATTTTAAATGGGAAAGTGCTTCTCTAAATAATTACTGAGGTCTGTAACTCACTCCTTTCTCTCTGTTTAATGCCGGAGCTTACTGGCAGTAAAGCATCATATTACCTAAGTACAAGAATTAATTCCATCCACAGTTCGGTTAAGGGCACTACATGACAGATACTAAATAATGTGGCAACTTGAGTTTTAGACATTAGCAGTTTTCATGAAGGCAGGATGTAAATAATATCTGCTGGACTGGTGGAGTGTAGACCTACAAGTAAATAAGAAAAAGATAGCTGCAAAGTGCATGAATAGTAATGTACTCTTCCTGAATTATGGTTCAGTCAGACTGAGTCAGAAGAGACTAGATTGTTACAACAACAACAACAACAAAAATTTAAGTTAACTAAGCAGGCCTAACTTTATGTAGCAGAAACTCCTTCATAAAGAACTACAGCCTAACTTGGCATGCAAACAGATTGAAAACTAACCAGAAACTTATTCTTTACAACAGATGGTTGGGTGATAATGTCAGGAAGCTTAGCCGGTCACCAATAGCCAATTTATCAGGCTGTGTCTCAATCGGGCAAATGCTTGGCTATGACCAATTCAAGCTATTTCTATTTTTCACTTCTCTTTGGCCCACTGACCACATTGCCAAATTAATTCTATGAAAGTCTTTTAGTTTTAATGATGCCTGATCACAAATCAGTTTTTGTTTGAGTAAAATCTGATAAATGTAGTTTGCTTTAAGTTTTTATTTTAAAAGGAATTTAAAAGAAAATCATGTTGAAAATAATTAACCTTGAAATTTCAGTGAAGGTGATTTTTTTAAGGACACTACGAGTCACTGCATTTTTGAACAGTGTTGTGAAGAGATAACAATTTTCTATGACTAACAGGGAAAGGGTTTATCTTGGTGGCATAGAAGCCAGGTGAAATGTTACTAGAATATACCACCTATCAAGTGATAATGTCACAGAACAATCAAATGCTCAAAGAAAATGAAAGGAAATCATGTTGACTATTTAAAAGAAAAATCAATAGAAATTTGAGATTAGTTTGACATGGACAAAGGAAAGAAAGCTATTTATTCAAATAAACTTGGTTCTGGACCCAATAAATAGCACCAGGTTTTAGTATAGATGTAATGAAAGTTTATAATACTCATTAAGTTAAAGCAATGGCAAAGCTTGAAATGAAATTATTGATCAGGTACTTGAGGAAAAAAAAATGGTCCCTGAAGAAACATGCAGATTCTTAAACTATTCACTTGCAAGTGTAAATTAGAATGATTAGAATGTCTTCTTTATTTATGAATAACAAATACACAGAAGTTCTCACCTCTCAAAAAATATAATAGCTAATAATGTCCAAGAACAATTTAAATGTCATTTTTAGTAAGGTCAGGGAAGAGAAAGTTTTTAAGTAGAAAGAATGAACGCAAAACTTAAATAAAAAGAACATCTGTTTTGTTATCCAAGGGGTTCCTGGCAACCATTGTCATGTGGAGCTTAGAATGACATTAGAAAGAAGTCAGTCATTAGGAGTTCAAGGTGGAGGAATTTTAAGAAGACAGTAGCTTATTTGACAAGTATGGCAGAAGGCACTAGGAAGAAAAATGAATCTAAGTGGATTCAAATGGATTCAAGTGGATCCAATGGATTCAACGGATTAAAGGCCAAGCCAGAGGTTCTTCCAAAGTAGAAGACTAAAGACTAATCTTTTTTTTTTTTTTGAAGAGTGTAAACATTTTCATAAAGGAGAGAAAAGCAGTGGAAAATCTGAGGTATGGAAAAACAGAGCGGGAAGATTCCAGAAGTTCTGGCAAAGAACAAGACTATACCGGGAAGAGGCGTCTTTTTAAAGAGAAAAAGTGCCCATGCGTTTACAAACTGAAGTCCTTTCCCTGCTCCAAACCATCAGAAATGCACAGCCATTTCCTGTATGGACAGTGTTAGGATCAGGACTACACAATATGCAATGCACAAAGAGGAGATCTGATTAAATATAAATTCTGCACAACTTATGTGAGAATTATACTAAGCGAAGGAAAACTTTATCAAGAAGCAGGAAAAGAAAAAAAAGAGAAGAAATTGAAAATATGTAGTAAATACCACGTTGTTGCATCCTGTAGCAAGTGCACTACTCTTCCAGGAGGACCCTCCAATGTAGCACAATAGGTTACTGTAGCAGCCAGCCTCTAACTTTAAATATTCATAGCTCATACTTATATACACAAGTAAGACAGTTACTGGTTTTCAATTATTGCAGCAGTGTGCACTAAATTGTTTGAAAATGAATAAATGATAGAACATTAAAACAATTTCTCACCAACTTTGGCAAAAAGTAAGGTACCAGTCTTCTTGTAACAGAAGATTGGCTCAACAGAAATCTACTTTCACAGCTCTCAGTCTTTCAACTAGTCCACTCCTTGGACTCTAGATGACCCATTGTAGAAGATAGAAATTTTGTCAACATGAACTGTATATCTGTGTTCAGAAACTACACAAGAGTTCAAAAACTTTGTTTAAAATAAAATGTCACAAAGGACTCCTCTGTGGAATGAGAAACATGTTTGAGGCTTGACTTCAGTACTGAAGAGAAATCTCAATTGCAAACACAATAAGCTTCTATGTTATGTGTGTGGGTAGAGACTAAAAATAAAGATACAGCAGTGGATACCAAACTGGGACCAAATTCCTAGTGATTGTCCTATACCTCTGACCCTGGCTTCCATATTGTAAAATTTTAAAGGTTATTTTAATTTAAGAAACAAATGCAAAGCTGTGGAAAGCAAAGTGTAATATGTTCTTCAATGCATTATGTTACTTATGTTTTTTATAATTTTCATATTTCTAAAGGATTACTGTGATTCATTTCAATAGCCACTCGTAATCCTAGGCAAATCAATCAAAATAAATAGATTTGGCTTTTTTGCAGTGGCAATAGTTGACCCTCATTTCTATTGAGCAAATTTATAAGAAACCACATTGCCTGGATTAAACAAGCAGGAAGAATACAATCTCCTCTAACAAGACCAAACGATTCCACAATTGATTGATTCAGAAGTCTAAGAATGCTTGTAAGGGTCTGTAGTTCTTTCCAGTTCCTCGTCAGAAGGAACTCTACTACTGAGTATCTTTGGGTCAACTCTCCCCCTATAGTATCCAGGTAATATAGCAATTCCAGGCAACACCACCAAAAAGTGGAAGGAGTCAGAGGCAGAAGTAGAACCAGCTGGTTCTATGCTCTCTTTTAGCAATAAGAACTAGTTTTCTAGAAGATTTCCAACAGCATGTTAGAAATACAACCATCACCACAACTGTCCATATTAAACAAATGAGGAAAATATGAAAATATTATTTACATAAATCATGTTTAGTCATATAGATGGCAAATAAAGCTTCAGTCTAGACTCTAAATTCTGACAAAATATGTATCTGGAAGCTAAGTGTGAGATTTTCTTCTTGTATTGGAAAAAAATGTGGGATGCTGTGAGTCCTAGGCCAGCCTGGGCTATACAGCGACTTCGACTATAGAGAAGTCTCTCAAATATATATTTTTATTTATAAAATATTATTTATATGTATAATAAAATTTTAAAAATAAATAAGTTTTAAAAGGCTGTGGGATAGAGCTCAGTGTGAAGGCCCTGCTTTCATTTTATGGACATGTACACATACACATGTATGTACATACACAAACACAAAATCTTATTATGTATATTAAAAATAGAGAGTTAAAATCCCTCCACAATCCCCCAAAATAAAATACATGTTTTTCAATTATCTGAAAATCTAATGCTAAAGAAATTAAGGTTGGAGATATTTAGTTAATTTTACACATTTCCATGTGCATTATTTGTTCTAGTTATGTAAAATTAATACATAAAAATCTAACACCTATTTAAGAAATGCATTTGATAATATTTTGAAAAAATACAAGGTAGTTCAAAATAATGATGTGTCAATAACTGAAATTAATTAATATGTTTCAATTTCAGAGCTATCAGAGCTTTTTGCCAATGTCTACCACCACTGCTACAAGGATTACTACTAACAATGCAATTTTTACTAATACTTTGTTTACTACAATCTGAGGCACATTATTTCCCATTTCCCATTTGTTTTTTCCTTAATTTCAATACCTTGAAAAATGGATGGTTTTATGTCACTTCTAAATTGAGGGTTTTATGATGACCCCAGAGAAAAATGAGCAAAAGCAGCTCAAATATATTTGCATAAAATAATAATTAAGATGTTTCTCTGTTTTAATTTATTCATTTCATTGGGAATTGAATGACAGATTTTTTAAAAAAACAAAACAGCAAACTTTGGAATTGTAAGGTTAACAA
The DNA here is from genome assembly GCA_004027205.1 of Ctenodactylus gundi. Lineage (NCBI taxonomy): Eukaryota > Metazoa > Chordata > Mammalia > Rodentia > Ctenodactylidae > Ctenodactylus > Ctenodactylus gundi. The sequence goes on along the minus strand of PVKB01000274.1, from coordinate 155,864 downwards.
TCTAAAGAAATAGATAAATATGATTTTAACAGATCATCCAATAACATATATAATTTAAGTAAATGAAAACAAGAATGGTAAGAAACTCATTTTCAGAATCCACGCAAGGAATTTTCAAAGTTGGAGAAAACCGTCTATTTTCTCCCTCTGATATTTTTGATTTATGATGGTTATTAGGAGGTCAAAGTCATCACACCTACAGGAGTGCATTGTCACTTCACTAACAAAATGTTTTAACCTAGTGTCACATGACTTGTTATACAAATTTAAATAATAGCCAAATTAATTTGTAGAAAATAATATATTTGTAACTAAATAAGATAGAATAAAAATATCAAGATTGATTTAATATAAAATCTGCAGTAAATAGACTTTTACACTTTCATCATTTTAACCTGAGGTGATTTAGAGTAGGATTTATCGATGTATAAAGGAAAAATTTAATTTAGTCAGCAATTAAAATGTTTCAATTATTATTTTAGTTCATGCTTCTTCTTTGCTCTTTTTTCTGATGAATTCACATTATTACATATTCCATAAAATTCCAATATTTGCCTGAACTTCTTTCTACCTAACCATGCATCCATCTCTCTATGTATTTATCTATCTATCCATCCATCTATAAATGATACAGAGTTTACTTCTTAAAATGTTAATTAATAAAATATTAGAGACATTTAAATACCAAATTTATAAGAGAAACTAAATATAGACAGGTTGGACCACAGAGAAAGGAAAGACCACTTACAAGATGTACGTTTTTGCTTCTATGTGGACTTAAGAAACTCCTGGGCTCTGTATTCAAGGCCTTGAAAATTCATGTTGTATGTTATACAAACATTTTAAAAATAAAATATTGAAAATATATTTTATTAGTGCTATGATTTATACGTCTGTGCTCCTCCAAAACTCATATTGAAACTTAATCCTGAAAGCGACAACGTTAAGAAATGAAACCTTTAGATGGTGATTAGGTCATGAATGTTTTCCCCCATGGAAGGATTTGTTCTACTTAAAATCCTACAACAGAAGTTTCTCCTTCTGCCTTATCTCTTCCATCATGTGAAAACAGTTGTGATTCCTTCTGAGCAATAGGGTGATAATGTTTAAACAGGGTCTTCTTGGCAGTAGAGAACAAGTCACTACTGTGTCAGTGAGTTAATTTTGGACTTACCACCATCCAGAACTCTAAGAAATATATTTATACTCTCTGTGAGTGACTCGGTCTGTGTTTGTTTTGTTTTGTTTTGTTTATTGTCTCTCTCTTTTTTTTTTACAGCAGGACAGAAACACTAAGAACACTGAGATGAGATGAAATCATTTGTTTGGAGATGTTAGTGGGCTTTATGTACCACATGAGGGGCAAAGAAAGAAAAAGGCACAGAGACAGAGAGAATAGGGGTGTTTCCTCCACCTTCAGGGATGCTGGGGACCTTCAAAATTATGACATGTGTCCTCCAAAATTAGGGAAGAAGGGTTCCTGCAGTGGCACCTGCCTTACTCTCAGAAAAGCCTATGGTTAGAACACGTGAAGATGGCTCTATGGGACTCAGTTCCAGGAAACTGCCTGGCTCCTAGTTACACAACGCCTACACTACCCGGGAACAACAGTCAGATTGTTCATAAAGTAATTTCAAAGAATCCCAAAGGTGTCTCATCACTGAAAAACTCAGCTTGGAGGATCTGACACAAACAGATGGCATGAACGCAGGCTACCATTGAACAAATCGGGTGAGACAACTGGTGTACCTTATCATCTCACTCTTTTTGATCCAAGCTGGTGGGAAGAGGGGAGTGATAATCGGTCTTGCGAGTAGAGAAGGAAAAAAGACCAGAAGCCTCAGTACCATCCCTCCCACCTGAGGACTCCCAGGATAAGAGAGCTGAAAGATCTCAAGAACAGAAACAAGACTATGTTTAATGTAAATAAAAAATTGAGAGCTGCTTTTTTTTTTCTTTTAACCACTGGGCTGAGTGTTTTCAGTGCTTTGAGAAAGAGACCGAGGCAGTTAGGATAAAGTGTGGCCTTGTAAGGTTTTAGAATCTGCCCAAAGAATGGTGGGAACCACTTCTTGGTGAGTCTGGGCGAGTCATGAAGGCACAGCCTTGGGATCTTCATCCAATCTGTCACCCTTTCCTCCTTAGCACTGAACCCCTCTTGTGCTTTTCTCAGTGCTCATGAGCTAAGCAGGCATCTTTGCTCTACCACGCTCTTCTGCCATGATGTTTCTGCCTTGGCGGCAGCATTCCAGAAACCGAATCCCTGGAAAATGTGAGCCAAATCAAGCCTCTAAATTGTGGATGTTGGCATTTTGTCTCAGCAAGGAAAAGCTAACACAGAGGACATTGTTTTTGACTTGAGTATGAGCAGCAAAGATGTAGAGTTAGTTCCCGATTCCAACCAAGGGGTGAGGAGAACGATGCCACAAAGCAGATTTGAAGTGGTAGTCATGAAAAACTAGAGTTTTTCTCTGCTTACACTCAGCTGAATTCAGCAAATTTAATCTCGCATTTGCGTATTAAAACCAGAGCCTGGAAATTTTATTATAAGACTTATTTGCCCTCTTCTTCTTTTTTGCTAATTACATATTCACATCCAACCACTCTTTTATTTTTTAACTGATAAATACATAAAATTGTACATAATACTGGGGCACCACACAGTGTTTCAATACAGATGTACAATCTGTGATGTCTTTTGCATCTCTAAGTCCTTAATCACGGATCATTGCTTCTTGTTTTCTGAGATAAATGATATGCGAACATTACCCATAACCACACTACCATGCAAAACCCCACGAGAGCCTCTTACTCTGGTCTACCTCTAGCTGAACGACTATTAACTCACCTTTCCCCATCCCTCCCCACCTCTACCTCTCTCCAGCCTTGGGTGACTACTATTCCACTCTGAAGTCCTGTGAGCTCAACTATTTATATTTGGTCTCAGATATTAGTGACGCCAAACTGAAATGCTATCATTTTCGAAAGGCTTTGCTAGTCTTCAGAGTTCAAGGTTATTTCTTTCCCTTCCTTGTTGCTACACAGCACTTTGCTAGAACTTTTCCTATGACATCCATCTCTTCCATCTCTCCTAATAATATATTCTTGAGAATAGAATTTTTATAGACTTGTATATGCAGATTTTCACATTTATTTTTCTTTGCTCATGCTACCCCATTAATGGCTGTCTACAATTTATTTTTCTCTGTATTTTATAAATATAATATAATAAGCAAATATATATAATAAATATATAAATATAAATAACCTAAATATACAAAGATGAACTAAATAAATGTATTGGATAAATATTATTTGAAAGATAAAAGAATATGAAATAATGTATGATAATATACTGTTAAGATCCTTTTTTATAAAATTGAATTTTAATGGAGACAAAAGTAAGGTTGCCACCTTTCATGATGACTTAATTCAAACTGATGTCGAAGATGAGAATGTAGAAAAATAAGGAACACTTTTGTCATAAGAAATAATTTTTTCACAAAGGTTTTCTCACAAATAGTTACAAAGTGGACATGTGGCCTAATGGTTAATGTAAGTCTTAAAGGCTTACGGCCTTGATTCACATGTCTCCCGACCAATTTCTAATTGTGTACCTTTGGCAAAAATTCAAAAGCACCATTCTTTACTTTTCATCTTTAAAATGTGCTAACTATAGTGTGCAGTTTTAAACCATTAGATGAATTAGTACACTGAAAATACTTACAGGAGAACAGGAGAGATTACAAGACATACCCTTGTGTTCAGCATTATGCATCTTGCTTATCACAATACCAGACATACAGTATTAGATTATCAAAATGTCTCTATTATATTTTAGAATCTTGGTGTGCAGCACTTGAATAAAGTCATGTTTTATATTTCTAATCTAAATTGGTAAAATCTTACATCCATGTCTAACAGGAAAAAATAAGAATTACTTTTCCATATATATATATATATATATATATATATATATATATATATATATGCATATATATGTTGATTTCTACAGTTTGCAATTTCTGATGCAGCCATTCATACTCTTTTACTTTTCATGGCAGAACACATACTCTTCTCTAATGAGCAAAATTATTTTCAAATGATTCTTAGCACTTTAAAATGAATTCCATTGACTTTTAGTACTGCTCTTTCCCACAAAAAGAGTTCAAGGGTCAAACAATTCCAAGAAGCACTCCACACACAGTGCTATGCTCTTAAGAATTTATAATATACTTAACAAATTTTGGATAGACATTCTGCATGGAAAAAACCTATATAAGTTAAGTCATTGTTTCCTAAATGTGTTTGATGAGAGAACCCTTCTTCAGTGAAAACCCATTAATGAGAAATAGAGACAGTGACCTTAGTCCTATAAACAAAAACAAATAGATCTTGCTTCTCTCCAACATTATAAACAATAGTAATATTATGTATTTAATAGGTTATCCATTCATTAAATATGTACTGAAAGTCTGTGTTGTACATGTAAGTGTATAATTTTGAGTTTATAAAGTATTTTGATGCATATTCTTCAATTTAGCCAACAAGATGAGTAGTAGTCAGCAATCCAGCTTTTATAGACTCTCAAAAGAAATATGGATTCGCAAAAAGAACATAAATATTGTAATCAAAAGGTCAGTCTTTGAATCCTGGCTTTGCCATTTACTGTTATGTCTTGAGTGCGTTACGGTCTCAAAGGTTCAAATCGCTGAGAGGTTTAAATGAGGCGACCTGTGTACAGTACCAAGAACAATGCTTTGAACATAATAGGCACTTCACAATGTATGCTTTCTTCACAATCATTTTTAATGCTACAGAGAAATAAATGCTTCTATTCATATGTAGCATTGATTAATTTACTTTATTTTCAAGCTGCGGCAATATAGTGGCATTGTATCTAGCTAGTGGATCAAACACAGACTAAGGCTCAACATACAAACAAACAAAAAACTACCTACAAAGCCCAGAGTCTAGAGAGAGACAAATATCTAGTGTTGTGTGCTATGTGCGTTTTTAGCAGTATAGTAAGTATACTATATTATTATGCTAACTCATGAAGGCCAGATATAGATTAAGTCTTATGGAACCAATAACTAAACATTTTAATAATAACAAAGATTGTTCAAGTACAGAGAAATTGGAGATTAAGGACGAGAGTTTGAAGAAGAAAAGCTCCTGAAGGAACCAAAATTGTAAGAGAGAAACAGATGACTGAACAGTTGGGTAGAGTTTTGTGGAGCTAGAGCAGAGGATGGGGGAGTAGTCCCCAAGAGCTGAACTTGGAGACAGAGGGGGAAAGCATCGGAACTCTTCAACCTGGAATTTATCTTACACACCAAGAAGCTTTGGAATGTCTGAGCGAAAAGTGAAATAATTAGAGATGCAAAGACTATGTATTCTATGAAACTATGTGATGTGGTACATGTAGTGTAAATGAAAATATGTAAAGGAACAGATAAGAAGGATACAGCAATGTTCTAGACAAGAGTACAGGAGGCCTGAATAGGTCAATGGCCTGTTCAAAATCTGTGGGGAGAACTGATAAGACATATACATGCCCTAATTGCATACAATAACACAGAACATTATGCATGTCCTACTGTTTTGCTAAAAACAGCCTCAGAGCAATAAAATGTTGCCATCTATGTTCATAAAAAGAACTAAAAAGCTTTAATGAAACACATGAAATAATAATCAACAAAAATTAAATAAACCAAATTCTCAAGATAAGTCACACAATCAGTGTGTTCCTTCAGTCCAATTGAAAGCATTCTATGTGCACACTTGTTGTACACTACCAATATGCAGGAAGGCAATGTGTGGCAACTACAGAAAACAAACAAATGATCAGTGGAGATGTGTGCTTGTGTTAAGTACAAATATAGTAATTGGTTCATAATTTTCTAAAATGATAGTGGATTTCATCATTGCTTCTATCTGTTTGACGGCCACAAATAACAACATAGAGAGGCAATTTTTGGTGTGAGATAGAATGTATAATTAAAAGGAATACGTAAATATGTGACAAGTTTAATCTTGCTGAGATTTATAGCTTTCTTTCTCTGAAACTGTTAATATATTTCTAAATTCTGCCTCAGAAATGTGTATTAGAAGAGATGTATATATCTATTGACTGCCAACATATTTCATCACCGTGTTAAGATTTTTGACAATTACAACACTCAACATTAATGCAGTGGAGAACTGAATTTGAGATTTACTATCAGAAGACTGCCTGGTGCATAGCTGATGTTTAATAAATACTATTGTGCTTATGAATAACTTTCAAGGAGGTTTAGCCTGAGAAATACGGGAAGCTTCAAGTAATTTTCTAAGTTGGAATATTACAAGGAGGATCGAGGAACAAAGGCACAAGAGAACAGAAGTGCTGTGAATAATTTAGTGAGAAAATTTGAAGTTTCATGGGGCAGTGAGGTGCTCAGGGCAAGTGCAAGTGCTGACAGGACAGAGGCAGAGAAGAGGCTCAGAAGCCATGCACCTGCAGGATGAGAAATGGCTGCGTGTGCGGAACTCCAGAGGACATTAAATCAAACCAGATATCTAACATTAAATCTGAACTAATCCGCATTGCCATGTAGTAAGCCCCCCACGTCCCCAATACACACATCTTAGCCTCTGTAGATATTTTTAATTCTACTTTTTACAAATAATCCATTTGGCCATATTTTGTGGAAATTGAAGGAAAAGGCTTGATTAATGATAATAAAAAACAGCATTAAAAGCATGAGAAACTGAACCAGCTAACCAGGAGCAAATTCTGGCAGAGGCAATTTCAGGCATATGTATACATGGCCTTGAAATATCCTTGAAAGATTTTGAACTTCCAAGGACAGAGGTAAATTACTGCCAGTTTGCATCACTCGATAAAACTGGAGGAATTTATAATTTCACATTAGCCACAGTGGAACACCACGGACATCAGCAAACTCAGTGTGTCCTCCTCAAGGTGTAGGCTCGCAGCATACTGTAGAATCTCTGCGCATGCAGGACCTGACCCTTCCAAGAGCTGCAGCTACCATTCACTTCCCAAGTCCGTGCTTTTGGAAAACAAGGAAAGTGAATGAAGACATGGCAAATGTAAATAGGCTGTGCTGTCCACTGTGGCAGTCAGTAATTGTATTGGGCTACCTAAATCGATGGTCCCCAACATTTTCCACACAAGAGTCTCACCTAATTGAAGACCATTCTCTCAAGGAGCATGAAGGTGGGAGGGGTACTTGTTGTGGGGTAGGTCTGTCATTGGAGGATGGCTTCGAGCAGCAGCAAGAGAGGTAGTGGCATTGGAATCTAACAGGAGCATGCTGACAGGAAGCAGAGCTTGGCTACTCCTCTCTTAGACCTCCCCTCCCTTGTCCTGACTAACAGGTCTTATCAAGGACAAGAACCGATGCTGGTCTACGGCCATGGAGTTGGGGACCCCTGATTTATATGCAAGTTAATAAATTAAAATTAAGTGGAATTTAAAAATTCAGTAAAGTCATATTTCAAATGCTAACGTGCTTTATGTTGGTCAGTGGCTAGCATGCTCAATGTAGTTATGGAATGTTTCTATCAACATAGAAAGGTTAAACATACAATCTATTAGACCATTCAATTTTAATAAATGCTATATTTTTGTTTCTAGGCTTCAGAATCCCTCCCTTGCCATGGGACAGCGCCTCATAAGATTCTGATACCCTTCTGTGGCTCTTCTCAATACTGTGTAGCAGATGCCTGACCATTACAGATTATATTTCTTTATCAAAGGGTGTGAACTCAGCCAGAATCTTGCCAAACTATGACATATAACTTCTAGTAACTTCAATAAATGGATACTGTGTGGGAAAATGTTGCAACTTTAAGTAAAATTATTTAAAACATTTTAAGCAAACTTCAGTCATAAAAATTAAATAATTGCTATCATATGGCCAAAGTAAAAGAAAAAATAAAGAAAAAAATCCCATATTTTGTTCCTGTGTAATTAGCTTCTTTATAATTTGACATATTGAAATGTACTGAAATATAAAATATTCAATTGTTCTCTGTAAGGACACTTGGGGATGAGGTGGAAGGAAAATTTTTAAAAATTATATACAAAAGACCAAGGAAACAGAGGAAAATAAAATATAGGAAATCACGATACAATAGTGTTTCTCAACTTAAAAAATAAAAATCTTCACACAGCTTACAAAAATGCAATGGAAAGCAGTACTGAGTGGCTTCATCACAGTTTACCAACAAATTCCTAGGTCCCAGAACAACAATCCCAGTAATGTCAATTACCTCAACATCCAGGGTTTCTGGCTGAAGTTTGGCCACACCAGGTAGAGATAACTCCCAGAACAATTCTCAAAAATGCTTTAAGGACAGAAGCCTCTGTGTATCTTTCTAATATTATGTCATCAAATCTTAGCACTTTAATTAGAATTACATCTGAAACCACAACTTGGAGAAGCACCAGAAAAGAGCGGTTGTAAAAAATAATTAATGTTTTCTAAGAGTATAGGATTGACTATGACTCAAAATTGATTAGGAGTCACTTAAGCACTCTGGAATAAGCATTATTTCTCTCTGGTAAGACTGAGTTGACAACTTCATGGCCTGAGAAAAATAAATTGTACAGGAAAAACTGGGGCCGTGAAGGGAAAGCCACTCAACATAAGAAAGAGTGATGCTTTTGGAAAGCAAGGGAAGTGAATATCGTTTCCAGTGAACGTTCTTAAACGTGATTTTTCATATGAAACTCTAATAAGTGTTGCTGACTTTGAAGAAGGCCTGCCTATAATTGCAACAAGTGTGTCAAAAACCACTCATGAGTCATGAAGTGGCTTCTTATCAATAAAGAAACACAGCAATGTCAAATATAAATGTTGTTTTCAAAAATTAAGTTCAGGGACTTTTCAGAGATTATGAAGTCTGTGACCTACCTGAAGACATTCCCACCAAATTGAGAATTAAAAGTATTGATCAGTAGACGTTCAATCGGTGATAACATGTCCCTTTCAATTCTACTCAGATTCTTCTGTTTGAATTATGTATCACAAGACATCATTTCAAAAGCTTCACTATACATGAAACAAGTCTATACAATATGTGATCTGGTTCACTATCTGTTAAAGAATTAAGGTTAATTTTACTGACTGGTTTTTAATTTTAATGAACCTATGCCAGATCTTTGTGATTATCTTTTTTCTAGGTGTCATCAATAATATTTTGATAATGCATTCTGAAATATTAATCAAGGTTAACCCTAAAGTTATAGAGTCTGCATATTCAGAGTTCAAATATCCTCACTACCCCAAAAAACATCTTTAAAATGCAGAATAGTGTTACTTTATTTTATGAAAGAATTTATTCCACAGAATTTGTAGAATTATTCTAGTTAAAGTGTAGAAATTTTCACATTTCCCAGAAATTCTTTGCTCGAGGGACAGCTTTTGTTCTCTTCTTGCTTTCTTCTTTGAGGGAGAATATATTTTGAAAATTTGCAAGAATAAATATTGTCCTTGAGTTCAATCGATAGATATTACTTATATGTAAGCAGATATCATATTAGGGGAAATTAAATCATTAGGTCTGTATCTTACAGGGAGGATTGTGGCTGAGACGGAAGTAGAAAAGTATATATATGAAATAATAAAGATTTCCAACCAAAAGCTTGAAAAAAGGAAAGTGGACTGGATATTGGTATTTTGATAGTCAAAGATTCAAACATACATCAGATATGAAGAGAAAGATACTGTAAACAAAAGTACTGATTTGCATAATAGTTGTGCTATTTTTTTTCTTTAAGCATCTGGTTAACAATCAATCAGTAATGAAGGAAGCTTCTGATTTTTTCTACAGAATGAGGAGCCTATGATGGTGTTGTTTCTGATTCGGTTTTAGTAGTTCAAACTGAAGTGAGACTATAAACTTGAAAATCGTTCCAGGATTTCACATATCTCCACATAAAACTTTAATTTCTATCAAATTCCATTTTTCAAAGAGTTACCTAGACAAATTGTAAAACTGAACAACCTTTAACATCAAGTAGCCTTTTCTAATTCATTGACCCAGCATTCGCTCATTGAGCTTTCTACGTGTGCGATATGCCTCTCTTGACTTCCAAACACAATTATTAACTGTGAGGAGGGTTGACCCTTTCATAGCTCTCAATATTTCTTAGTAATATGAAAATTTGTTGCGTGTGAGATAATAGTGCTGACCAGAATAGATTCAACTAAATACTTATTGAAAGATCAGACATCTATCTATGCAGTTTGTACAAGCTATGTAGTTTGTCAAATATATTTTCTACGAGGCATAACTTAATCTTGATTTATTGTGCAGTATACTACAAAATAAATAATTATAGAAATGTTTGCAAAGTGTTAACTCTAAATAATATTCTAAGGACCCTATTGGGCATATCACCTGCATTTTCTCCTTTAAAAATCTTCACAAACAGTGCCGTCATGAAGCTAAAACGGTTAGTGTCCCTAAAGATAAGGAAACTGTGGATTATCCATATCATTTGAGAGTGGCAAGCCAAGATTCAAGGCTGAGCAGTCTGAATATTTACTCCTTGAGGTAAACTACATAATGTTAAATTAATTTATGTTAACTGCTTTGAAGAATGCAGTGTACTACCCAAATAATCGGCAATAATAACTACTGATAAATAGAATATGATATGAATACAATCTCAGGATTAAATCAGATTTGAGTTATATATTTTAAAAAGACAGAGGCTGAAGTCATAGCTCAGTGATTACAGCACTTGCCCAGCATGCACAGGGCCCTCTGTTCTAGTCCCCAGCACCATATAAACTGGGAATGGTGGCACACACCTGCACTGGGAGGCTACAACAGGAGTACTACCGTGAGTCTGAGGCCAACCTTGACTACTTAGTGAGTTCAAGACCAGCCTGGACTACCGAGAGAGACTGCATCAAAAAAGGCAGTTGGTGCCTCCGAAATGAATATACATTAGATTAAATGAACATGAATTCATTCACTACCTACTATACAGGCTACATTGCATGAATAGATAAAAAATAACTTTTTGACTAAACTAAAAGATTTATCGAAGTATAGAATAATGTTAACTCGCATTGTATCAAAGAATCTAAGTTTATTATAGTAGCAATAGTCACTCAGGATACTATACTGAAAGAACATTACCATTTTACCCTAAATGCTTTTGTTTTGGCCAACGCTCTAAGATGGAGTTCACAACTTTGGCCAGCAGATGGCACTAGCCCTTTCCTTTTTTTAATGACCAAGTGACAACCAAGGTAATAGCACAAGAGGCAAATTAGATATTACTTTTATCTCACAGAGAATACAAGTCACATTTTTATGAGTATTTCTAACTTTTATCTTTATAATTGCTCAGAATAATGCCTACTCCGGCCCACTGGAAGCCACTGTCTCTTGGGACTCTGCCACCCTGGAACCTTGTCCCTTAGCTTTCCGCCTTGTCCTCCCTCCTTGAACACTCCATTCTAGTCACTGAGTCTCTTACTGTCCCTTCATCTTTGGGGCCTTTGATTTTCTTCTGGAAAATGAGTTTCTTTTATAGGTATGAATACCCACACACACGTGCACAGCTCATGCTGGTCCCTCATTCAAGTCTCTCTAGAAAGAGGCGCTGGACTACGCTGCGGAAAACAGCACTTTCCTCACTACATTTCTTTGCCCTTACAGTTTCTCATAGCAGTTACCACTTCCAGATAAGATCCTCCATGCTCTTTACGGCCTGCTTCCTTCACTAATCCGTGGCACTCTGTAGATGCGAAGGGTTTGTGCTGTCACCATTATACTTTGTACCTGGAAAGGCACCTCTCTCATGGTAACATTCAGAAAAAAGCAAGCAACTGCGTGGATGAATGAATGAATGAATGAGCATCTGAAGAGGACGACATTCATTAAATGGGTGTAAGTCGTTAGTTGAGAAGGCAGAATTGCACACTGTCACCTTCAGTCTCAGCTTTGCGCTGTCCTTTTATACCGGCTTCATCACATTATTGCATTTTTGTGTCCTCGGATTTGAAGCTTTGTAAATTAATGTGAGAAAAGCCTGTTAAATATACCCTTTGATTCAAGGACTGTTGACGGAAAATATTATATATATATATATATATATATATATATATATATATATATATATGTTTTTTCTATTTGTACATAATTTTTAAAAGAATGATGTTTTCTGTTCCTATCATCAAAATCAGAGAACTCAATTTGATGGAACTTCAAGGTGACTGAGACAGGAATAATTTTCAACATTCGGGACCACGAATGCAAGTTATACTTTATATTATAATGCACAAAGGCAGGGAGTCATGTACATAAATATCACTGTATGCAGAGTTATTTTTGGGATTGTTTTGAAGATCAGAAATATGGTCATAGGAGTTCTTTTAATGTCTATATAAAGCAGAACCCAAAAGGTCAGCCGATGGAAAGAGAGAAGCATTTTTTCCCTTATTCCCCTATGTATCTTTGCCCTTTTGTACTGTAAATTGCACAGGCTGGCATTTAAGTGCACAATGTCAAAAGCAAAGCACTTACATTCAACCTATGCAAAAAAGACAGCTGGAAAGAGGGCAGAAAGAGAAAAATATCGCCCTGCCACCTCCAATGGCAAGCTGTCACAACACATCCCTTCCCTCTGCTTTATCATATCACACTACATGCCCTGTGGGGAGACAGGAAGCAGCCAAAGGAATGCTTTCCTCCCAACAGAGCACAGCCATATTCCACCTCTGAGACCAATAACCCCTCCCAGCTGCCTCTGTGAACGAGAGACACCAGGGAGGATGATCTGAGCCTTTTCAACCTTTAATTCATATTTGTAACAGTAGCTATTTTTGTCCAGGGCTAATTCTACACTCTGCATATTTGGCTTTCATAAGTAAAATTAGTCATCCAGTCCTAGGTAGGTGTAATGTAGAAGTGGAAGGAAGATTCAGACATTAATAAGGACATGTTATGATAATTTCAACCAGAGGCAGCTTGTCAGAATAGGCAGGGTAAGTATGACAGTTACTTCCCTGGTTTGGGAATACACGCCTGTTGGCAAGGAAGAGTAGATGTTCATACTATTGTCCTCCAGCAGCTCTGTAGGAAAGAGACAAAAAAAAAAATACCGCAGTTTGTGTTCAGGTCATCAAATATATCATCTGTGTTGTTCCACTCTCTGTGTACATGTATGTGTGACGTATGAAGCAGACAGAAAGTTCTTCAAACAAGAAGTTGCTAAAGCCAATTGTGTTTTTAAATGTTTAGATTTAAGAAGAGAAATCTTCCATTTTCTCTGATCCAGCATAAGTCAGAGGAAGCCATGCTATGTAATTTCAGCACAAAGTGGCACTCTTAAGTCAGAGATGGTCACAGAGAAGGAACACCTATTCTCTCATCCCTGACTCATATGTAGTCATGGAGAAAAGATTACCAGGATTTCTCAGCACTGAACAAAAATTCTTTTAGTCGCATGCTCCGTCCCTTGAGACCAACACCAAATGGCAAAGAAAGCCCCTGATTACTCCAGTCCTTAGTTTATTAAAAAAGAAAAAGAAGAAAGAAAAAGAAAGAAAAAGAAGTAGAAGAGTAAGAGGAAGAAGAAGAAGAAAGAAGTCTGAAATGACAAGAGGCTTGCTTGACATTGCACAGCCAGAGTCAGTATTAGACCCCTGTCTAGCTCCAAAAAGAATCGATGGTTTCAAGTATCATGACTGTCAATTATGGGCTTTGATACATGTTTTGTTTACCTGGCAACACAGGAGAATTCAGCCAACTGAATCATAATAACAGAGAGGTAGACAGATTCCAGTACTGCACAAATCTAAGTCTCTTAGGATGCATAATTTTAAAAGGAGTTTATATGGGCTAGAATTAATGATGTTGGACACAGTACAGAATAGGAAGGAATGTGACTCATAACTATATCCACATAACTGGCACAAACTGCTGTATGTATGTCACCTCGACCAGGGCTTAGCTGGAGGTATGCCTGCCTTCCAATCACTGATAATCATGAAAGCTTTGACCTTGTCTTCCAGTCAGAAAGAACAGAGCTCAAATAAATAAATAAATAAGTGAATAAATAACTAATAGACTAATTCTTTATTATATAAGAGAAGGATTTTTTATTCTTGAAAACAAATGTGATCTGCACGCCCTTCTGTGAAATGTGAGCAATAATTTTCATCTGTTTAGCTTCCTAACCTACAAGTGAGTGAAGCATTGTAAACAGAAATGAATGTTGACATGAGGAGTCAAAACTCGTTTCAAAAGGAATCCTGAAATTTTAAAGAAACAATGCAAACGAAGTGCTTGGAATATAATAGGTGGACCACAAAAGTTAGCTCCACTGTGGCTTTCTGTGAACAAAATTACAATTATCTCAAGTCACTGGAATACTGTTTCTGCTACTTTTGGATAATAGTCATTCTTAAAGCCTGATTTTATAGTTACATAAAAAAACAAATGGTCTCCATTAAGAACAGAAGTGACTCTATACTGACACCCAGTAAGTACAAAAGATGGCAGCTCAAACACAAGTCTTCTTTCAAGTGTGTGTGGTATTTTTTTTTTTTTTCTGGTTCTACTCTTTTCCTGGAAGAGATGCAACAGCTTTTTTTCTTCTTTCTCTCTCTCTCTCTTTTTTAGAGCAAAACTGCCTATTATTCTCTCAAAACAATTAACACAAAAACTTTTGAATTCAGTGAAGGTCAGAGGATTAATAGGTTTTATCTGCAATGTGTTTGAAAAGCTAATTAAGACTCCACATACAGCAGAGGAGACTGGGAATACAATATTTAGTTTTTTTTTCCTACATGACTGCAGTGAGCAATAGTGAATAGAGAAAGACAAAGGGAACGTGGAAAATTCCCAGACAGAAGACAAATCTTTTTTTTCAAGGAAATGAAACTGAACATGCATCTCCCATAATGGAAGATGCTTCTAACATTTATCGAACAAATGCATCCGGCGTCAGCTGTGTCCCACATTACACGACGTGCTGGGTGGTCAGGATAGAACAAATACAACGTGGTCTCACCTAGTTTTTCATTCTTTTGGTCTAACTACAAGAAAACAAAAGCAAAGAAACAACACTAAAAGTTAATGAAAATTATTTTTAGTTGTTGTTTCGTGAGGAAAAGGCAAATATTCGTTGGGATTCCCCAAAACATTATTTAACAATACCAACTTTACAAGCCAATTTAAATACTGACATGAAAATACACGTTATCATGACAGAAAAGGATCTACTTTCTTCTGATTCTTCTATTTATTATGTTTATCAGCAACTTTTTTCCAGTTAGAACAGCAGATATTGCAAAATGCTCTGGAAAACTTCATTTGCTTTAACAATCTGTTTAAATAAGTACTTGTACTTCCCCTGCCCTCTCTGGTTTTCTACCTGGCTGACTTCCCCTTATGCTACATCAGATCAGACTTTCCTTACCTCTTACCACCATTTTTCATAGATTACGTATATTAAAACATCGTTCTAACTAATGTCCCTCTTGATAACTTCTTGCCCTGAAAACCCTTGGCAAAGTAGCAGTTTATAAGGATAGATAAGATCACGCCAGTTCCTTTTCCTCACTCCTTCAGTGGCTCCCGGGTACCTGACAAATGACACTTAATTACCCAGATGCCCGTGGGGAGCTGGCTTTCCAGGGTCATCTCTCACTGTCCCCGTGCTGCTTCTCCGTACCTTACCCAGGCTGTTCCTCATCTTCTTTTCCTACAATCTAGCTTTGGAATCAGTTATAACAGGGACTATACTACCCAGCCCTGCACACACTCCCTCGTGGAGCCCAAGCGGGGGTAATCAGAACACTGGCTGGGACTCCTGGGAGCTGCAGGTTTCCTTTTAGGAGTCACTGATTAACAACCTAGGCTGAAGCCCACAAGAGCCACCGTGTGACGAGGTGGTGAGCATTTACTGAGACTACAAAGAAGTCCAATATGACATCGAATGAGCTGAGAAAAGACAGATCAAGACAGAGCTTCAATAGTATCCCGTATAATTAGGAATCCAACTGGCCTTCTGTTGAACTGATAAGGAAAGTAAAACTTTAAAAAAGTTTTTATATTCTTAATTTACATTATTTTTATATATTTATGAGGTAAAATGTGACATTTTTATGTTTTTATTAGGTGGTGATCAATTTAATATATCCATCACCTGCAAATTTTGTCATTTAGCTACTGTTAATATATTGACATTTCTCTCTAACAATCATATATATATACATATATATGATATATATAAAATACATTATTGTTTATTATATTTACCTTTCTGTGCCATAAAATAAAAATAGAAACAGCTGAGCAGAGCAACCTGGACAGTAAATCCCAGCTTTCTGAAAGACTGAGCCTGGGCAACTTAGTGACTGATCAAGACCCTGTCTCAAAATCAAAATTAAGAATGGGATGGGATATAGGTTAACATGAAGACCCTGGGCTCGACCCCCAGGACTATATATCCCCAGTTCTTTGTCCACTTTCTCGGAAGCATTACCTATTTGGTCTTGTTTCTAAGTTGTTTTCACTGGGATGGGATATCTCATTGTGGTTTTGATTTACAATTCCCTAATAACTAATGAGATTGAGCATTTTGCAGATATCAGTTGGCTTTTTTCTCCACTATTTTTGTTAAAATACATATATAATACATAGTGTTTACAATGAATTTGGGTATTTCGTACACATATGAATCATATCTTACAATCCCTTCCCATTTTTGACCCTCCCACCCCTTCCCAATTCTTTCCCCCAACTCCGGCTGTCACTTCATGTCAGTTGGCTTTTTATACGTAATATAAAGTTAATTCATCATGTGAACCAAATATCTAAACTATCCTCCTCAGAGAAATGGACATTCCAAAAAAAAATTTTTTTTTTGTAGTTGAAGGAAATCATTAATACTCACAATGTGCACCAGGAATAATGTAAGACTTTGCGAATAACAAGACAAGTGTTTGATGTTTTACACATTTACAGGCTAACATGTTGTAGCTTTCCAATACCTCAGTTTATTCTTTGTTTATCTGGTAATGACAATGACCATGGGTTTTAAAACATCCTGGATCTGCCATTGATATCAATTATATTAAAAAGATTATGCATATTCAATAGTCTATAAGGAAAAAGACCTAGAAAAATCAGTAACAATGAAGTTAATACTAAGAACTTTGCACTCGCCTTTAGTTCTTTCTGAGCAGCTGTTCCTTCTAGCCTGCCTAGTATATAAGATGTTAGGAACCGTGTGTAGGCTAACTAAGGAGTAGACAGAAAGTGATCACCAGTATTTTTGTTTTTTGGGTTTTTTTTTTTGAAATTTGAAGAAAAAAAATTGACCTTGTAATTAGGCAATTAAGATTAGAGGCCACATATTCAGAACCTTGACCCATTGTGGGAAGGCATCTGAAAGTGCCTAAATCCCCTACCCAGAAAAACTATTCATATGTCAGCATTTCTGCAAGAAGGTCTTGAGAACATAGTTTCTCATCTTCTCAGCTACCAAATAAAATTTCAAATAAAATTACTTGCCTTGCCTTAACACCTTGTGTTTCAATGTAATTGACCTGTCAAGCTACAAAGAGACAGACTTGGCTCTGGAAGGTCTAAACTGTAGATTAACATATAACACAAAGAAGATCACTTTCTGTCTAATAATAATAACTAGCAAAGCTAATAAATATGTTAGTAATATGAGATGCTATTTCTAAATTTGTCTGGGACTGTCTTTCTGCATTTACTGATACTTTGAAGAGATAAATATGGTAATTTTATATGCTAGCTACCAAATGCCATATTTTCATACTAGAAGTCAAAGGCAAATCTAAACTCAGAATAAAATTAAAAGAATCATTTGAATTTTGCTTCCTACTTTCCTTATGTTAACATGTTTTCTGGCAAGAAAGTGTTACATTGACAGATATATTTTTCCTTTCTAATTTTGATTAAATAAATATGTTTTTACATTCTCTAAAGCAAGCTACCAAATTGTAAGCTTCTGTGAATAAATATTACAAAAATTATTTCCCCCATAAGAAGCTGTATAATTAATTGAGGTTCACCAAACTTACAATTCTTGGTATAGCTTTTATTAAATAGTTTTCTTTTTTTTTGAGGTATGGTCTCCCTCTATAGCACTAAATAGTTTTCGTATTGCTACAACTATTCTATACCTGTAGGAAGTTTTATTTGGGTAATGAATATTGATGTTGGAAATTATGAAAACCAAGTATAAACTGATACAAAGAAATGAATTAGTTAAATCATGTAACACACTGGCATGAAGTCAAGGGGATGGTGGTTTCCAGGGATATCAGAATCCTAAGCTTAAAATATTAAAATTTTACTTTTTTTTCTCTTCTTCTATGTGTGAGCATTATTTTCAAGGTCATCTGTCTCAACAAGGGTGCAACCATGAAAAGTAGCCTTTCTTAAACTCCTCCAATCTTACTACCTAAGACAAGAATCCATTTTTCATTTGTCCCTTTGAAAGAGTCTCCTTCTCAGGACTCAGGTCTATCTTGGGTCACTTTCTGGGACTCATGAGAGGTGACAGTTGGAGCAGTAATAATTATTCAAACCCCGTTGGATCCACAAGAGTGGAGTTTAGGGAATAAGCCATTCAGCAAACTAGAGTTATACCAAAAAAAAGAAGAAAAAAGAAAAAAAGAAATGTCCCAGAGAAGAAAAGATATAACTCTCCCTGAGAATTTCTGCTTATCCATTAGCCATGGCACTTTAGTTATTAGTTTTCTTTAGGCAAGATTCTAAGAGTTTTTAATTTGTGGTATTTATATACTCTACCTTTTTGGTAAAACTATGCCTATTGTTACCAATGCATCAAACCAAACAGATGCAGTTCTTCAAATTGCCACCTTTAAGCCAAGTTTTCTTTCTCATTACTAATTGGTTACTCTGGCTTAGTTTCTTTTGTGCAGACATTCACACATTTACGCCTTTCTCCAAGACTAAATGCTTTCATAAAGAATATTTTATAATGAAGTGAAAATCGTGGCTCTCTTCATGTGCAGTATGTCTCCACAGGCTCTTTAAAAACAAGAAAAAATAACTCGTACATTAATTATCTTTCTGTCTCTGGTTTTCAAAAAGACTTGCAAGTTAAAAACTTCACACATCGACTCCACCTGTCATTTTGATAAAATTTGAGTGACGCTAAAATGCAGTGGGAATGGCAAATTAAAATCTGCACATACTTGTGAAATCCAAGTCCTGAAATTATGGATTCAATTAGAAATGGAAGCAATTTTCTCAAATAACAGATGATCAGTAATGGTAAGACTGGTGATTAGAACTGTGGTTAATGGTGTTGCTGTATGATAAACGCTGCTAGGCTGCTATCTCAGTCCATTTGCTCTTGAATAGCCGCTTCGATCATTCTGGAGACTTCAAGTTTTACTCTGAGTGAGGGGATATTTCTACAGTGGTGGAAGCAGGAAGAAGTAAAATTTCCAACTGCCTGAGTAATCTGAGCAGCTATCATATGTAGTACATGAATAGAAAGCAAACTTGGTCACTTGTAAATTTGCTGAAAATATCAGGATTTTTATATTTCTTAGAGTATGACCCTGCCCTTTGATATCCAAACATGATGGTTACCTAGGCAGGTGGGTTTGTCTCTGGGGGTTTGTTTTGTTTTGTTTCTGAGAAAAGATTTC
This sequence comes from Ctenodactylus gundi, assembly GCA_004027205.1. Classification (NCBI taxonomy): domain Eukaryota; kingdom Metazoa; phylum Chordata; class Mammalia; order Rodentia; family Ctenodactylidae; genus Ctenodactylus; species Ctenodactylus gundi. The sequence goes on along the minus strand of PVKB01000274.1, from coordinate 136,161 downwards.
TCTTCATAGTCCAGGCTAGTCCTGAACTCATTAGGAGCTTACACTGGCCTCAAACTCATGGCAATCCTCTTGCCTCAGGGATTACAGGCATAAACCACCATGCCTATTTCACATAGTGATGAGGAGTCAAACTCAGAGCCTCTAGATAAATACTCTAACCTTTACGGTATTCACCCAGCCCAGGCGGGGTAGTTATTAAAGACAAGAAAGGGCCGATAGCCAAACACACTACAAAGAGGAAAGGGGCAGATTTTACTCCTAAAGTAAGGAGGGAAGGAAGGTACGTCAACAAGAAGAAAAAATGATGTGATCATTTGCTTAGAAAAAGCACTGAGTATACATACCATGTTCAAATATGTGTGAGAGAAAGAAAAAAAGAGAAATGGAGAGCCCGAGGGATAGGAGCCAAGGCCAGAGACAAGGAAGAGAATATCTGAGGAGTTTTTTTAACGCACAGGAACACTGAGGTGCCCAGTGGATATTAAATTAAGATGGTGAATAACTAATGGGATATGTGAGCACGTGAGCAGGAGGTTCAAGATAGAGGCAAATATTTAGCATTCATGATCATAAAAATGATATGAAACAATGGGATGACTTAATATCGCAAAGAAAGTATGTATAGAGAAAAAGAAGGGACACAAAAATGAGCCTTAGCATGCTTTCCATTTTGGACCACAAAAATAAATCAGAAAGAAACAAACAAAGAATGACTAGAGAGGCTAAACAGAATGACTATCATCAAGAGGCTGGGATGTAAGCGGCATGGAAAAATAGAACTTTAACAGATTTTTTTTTTCTTTAGAGGGAAGTGGTTCCTCCTATACATTCTTAGGCCAATGGCATGCACTGCCATTCCCACCTCTTCTCCTCCAGATGCACAGACAGAAGATGTGGATGCTAATACAACAAAGTACCCAAGGGGACATTCAGTCTGGGAAAGGAAGAGAAAGGCTTATTCCCAAATGAGATGAAATCAGGTGGGACATTTATACTACTTCTCATTGTATTCCCTCCCCTCCTGTTCCTTACGATAAAAAAGCATCCCTGACAATCCTGTACAGGGTAAGATAGTGACCTGAGGTCCTTCCAACTCGCCTCATCTCATCTCATCAGAACTAGCTTCCAGCTTTGAATGAAACATCTTAACCTTTAACCAAAATAAAGAGTTTCCTTCAGTCCAATCAGTGGCAAACAAATCTGAACATATGGTCAATAACAGAAAAGAAACAAAGTTTGGCTCTTAAATGACCTTGAGAGCTGAGAATTCACACTTGTACATGATAATGTGCGTATGTGGTAAGAAGTATGGTGGTTGGAAGCCTGAGGACCAAATGAGCATGACAGATGAGAAGGAGGGGATAGCAAACTCTTCTAAAGAGTTTTACCTCTAAATAGAATCTGAGAAATAAAAGGCTATGAAGGGCTACTGGGAGGGATATGCCCTCTACAGTAGGGTACTTGTTTCTGGGCATGACCAGTGGAAGTCAAAATAAATTTTCAAAGAGAATGCTGGAGCGACACTCCTGAGTTAGATGAGGATGGCATATCAAGTTCACGTAACAAACTTTGGCCTGAAGTATGAACATTGTGATTCCTGAACTGCGCTACAATCAGTTGAGAAAAGAGAGAATGTGAGTGGACAGATGAAGTATGTAGTAGATTTAATGGTCAGAGTCATGGGAGTTCTTTTAATTTCCTTAGGTAAATAGAAAGAATAATAATTTTTAAAAGGTGACAGGAAGAAGAAACCAGAGCAGGAAATATTCTTAGAGAAGGGAGCATGAGCTACACAATTAGGATCCCATTGCGGGTGGAATCACCAGGTAGCAGTATCTCAAGAGACTGACTCAGCAGTCATGTGATGAGTGTCCATAACCTTGTAGAGGGAAGACTTATTGAAGCTTAGAGTTTCAGAAGGTCTCAGTCCATTCGTTGTGGGGCTAGAAAATGGTGGAATCGCATGGTGGAGCCACAGCTAGTGCCAGAGCCTATGCCTGTGCTCTGGGAGACAGATCCTCGCAGAATCACGGTAGAACTGAGACAAGTCTGGGAGGAAGGGTGAAACCAGCACACCCTCCTCCAGGTCAAGACCCAAGCATCAGCCCCTGCCAGCCAGGCCCCATCTCCCAACACTACACAGTGTCCATAAGTACGTGAGGCTCTTGGAGGGTCACTTCAGATTTAGACCATGGCAATGGCCTTGCTGCCTAAGTCTGGTACCATTGTGTATTTGCTTACTCTGTATTTGCATAACTGAAACAGCATCCACCTCAATGCAGTGCAGAGTTTTTCAAGGTAAGTATTTTTATGTGCTTCTCTTTCTGAGATGTTTTGGCATTAGCTTCTTCAATTGTTCAGAGCTCTGACTTTATATTCTAAGGTTAATATAGCTGAAAGGATATAGGTAGTGATTATGTAAGGGCTATGAATATATAAATTATTTTTCAGACACAAATTATCTTTTGTGAAAGAAGAGTGCTTTTAATGACACGATTGGTATATGGGCTTCTCCAAGCTTTCTTCCTTTATTTTTAACAGATACATTTCCTTTAAAAAACGTAGCATTTTCCTGACTAGAAACTTTTGTCGTCCGAAGATTTTTTCATGTGCTTTGCATCAAACATAATTATTAAACTTTCCATCCTCCCTTAAGCTTACTGCCATTGGGATTTTTCTTTTGAGCGGTCTCAAGATACTTCTTAGCCCTGAGGACAATTAATCATTATTCAAAACATAAAATACATTTCATTTATTTTTTTTTCAGCGTTCTTGGTTCCAGCAGATGTCAGCAAGACATGTTCTGATTAGATGCAAAGTAATGTTTTATGCTGGAGTAGACAGTAGAGATTGTGTGAATTCGGGTGGTATGTAGTGAATTCCATTTCCTGGAATGACCTCCTGACCACAATTTTTATTAAAAAAAAAAAAAAACTTCAGTAAGAACTAGACAAACAGATAAGTTTAATACAGTAACAATAATGAAATAAAACTAATCTCAAAAGTTAAATAATATAGAATATCTGTATAACTTAACCAGATCAACTTCGGAAAATAGCGTCATATGAGTCTATTAAATTCAATGCAATCCTTCTTCACACAGGCTCGACTTCCCTGAATGGGGGAGACTGTACCCCCCCTCCCCCACACACACTTGCACATTTCACACCATTCACCGCATTGACTTAAAAGATCCCCTGGAAAATTCTGAACGACCTCTGGCTTCTTTTGACTTCTGCCACAGAATCCTAATCCTAATCCTAAGGTGATGAATATTTTGGATATTCTTTTTTCCTCCTTCCCACATTAAGCATCCGTACTTCTGAAGCACTGTCATTGAAATACCATCTGGTTTCTGTCAAAATATCTCCAACAGATATTTTGATAATATATAAAGGGTAAAGTCTGTTGCTCTGTTGGGTTTCTAACATTGCAAAGTACAGTGGGATAATTTCACTCTTTATACATATTAAAATTTAAAGCAGCTGGAACTTCATTTGTTCTTGTTGGTCATCCTATATTATCTTCCGTAATTTTTCTAAAATGCTTATTCTAGAGTATCTGCTTCATATGTGGCATCTAAAAAAGTTCTCTTTTAATCGAATTTGCAAATTAACAGAGAAATAAAACCACTAGCTCTTTACGCTATCTAGAAGAAATTACTCTTGAAGAGAACTCTTGCATTTGTTTTCCAGCATAGCAGCTATTTCACTTTATTGTGATTTTAGTGCTCTCATTTAGGAAATCATGTGGCAACCCAATTTCAGCCTACTTTTTAATGTAAATTTAATATAAATCGTACTGAGAGAGGTATAGGCCATGGCCTAAGTCACAACAATCAGATTACCCCTGGGCCCTAGCTACAAAGTTTAGTTCAAGAATGACTCACGAGGACTGAAGTAACTTGATTCAGGTTTTCTGTTTGACTTTCAGAGAACCAATGTGCTTTTTTCCCATTGTTTATTACTAATATGGGAAGTATGGAGTAGCAACCATGTGGAACCAGACTAATAGAGCATAGTGTAACACCAAGGTGTGACTCTGTCAGGCTGAAGCTGATCTACTCCAGAAGTACAGATGAATAATCTAATAAATTCTCAGTTTTAAAGCAGTCTCCAGTCACAAGAATAAAAATATTTCTGGTGATAAAATCATTGTAAAAGGTATATATTCATGCTCCCTCTTGTTTAAAAGTAAACATTGTATGAGTCTCAGTCAAATGCCTCATCACATAAATACATGGCCTTCCAGATCTAAACCTTTAACAGTCACAAACTACCATGCAAGAGAAGTAACTTCCACCTGTATGCTTTGGGGTTAGTGAGACCCAGGGCCTGCCCTGCTAGTGCTCAGATTATCATCACCTGTGGTTTGTCTGTTTTTGAGGTCTCAGGGACAGGTAGATAGATGTCAATGACACCGTTCTATGTCAAATATTAGGCAGATATCCTTGCATATATTAACATTTATATGTTATGGATGAGTGAAGGAAGAAAACACAACTCAAAAGACATTCTTGTACTATTCCATTACAAAAAATCTCTAAACTTCCAAGGAATAATCAACGATTATTTTTACATGTGTTCCATAATTAGGGAACACTTGAAACTATATTCCCTTCCATTTGAAGCAATTCAAGGATAGCAAACATTTTTAATATAATTCAGCAGGCACTACTGAATGCAAACTTGCAACCTAATTTATGAGAACAAAAACTAACTTGAAAGAAATCGGCTACGACTAGGTAACTCTGGAAACCCACTAAATCAATACTAGGAAATACTGACTCATGTATTTGTTAGTTATTCTTTTTTTTACTTATCTGACCAAATTTATTAAGAATTTTGTGTAGAACCCACGTGAATACAACTATTTCGATATCACTTGAAAGTACAGTTAGATTCCGGTATTAACTTGTCAAACACAATATTTTAAAAAATGATATTAGAGATTTCAAAGTATCTAACAAATAATACTAATTGTCAAAAGTTGCTTACAGACAGATTCGTAAAATATGATATTCATATATTAGATAATCTCTAAAACGAAGTACTTTTCAAATAAAGAGAAGCAGATAAGTGGATCAGAATAAAAAGTCAGAATCATCTGAAAATACAAACTATGAAAAAAGTGTCCCCTTTTAAAGTTAGCATGAACACATATGAGTGACAATAGATATTATCTAGACAAGTTATATTCATACAAGTAAATACTTTAAAGAAGTTACTTTTTTTTAGTTACATAAAATTGTGGAAATCTTATATATCTATAATCTGCTATGTAAACTAGCCTGAGCTTTAATAACTAGAGTAGGTCCCAGCAAATGATTCAAAAGCAAAATGACTGGTAGTCTGATAGCTGAAGATATAAAATTCAGTGATATATTCCAGGCAGTACACTCCTGTAAAGATTTTATTTTATTTTTTTTTTTTTGCAATTTCTCAGAGACAAAATAGAACTTTCCGAGAGAAATCAAATAGATAATAAATTTATACTGCAACTCATATATGTTTGAGCCATATAATAAATCAAATACAGTATGGAATATGTATGAGTACATTCTTTAAAATAGCATACACTTGATAAGATTAACACTGAAGCAAACTCATCTGACCAATTCAACACTACAAAGATATTTTCATGTATAGCTCTAACAGGATATTGCATATGTCAGTTATCTTTAGAGAGCATTGCTAAAGTAGAATGTGTAACCTTACACCAATGACAAAGGACATTTTGGATACATCTTTTTTCTAAAGACTTTCAAATTGGAATATATTTATTATTGGAGTTTTACTTTCATCACTAGAATCACCTAATCCTCTTCTGGGTACCTTGCACACACGTGCCTTTCTCTGTAGAGCACACTGTATAGATTGTTCTCCATAACGTAAAAACATCAAGTTGTTATGACTGAAGTATCTGTGACATTTCTTCTTTCCTAAAGAAATCGTAACTTCTCCATCCATGTGCTCCTCTAACAGTGAACCCTTCATTGTCTCTTAGGTCTCTGCATGCACACTCTTTCCTTGGAGCATCACAATTTCAATCACAATTTTGTTGAGTCTCTCTCAGGCTGTAAATTGATTCTCCAAAGCAAAACTAGGCAAGGCAAGGAAGAATGTTCTTTACAGGCCACAATCCTACTCCAAAGTCCTCACACTCAAATGTGGAGCCCTCCACTCCACATTTGCCTCCCTTTCCACAACTTTAAGCCACCATTTGGCTGATGGTTCTTATTTTTCCCATGCCCATGGCAAAATTTCTAAGCTTTTTCCAAGAGCTGAGAAGCCTTGGCTTCTCGAAATACTCATTTCTGAATCATCTCTACCATCACACTCATTGTTTTGTGTGTTATTTTGATGGCAATTTTTTGTTACCATTCCCTACCCTCTCCCCCACTATTTTTTCTCTGGTTATTGGAGCTCTCATATCTGGTTCTGAAAATTATATTTTATCTTTTGACCAAGTCTATCTGGGTCGTCTTGTCTGTTCCAAGGAGATGACTATGAACTATGCAGATACCTATATCTAAAACTTATCTTCATAATCTTCCATTACACTTTCAACAATTATTCAAGCATCTGTATATGTCCTGTATATCCCCATATATCCTGACTCTTTCTACAAACCATATATATATATATATATATGTATATACATATATATATGCCATACACATACATCATATTCATACATGCACAAATACACACAATCAATGGATAGATCCTCCCACTGAGATCTTCAGAGCTCAACTGACATGCTCTCTGCGGACTCTGCTCTAATGAACTTCTCGATTTGAATAGCTCATCATCCAGAATTTCCTACCACAGCCTCAAGCTGTTTTTTGTCTACTGTCCTTGCTTCAGGTTGTACTGATGGAAACTGTGACTCTTCATTCACTGTGTGCCTCGCTTGTTACACTGTAAGCCCCATCAGGGCAGAACTTACAACTGTTTATTTGCCTTCATGCTTAACAGTAATAAACTGTTTTGGCATAGGGCAGGCAATTAGTCAATATTCCCTGTTAGGGTCCATGCATAGCACGAATGACTTCATTGCTTTGTAATTTTTAGCAGTTTATTTCAAAAGAGTCAATTGGGACTTTTAGGATATTTGTTCTAATTCTTGGAAAAAAAATCATGCTGGAGTGTGTGATACTGAGATGCCATTTTCTACCATTATTTGTGTCAAAATTATTTTCAGGTCACAGAATGTAGCCCAGTGGTAGAGTACTTGCCTAGCACATATACTATAAAGGTCTGGATTTGAAGCCTAGAACCATAAATTTGTTTTCAAAATTAATAATCTTACAAACATAAAGAGAAAGCAAATTTATCTTCATAAACCTTGCAACTTACAATTTCAAGGTTAAAGTAAATTGGGAGAAATGGATAAATGGATTTCCTGTTGGTCTACTTATTTTGCGAACATTATGATAATTTCATTCTAGAACAAAACAACATGATAAGTTTTCAAATCATTATCATCTTACCACCAACCAAAGCACTTATTCTATCAGTTTTTCAAAACCATCATTTTGTGGAGTGAAGAGAAAATAATATCTGTGTCTCTTTAGTCTACAGTTCCAGTAAAGAGCATCATAAACTATAATTAAGTGAGTCTTGTGCTTGTCACTTTATCAAATTCGATCATCTTGATTTACTAAGTCATCATCTTTGCTGTCGGGGCTAAAGATCAATAAGTTAAGTTGCTGTACAACTCATGCCTTCAAATATCATCTCATATAAACTTTATCTTCCCAAACATTTCTTAAGGTACTGTTACGATAGATATGAGAGGATGCTTCTGTTGATTTCTGTTCCAATTTCTTTCCATTGGAAAACTTGGAATGTCAAAAATTTGTCTCTTGCAGACTCACTAGAATCCAGGATTCATTCTGGAGACTTTAATTTCCACCCAGCAGATGTACTCACACAAGACTGTCTAGAAGAACTGTCTTTAAAACCACACAGATGAGTACACATATAAAGGTGTCAATATGGTGCAGGAGTTGGCCTCCACACCTCCAGTGTCCAGACTTTGTTCATGTTAAAGACAACTGGGAAAAGGAAATTGTTTCCTGAACTATTGCTTAGTAATACAGTAGCGACTTCTTGACTTCAATTTTTCCAATCTATCAACAGCTTTATAGGTACTCAGTTCCTTGTATAAAATCTCTTAGGCTTGTTCTGTGTCTACTAGAGTGATGGTTAAACTTAGCACTGAAGTTCAGTACAAACAAGTCTGAGTTGCTTTTTTTCTGCTGTGACTCAATATCCAACATTCTCAACATAAGGGAAGAAAGGTTTATTTAGTCACAGTTTCAGAAGGTATCAGTCCATCCATGGCTATCTGGCAATAGCAGAAGCATATGGCAGCCACTTAGATGGAGGAAGTTTTTCACAGCATAGCAGACAGGAAACAAAGTAGAGGAGGAAGAGTAGAGCTAGCATATATCCTTCCAGTTACTGTCCCCCTTTGGCTTAAGTGTTTTTTCTTTTCCACGTTAAATGTTGGCAATTCATCTTCCAGTTCACATGCCCAGTAATGTGTTATATGCCCATAATCTGTAAGCTACTACACACCCCTAACGCACCGTACACTCGCAATCCACCTTTCCTGACCAAGCTCCACCTCTTCATAGCACATGATTCCATAGGCATTCCACAACATCTAAACACTTTTAGGGAATATTCTAGATCCAAACCATAATATTCCAACCCTAGCCCCAAAAGATTCACATCCGCCTCCCTGTGCAAAATGTCCTTCTCTAAGAGTTGCCAAAATCTCAAAAATTCCATAACTTCTAAGAAGTTCAAGTCCAAATTCCCCTCTGAGAATCAAGGCAAATTCTTAGCTGTGAGCTCCTGTGAAAAATCAAGTAAAACTCTCCCAACATACAGTGGCACAGGGTAAATATTCCCATTTCAGACCAAAATAAGTTGTAAATCCAAGAGGGCAAAGGTTAAATCCTGTAGCTTCGTTAAATCCTGATCTGTGTCCAGCACTGGGAGTAAGCAATGGGGAAATGTGGGCTAGTGCGGCCTTGCACCTACAGCATTGCCTCTGGTTGTGATCTACATAGGTTCGCCTTTGGGCTGGCTCTGCTTATAGCCTATGTCCTTCTTCTGCAGGTGGTCCATATTCCTGACATCTCCAAAATTTGGGGGTCTCCACTGCACCTTAAGCTTCTCTCTCACAACTTCATGCACAGCCCTCCAAAGGGCACACTTCCTGGCCTCCAAAACCTTCCTCTGAAATCGGGATGGAAGCCTCCATTACCCCACAATTCTTGCGTTCTGCACACCTGTGAAACTAGGTCTGTTGCTGGTTTCAACAGTAATCTGGACCCCTGGGCCCCTTGGACAATCACTGCCAAAGCTTCTGAATTTCCAGGTGGCTGAACTCTGGTAAACACTTCTCAGTTTGGCCCTACAGAGTGCCCTGGTGTTCCAGGCTCAGAGCAAACTCCTTTGCCTGTATGCTCTTTAATTGATAAAAGGTGGGGTCATGATGATTCCTGAGAACCTTAAAGACATCACTTATATATTCCTGATTCTAATTGCTTTGCTTCTCTTTAATGCTAATCTCTTTAGCAAACCTGTTCTCTTTGTCCCGTCCCTGGAATTCTCTTTTGCCCCATGTGCAGAGTTCCTTTAAATCTGACAAAGATGCAAACTTTTTATTATCTTTTTTCTCTGTTATTTATCTCCCACTTCCCAGTATAGAACTGCTTAAAAAACACAAACAATATGCTTGACAGCCTGAACACTGGACTGCCTTGAAATTTCCTCCATTATATTGAGCAGTCCACCAGCCTAATCATGGCTTCAGGCAAAGTCTCAGTACAGGGACTAATGTTGACACACTTTTGTGAGAGCTTAGCATGCTTGGTTTTGAGATCCCCTGCCCATCTGAAACTTCTTGAGCCAGACCTTTCAAACACACTTCTATAAGCAGTCCTGTTTTCAGAACTATGCCTGGAATTTCTCATCAAACTCGGCGTACAGCATCCTAAGACTTCTTCAGTCAGCCCCTTCTCACCTGTCAAACTCTTCCCGCAAATCAATTGCAAAGACTCCTAAACCACAATGTTGGACCAAGTCATAGCAACAAACCCACTTCTATGGTACCAAGTACTGTCTTAGCTACTTTTTCATTGCTGTGACTCAATACCCAACATCTACAACATAAGGGAGGGGTTTATTTAGCTCACAGGTTCCAAAGGTCTCAATCTATTTATGGACGGTTAGCAACGGCAGAAACACGAGGCGGCTGACTAGCTGGAGGGAGCTCTTCATGACATAAAAGACAGAAAACCACATGAGAGAGTGCCTCAGTTACTTTTTTGTCACTATGACAAACACCTGACATGCACAAATTAGGGGAGGAAAGGCTCTTTTTACCTCTCAGTCACAGTCACAGTCAATGTATCAGTGGTCAGCAATGGAGGAAGCACGTGGCAGAGGCAGAGGTGGAGGCATTCCTCAGAACATTATGAACAGGAAGCCGAGTCAAGTCTCAGAAGGAAGGAAGGAAATAGCATATATCCTTTTCAGCTCTCGCCTAGTGATCTGCTCCTTCTTGGCCCAGACTTTTAGTATTGGACTCATTCCAGGTTTAAGCCCACCACATGACTGTAATCCAATCACACTCCTGCAGTCTGCCACATGCCTGTCTGCTACAACATACGTGTCACCCACCACAAACTCATACTGCACCTCTCCAGACCAGGCTCCTATCTCCTACCAGCACCTAGTTCCATAAATAATTCATAACATCCAAAAAATGAGACTTTTGGGGGACATTCCAGATCCAAACCACAAAAGAGAGGAAGGGCAGAATTAGTGTGTACCCTTCTAAATCCTGCCCCAGTAATTGGCCCCTTCTAGGTTAAGTCCCAATGATCGGACCCTTGCAGGTCACATGCCTCAGTAATGGGCCACACGCTCCTAACCTGCCACGTGCCTATAGTTCACCCCTCCAGGCCAGGCTCTGCCTCTTAATAGCACTAGGCTCCGTCAACTTTTCAAAACATCCAAGTATGGGAGGGAGGCTTTTGGGAGACATTCCATATACAAACCGTAACAAAGAAGATAGCTTTAAATGTTTGCTTCCTATTGGCTATTTTGTTTTTCTTTTCTCATAATGATTCTTCAGGTAGAAATGAATCTTATACATTCAGTGTTGCCAAGATATCCTGTCGATTTTTCTTTTTCTAATTTCCCACAATGTTTTTAAGTGGTAGATTATTTACATGAATAATTCCAAATATATTTGAAATATGAAAAGAGATTATTATAATAAATCCTGATGTAGCAATTACTCCGTTTCCTCTATTAATAATCAAGAAACTGACAACTTTGCACATACAAAACATCATGTCCTTTTTCCTTAACAGATTATTAGCACAGTGGGATTTTCAAGCTGTACTCATTAGAGGGGCTTCTGTCAGTCAACAGAATTTGAGCCTTTGCTTCTTTTGCATCTGTATAATAAAAGTAATAATATCAAAAAATCTATAGAGTATATAATCCTCTCAAGCATATGAAAGTTAACATAAACACAGTGAAATGTCATAGCACATATATTAAATAAGCTTCAGGTGTATCTCCTGCCTTGTAAATTTGCTGTTATTTGAGGCCACGTAGTGACATCATATGCTCTACCATATTTCTTTCACTATTTTAGGAAGAAATGACATATGTGCACCAGCTTCTCAAGACTCCAAGTTTCACTCAGTTTCTCTCATTATCTCTATAAATTTTTACTGCTCTCATAATGAGCTAAAAATGGGTGTTTAAATATTATATTGCCACCACACAAAAATACAGCAAGAGAATTATTGTACCTTAGAAAAGGCGTCTGCTAAAAATTAATGCTAGTTTTTCTCTCTTTCACTCAACCAACACATAACCTCTCTCTCTCTCTCTCTTTCTGTCACAAATACACATACACATAGATTTTGACTACGGAGAGCTAAGAAATTTTAAATATATTATTGAATTGTCTTTATTTCCATCAAGAAGTTGAACTAATTCATAAGAACCAATGGTGTTTTACGAAAGCAAGCCTAAAAACAGAAAACACTTTTCAAGGACAAATTTGTTTGACAATCTAGCTGAACAGCCCTCTCTAGACACATGAGAAGCAGCTAGTGTGAGTCCTGCTTCAATGGCTGAGCACTGGCCTCACCAGCAATGAAGTTGGTGTAGTCAGTTTTCTTTCTATTGGTGCGTCACCTGGCTTCAGCATGACTGCTGGGCTGATAGCACAGATCTTCATCAGCTTTTCCCATCAAACGTTGCGCATAAGTGTGTTCTGTCTTTTCCCCCAAAGTTAAAACTAAAACCAACCAAAACAGTTGCACACATACACTCAAACGAATGAATTTTGTCAAGAAAATGGTTTTTTTTTCTGACTTCATTCTTGCACTCATGTGACCAATGCTTTGAGGATTGCGATTCAAAAATTTCTTAGGCAAATACTTTGTCAAAACTGGTACCCCAGAAAGGAGCACCATCTTTAGTTTTAGCACCTAGTCCTGACTCAAACCCACAGGTGCTCTTTCCTTTCTTATGATAATATATATTTTACTAGGAAAGTAAAGTTTTAAAATAAAGTTAATGAATATTCAACAATATAATAAACTCTGTAAAAATGCATCCTTAATACAAAAAAATGGTTGCAAAGTAATTAGCAATCAACTTCCAGACCTGCAAAACATCCGCTGTCTCTCTGCTATTTTATTTTATGTAGCTCTTTGGGTGTTTTATTCATATTTTTACCTCATTTGTAGCACATTATTATGAATGTCCTGTTATTTCTGCTCACTATTCCTGGCTAACAATTGTCATTACTTAGTTTGGCATTCTATGGTCTCTTTCTAGGGAGGAGTTTTCATGTTAAGCAAAGAGTTAGAAATTAGTAGACCTGAAAGTCAAAAGGGAAGTCCAAAATGCTATGCAAAAGTAAAGGGACAAAGACATCAGTGTATATTTTTTGTCATTTGCCAACTCTTGGCCCCGGAGACATACAGCCTCTATCTCTAGAACAAGACTTATATCATTCCTGGTTGCCACAGCCAAGATATCTTTGGTCTCTCACAACCCATGAAGTATGATAGTAATTACATCTCTCTGGTGGAAAAATGAGGCAGGAAATTAAAGCCAGGAGTAAGCCAGAAATTAACAGACAAAATGCTCAATTGGACAGAATGTTTGCTGGAAGGAGTGACCACAGCCTGGATCCAAGTAATTCCAAGCTTCTGGTGCTGTTTGTAGGCCATTAAAGAAAGATGTATGTTTCCTCCTGCTGAGCCAGGTGGAGCGTCTATTCACAGCGTACAGCCAATGAGAACCTTTCCAGGGAGTCAAAGGGAGAAGCCCCTTTTTAAGCCCAAGCTAGCCCAGAGGAATTCACTTTTTCAACAAACCTGTCCTGCTGTGGCAACATTACTGAGTACCATTTGATTCTTTGCCAGGATGCCATTATTGTGAGGTTACCACTGATGATGGGGCCTAACCAATTCTTTTTTACCAATTCTTTTTTTTTGGGGGGGGAGGCGGGGTCTCCAAGACTCTGGAAAGGAGGCTCTGGTTCTACTGTTGTATTTCTCTGGCATTTCCCCCGCACATAAGCTATAGTTATCCAGGGAATGAAAAGTCTTACTCATGCCACGAACCCAGTCTGCTCCCCCAGGCACCGCCTGACCTCGAAGCTCTCTTGGGCTTCTCCTTCCCTCTTTCCTACTGCCTCATTTTCTGGGGCATCACTTTCAGTTTATAGCGACACAAGAAAGATTTGGAAATTTTATTTACTTTAAGTTGTTAGTAGCTGAAAGAAATTAGTTTTTTACCCCATATGCATATACACAGGTCCTAGGATATTTGCATTTTAACAAAGGGCAAATTCTTCATAACTCAAAGAAATGGAATGCCTCTGTAGTAAATTTCAACCATCATTGACACAGTTGAAAGAAATATTTAGGGTGAGAACATGTGTCACCAAATCACAGTAATTGAGATCACAGTCTTTGCCATGTAGACTTAAGCTTTATGTGAATAGACAATAATACGTATGTAGGCATGTGATTTTAAAAATAGCTAAATTCAAAGCAAAAATTTAACCTGTTAAAGGGTTGAATAACATAGTTTCTAAGTTGAGTATTCTCAGTTTCTTATCTTTGGAAAAGGACATTGACATATTATGTAGTTGTTGTCATTTATGTATGTAAAATGAGGACAAACGAAGGTGGTCCTCAATAAGATGGTCTTTAGACAAGTTTGTTTCTGAACTTAGGTCCTAGATCTCCCTTTTCTTTGAGAATTTCCTTTATGAAACTTGGCACTGTAAATTTCTCTGTAACCCCTTTCACATGTAAATCTTAAAAACAAAACAAAACAAAAAACACTTCCAAATTTGGGTTGGGAATGAATTCCATTCTCAAAGATCTGAGAGTCTGTTTTCAGAAATGCAATACTAAAGATAATGCCTATAATGAAGGAACTCTTGGAAGTTGAGGTAGGAGGATTCCAAATTCAGGTCTGGGAAATTAAGCAAGTTAGTAAGGCTGTCTCAAAATTTAAAATTAATCAGTCAGTGGAAAAACACGTCTTGAAATGCAGCTTCGTGTGACGACCCTGGATTCACCCTTCAATAATTTATACATTTATCTATCTATCTATCTATCTATCTATCTATCTATCTATCTATATGACAGAGATAGAGATAGAGTCCCACTCCTTCACTATTTCCCAGTGTCTGTGGGGGGATCCCAACTTCCTGAGACACTTCACTTCAAATTGTAAAACCACCTCTTCTCATGACTATACAGATTTGAATGTTTAATTAATGTTTAATAAGAGCAACTTGCCAATACGCATTGTCTATGATACCCCATTTCAGGTCTGCCACACTCCCCTGCTTTGTTGTTCAGTAGAGTTGAATTCAGATTAAATTCTGGTCTTTCCCACTAACTGGGAGAATCTTGTATAATGTGTCTATTAATATGGGCCAGCACAGCTTTTTTTTTTTTTTTTTTTTTTTGCTTTGACAGAAAGAAGCTAGTGGATTTAAGCATCTGCATTCAATTTTTATATGCTGCACCAAGATTTTTCACAAAATAAATATTTTAAACATAACCTGACTAAAGAAACAAAGAGTGATACCTTTTTTTTTCACATCTGTGGCAGGTTCTTTCTCACTTTTCTTTTTGGAATCTTCTATTTCTGCTGGTAAAAATGTAAAATAAAAAAGATATAAGCCTCTAATTGTGTAAAGCTTGTATATGTCAGGGTAAACATGACTGTCACTCGGCATCCAACTCACCTTCCATCAGAGACAAGTCATGCCAAACATGAGAGAAAGAGTGTCTTCTCAATTAACTAGCAGCAGGGAAAGTAGCCTCTCATTAAAGTGGAAACATTAAATGACATTATGAATTATGGTAGAAGTCAATCAATTTCTCTTTAAGTATTTAGAAAGGCACCTGGTGAATGTTTCCTGGTCTTTAAGGTCACCAGAAGCATGTCAAGAGCACAGATATCTATGAGGCTCTCGGGACATCTGGAGAACTATTTGACCACAATTACTTTAAAAATGTATAGCAAACTACTCAAATGATTTCTTCTTTCTAAATAAAATAATTAGCATTTTTGTTAAATTGGATGGATGGAATAGTAGTCTTCATATTCATTTATATGGCCAAATACGATAGTAAATTCAAAAGAATCAAGTACCAATTCCTGAAAAAAATTTAATCAGATATTAGTAATTTAAAAAAAATCTTGGCTGAAATTTTCCTTTTAGAGATTTATTACCTTCAACTCAATTTGAAATATTTAGATATCTCAACAGTGCTTTTCAATAACAACCATGATAAAATTCTTGGGGGAATTTCTTTCCTGGAAAACAGTTTTGTCAGGAGCATTATAACTGGTCACTAATTGGTTCTCATGTTACACAGCTTTTAAATTCTTTACCTTTCTTTTTTGTTTCAGGAGTAACTTTCTTCTCTTCTTTTTTCTTTTCTCTTTCCTTTTCTAGAAAAGAAATTTAAAATATTTAGTCCCTTTAGGAAAATTTAGGCAATTCTGTCTTCAGACAGCTTTGTGACTTTCAGCAAGTGATTTCACCTCACCAAGCAGTATTTATTCTGTTGTAAAAGAACAATATTTTTCTCAAAGATAGATCAAGTGTAGCAGGTCCTCTGTATAGTGGGTGGTCAGTAATAAGTCAGAGCAAGTGCATAGAATCACAGGTTGCTGATATTATACACCAGTCCAACACAAAGTTTGAGCTGCCCGCACCTATTATTCATTCAGTGTCTAAAGCAGAATATTAATATATAAAATAAAATAATTATTCTTAGGAAAGATGCTGCAAGTGAGATCAAAGACTTCGTTTTGGTTTGCTTCTCATAGGTTTAGTCTCAGGAGCAAAATGTAACAAACGATTAATGGCATCTATGTTGACTTTGCGGCTTTTCCAATCTGGCTCTTGTCAGCAAGCATTTACAGCATGGTGACATCTGTCTGGCAGTGTGCTGGGGAACATAAGTTCCATTGCCCTTTCTGAGTGGTTGTATCAGAGACAATGCTCAGGCAATCCTTGTACTTAACATTTATGGAAAGTCTAGATGCCAGGAACAGTCACGTTCCTACCCCTAAACTTCACCGACAAAGCTTCTTTCAGAGATGTAAAAAAGCCCCGCCTGAGGATAAAAGAGGAACTTCAGGAGATGCCCAGCCACAACCCTAGGGCAACCAGGTGCCCTTCCATGCTTTTCTGGTAAGCACAGCTATTTCAAATAACAATGCTATTGTGCTAGTGCCTAGTTGTTGAAAGGAATGTTCAGTGACTTTAGAATTTTCAGTGTTAGTAAGCACAATTAATGTTAGACAGTGACTGATTTTAAGCTTCATGTAACAGTATTATTTATTCTATATCTGAAATGCTTTTTTCTTTGTCATGTTTCCTTTGTCATCTCAGGCACAGATGTAGTCAAAGATTTCTATTAGCTAGGACTATTATAAGATTGTTTTTCTGCTGAAGAAATCCAATCTGCAGTTCTAGGCTGAACGCTTAAGCTGTCTACTAATGATTGCATCTTATTAAGTATAGGAATTAATTCATTCCCTTAGGTATAGACCTTTTTTATCTACAACATCAAAGACAACACTTTCTGTGAGCATTAGAAGTATAATTTATGAAGCACCCTTTTCACGACTCCTAGAGATAATCCAGTGTCGCAGGGAGAAATATATTCACACTTTGTCTAAATGTGGCTATGGTGTAGTAGTGTAGCTCATCCAATCAGAAGGAGAACATCAAGAAGTCAAATTTTGATATTTCTAGAATTAGAAATAAGCCAGTTGAAACTGAGTTTGCCCTCTCCTAAAGGTATAAGATAACAAACATGCAAATCATATTTAAAGTTGTGAATAAAATACATTTACTTTAAGTCTCATTATATTCAAAATTTCTGTAGCAAGGCATATTTCCCTTTTATGTAAATACATGTAATATATTAGCAGTTGAACAGGCATTTTCTATTACCAATGTCATGAATGAGAAAAGAGGTCAATTAAATTATAGATTAATTGCAAGTATGTCTAAGCCTATGTTAAATACCAATGCTTTTGTCACTGTAACATGACAACTTAGCATGAAACTCTCTGTTTCAGAATATCAACAAGTAAATATTTCACCATGAAGTATGTCACGATGAGTCAATCTTACACTGAACTTCAGAATGGAAGTAGATATCTGAGGCAATAAGGGGAAAGACATCATTTTTTAAAAAGAGAATGCTTTGTGTAATATTTTTTAGCCTTTAAATTAATATAGCTGGGATTTTATTGTGGTAATACAGTGTTCTTGCCTTAGTTCAGATTGAATTAATGTTTCCACTATACCCCCGCTCATGGTTATAGCCATACACCGTGAGTTATGCGTGCCAGCAAAAGTCCACAAAAGTGGGTATAAATAAGGAATTCTAATAACATTTTTATGAATTAGACCTTTAAGCTGTCATTATGAGACTTATTTCACTCGTAGTGAATTTTATTTAAAGCACCAGCTTCTGAAGATTGCGCATTTCTTAAGTACTTTTGCCTGTGTTCTGTACATGATTTGGCAGCAGTGGAATTAATTTTTTTCATTTATAAAAGACATAATGGTTTAGTTATCAACTACTTGGCTGTAAATGTAACCGGTGCTTCTCTTAGGAACTGTCTTCCCTGCCTTTCTTTTCCTTCCCTGTGACTATGTGTGACTATGCGCTCACTCACCCAGTTTCCTCCCTCGCCCCCTTGGTTTGCTGTTGTTTGTAAACCCCAGAGAAGGATCTTGGAGTTTCATACCACCGGTTTTCAGAGGGTAGCAATTAAATGTGTCTATTGCATATGAACTTATCAGCATATTGCCTTTCTCTGGCGAAAGTATCACAAGCCCTGAAATGATGGCTCTATCAAGCCAAGATCACAGCAAAGCCTGGTGGAGGGAGAGAAATTCTCTCAACAATGTGAAGCTCTGAGCCAACAAATATGTTATTAGCTTCTGCATAAATTAACATCAGATGAAAGAAAAATTAAAAGACTTACTTTCCACTTTCTAAGCCTTTACAATGAGCTTTTTTTCTCTTCCTTTTAAATGTGTTTATGCCATCTCGAAGCCAGAAAGCACACAATAGTTAATTATAGTTGTAAGGTTTTCTGAGATGCTGGTTCCTAGCAAAATGAGGAAATGAATGCAAATTTTTTCATTTTTGTCTCATGTTTTGTTCCTATTCCTTTGCCTTTGTAGTATGGGGATTATCCAAATTCTACATGTCAGATGCGTGTTTTCCTTGTACTACTCTCTGGCCAGGATTGATGTGTTCTCCACTCTAGGCAAGTAAACAAGGGCTTGATTCTTTCACAGCAATGCATGCCAGCGTTCCATGTCAGCGTCACGCTGTTTCTCTAGGGTGACAGAGATTGGTCAGGAACTCAGCTCCCAATGTGGCCATGGAAAAATCCACAGAAGCAGATAAGTTCAGTTATGGAAGGGCTTATTAGAGTTCCCCATTGCTATCTATAAAGGAATGTGGAGCAAGAAAGAAAGCACAGGTGCTGGCATTGGTAAACTTGCTCTGAATATTGCCCCTGATCTCTTCTGTCTGTGTGACATTAGGCAGCTTGCTGTGACAAGTCAAATTTCATTTCCCCCACCTAAAAGTGGGGCTAATGAAACCTACTGTGTTGACTTGAGAGAAGTGGAATGACTGAGCTAAAGGGTCCAATTTGGGGTAAATATTCAAAATATATGGTAGTCGTAACCACTTTTACCATATTCATAAAATCAAAATCTGACCACCTACAATCTTTAATATTTTTTATAGATGCAGCACTTTTTAATTTTTACTTTTTATGTTCAAGGTCTCTGAAACATTTTTTAATTGAAAAAATTTAGGAAAAAGTACAGATATGCATAAATAAACACACTCAGAAGGAGAAACTTGTTGCACTGAAGAAGTAGACTTCTGTCTCAGCTCTGGTACATAATAGGCATTGCTTTCTGAAACTGTAGGTAAATCATAGATCTTCTGTCTTCAGCCACAAAAGGGTAAAAACAATAAGTATAATGTATTTTAGTTCTGCTTAATTTCATTTTTTATTTTACAAATAGAATATTCATTATCTTTCACTTTTTAGCTAATTTTGCTGACAGCAGATAATCTCAAAAGCTTTAGAGCTATAAATACCTATTGTATGTTGTCTGAATTTGATATTGCTTAAGATTTTAGAGCAAGAGATAAAGTTCATTTTAGAGACCAAAACTGAATATGCACCTGTGAATGTAATGTCAAATGATGGTAAGTCTTAGTAAAAGAAAAAATAAGTCACTTTAGGTGACTGAGAATTAGGAGGTGGGGGACCTTTTATTATAGTATATCAGGCTTAACCATTTCTTTTTTCCCCCCATTTTATTTACATTGAACTTGAGTATTCGAGCATTGTTTGAAAGAATCCCTTAAAAAAGAGAAAACTATGAGCTAATTGGCAGAAGAATTTTGCATCAGAGAAAAATATCTACCCAGAGCCTGTAGTTGGACCATGCTCTATGAACAGAAAAAGTAGCATTGAGATAAGCACACCTGGAATCAGACTCGGAAGAGTGCACCACAAGGGGGCGCCAGAGCAGCCGCAGCAGCTAGTCCTGTAGCATACTCTTGCTCTGGTGTGAATATTGCATTTCCTAGGGGCTAACGCAGATAGGATGGAAGATTTAAAATACAGCTGTCATGTGTCCTTGCATTATGATTTAAGAGGAACGTTGATGCGTAGTGTGAAGTGTCTCCTTAGATTTTGTGATTACATTATAAGGAAAAGTCTTTGGTGGGGGATTCAATATTAAATTTCTCATCCACCCCACCCCATCTCTAAATTTTACATGGTTCTGGAAAAAAAAAAGAAACATGACAGAAACAAGATGAGATTACGTTACCTATCACTGTAATTAGATTACTATGACAGCAAAACTCAATTAAGAATTTCACTTGCATTATCTGGTGTAGGTAAGCTAGCTTTTCAGGGAGCGAATCTTTTTTTTTTTGCCTTGATTTTACTTTAATAATAGCTGCATTATTCTTAGAAGTCAGTTCTTATTATTAACAATAAGCAATTTCATATCCCTTTATAGTGAGGACTCAAGAAAGTTTTAGATAAATGATGTAGTAAGCCAACAAGTGACTAACCTTTTGTCAAACGACTTGGAAGTACTTAGAGTTAAAGAAAGGAAGAAAGAAAGAAAGAAAAGATTCTGGCTTCCTGGAATTCCAGTATGAGAATGAGCTAGAAAGTCAACAAGAGCAACAGGATTTCCAGACACCAGGGAGCAGACGTAGGAGCCAGCCCAGACTGACGTGTCAAAGTCACTTCTGGGCAGAGTAACCTCAGACTGAGCCTCAGTGGTGTGTGCAATCTAACTCTAGACCAAGTACGATAAGTTTTTCACCAGTGTCAGCTTTAGGCACCGAGGTGCTCAGTAACTGCTTGCATTTCACACATATCTGCTGAGAATTCTCAGTGATATCATTCATAAAGGGAATGTTTTAGCAGACTCCAGGTCTTCCTGATTTAAATCCAAACTTGTTCATGGTTACCATACTTCATTTTTTCTTTGAGCTTCAAAAAATTATAACCTTATGGGGATCTTAATTTTTTTATTTTATATGGTCAAAGCAAATTTAAAAGTGCTTTAGTTTTGATTAGAACCACAATAACCAAGATGAAAGGAATGATATTAACAGCATGAAGCAAAGAACTTCACAGACATTAAAATATACTTAGTCCTCAGGTATGGGTCTCAATATCCTGTACCTAGTAAGAAAATGGGCCTAGAAAAGGTGAATAACTCGGCAAACTTCATAACCACGTAGTGACAAAATGAGGACTTTACACAACAAATGACGACAAATCCCTGTTCTTTCCTCTGATACATGGAAAATGAAACTGCTTAGATTGTTGTCAGGAGTATTAGTAGAGAAGCGAGGGAAGAAAAACGTGCTATCTACCATCTCAACATTGTGCAAGAAAGGACAGGCTTGTCACAAGCTAAATGCCTTGTTTTAATGACATTTTTGTTTTGTTACTGAATATACTATGCAAAAAGAAATGCAAAGATTTAAATTATTTAACACATTTTAAACTGCAAAAAGCTCTTACATTACATTAAACTTAAAATTTCAAGTAGTTAAGGTAGATTGTCCCCGAGTCTTCAAAATTCGTAAGACTTTTCCTATGAGTGATTGCATTCAATGCTGGATGTGTTATGTTGAGAGAGACAAAGACCGCCAAATCTTTTTTTTTTTTTCTTTTCTTTTCAATGTCTGTACAGAAGAGACACAGCATAGGCAGCCTTTACGGGGGCAAGGGAAGGGCAAGGGAAGGGCAAGAGAGAGATGCTAATTCTTATTTCTCCACTCAGGCCTTTTACATTTTAGGCAGCAGATTCCCAACCAAAGTTCGTTTGACCTGCACTGAAACAAGATGCTCTCCATCACATCACTTGCCTCTTTGAATCGCTCCATAAAGAGCAAGTTCTTTTTTGTGTGTTTGCTTGGCAGTGCAGCCATTTGGAGGTTCATAAAAACTTCTTTTGATACTTTAAAAAAATTCTGTGCAAAATCATTGCTCACTCAAGGTCTTTTATTGGAAGTATTTACCAAGTGCTTTTCTTCAAGGGCAAGAACAATATAAATATAAGATTCTTTTTTAACAGCTTTTCATGTTCAATATCATGTTATTTATATAAGACTACTTTTTCTAGATTTCATCTATATGCTTTTCTACATTTACCTGTAACTGGAAATGGGTTGTGAAGGTAATTCATTATATTCAAAATGTCAAGAATGCCTAGAAACACTAGAAATCGAGCATTTTGCCCTATTACTAAATTATTGGTACTCAGCGGAAAAAGTTGATTATAAATGAAAGCCAAAATATCTTGAAAGTATCGTTTCAAAGGGATTGCCATATTTATAATAGATCCTTGAGAAGTTTATATTTGATTTACTACATAAATTGGAAAGGTTCAGTAGATATTTCCAAATATGATTTGGATTTAATAATGTCAAAAGCTGCTAGTATATTGGATATATTTATAAGTCTTTCAGCTTTTAAAAATATACCTAATGGTTATTCATTCTTAAAAATAAAAAAATGTGCATTCTAAAAATGCAGTATTTCAGGTTTAATATGTCAAATATAGATCCATTATAACTGATGAACTACAGACATTTCATCATCTCTCATGGATTATATTAAGTAGTAACTCATTTCAATGCCTTTGCCTTCTTAGGAAGGTGTGTTCTCATAAATTAAAACGGTTCTACTCAAAAGTTTCACATAATTGGAGCACGTGCCCCTCATTTTATGTCAAGTGAAGAGTTGCCAAGATTCTGTACTCTATTGGGCTAAAGCAGATGTGGTGTAAAAGATGGAGGCACTTTGCTCATCCATCCTGAGAGGACGAACAACATCATTTGCAGTAAGCTTTTGTAAAAGGAAAAAAAAAAAAAAACATTTATACCAAGTTGATACAGATAGAAGATAGATGTTTTCTGAGGAAAATAAACTGTTTTGTAAATAAAAGCTTTAGAGAAAAATCACTTCTTATAAAATGCTTTGCAAGGAAAATTTGCTACTATAGCAGGGTTCCAATCTGAGTAATCATAGTCAGAAGGTCAGAATCTTTCAAATATATAATCCATCCCATCTGTAGCTTTCTTTTTGGTGCATTACGGGACAAAATACAGTGGGAAGCTATTTGTTAATACCAAGAGAAAAGTTTTGAAAGGGCATTTAAGGAGAATACTGTCTCTGGCCTCATGAGGGGAGATTTTACTATTTTTATTCCATATGGAGTTCTACTCTTTTATCTCAATCGTGGACGTGTTACTATTGACTGTCAAACCAAATACATAGCTGCATATTACCACATCGTGTATATGGGTCACATTTTCTTTATCCATACATCAGCTGATGCACCATTAGGTGAATTTCAAAGGCCACTTCTTTTGAATAGTGCCACAATGAACATGGGAGCTCCTTTGGACAATTTGATGGTTAAGCTCAATTGTGTCAAAAGGATTGACTTGGGAGCCATGCAAGGGCTTAGTGGAACGCGCTTCTGGGTGCAGCAGGTGAGGCACGACGTCAGATATTCCCCTCAGTCTTCCTCCTTCTTCTCTGGCAGCATTTCTCTACTCTCCTTCCCAGCCACCATCACCCACGCAGGCTTGCTGTGCCACGCTTTTCCACCATTTTGGGCTTTGTGCCCTAAAAGCCCTTGCCAATTCCAGAGTCAGTACTTCATTGAGCTTCCTAAGCCTTTTTTGTCAGAGCTACTGCCCTAATGTTCTTTCTTCCAAAGTCAATAAAAAATTATTCCAGCCTTTTCCGTATCTCCTATTCCCTTCATTTAACCTTTTTTTTTTTTTTTTTTCAATGTCTGGATCCAATGTCTTCTAGAAATTATCTTTTGCCCATTAAAGTAAAGATTAATTTAGATCCTTGGATACCTTTCAAAATTCAGCTTGCTCAGCACATCCTGAGAACATAGATACTCCAGCACTGACCATGTGCTACAACAAAGAATTGAACTTAGAAGCAAGAGTCAGGCAGAAAAGCTAGGAAGTCTATGTTAATATTCGCAACACTCATGTATGTCATAATTTAAAAATTATATTTTGAACGTCCTTGGAAGGCAAAAGTCAACTAAAATCTGTAATTTAGTTAATCGTGTTACAACAGTGTTAATTTATTACTTTTGTTGAGTCAGATTTATAAATTGTTAACATTAGAGAAAGCTTGCTAAAAATGTACAAGAACTATTTGTATTATCCTTGTATCTCTGATGTACATATAAAATCACAGCAAAACAAAAAAAATTAAGAAAGAACCAAAATACTGAAAAGATTATGCTTCTGAAAAGAATATTTAGTCGAATTGTCTGTCTCACAGTAAAAATAAGTAAAAATAAATACATAAATAACAGATTTATCTTTATGTGAGAAAAAAAAATGGAATAAAGAAAAACAGTCCAGGTTGGTCCTGAATTCATTATGTAGTCAAGTCTGGCTTGAACTCATAGCAATCCTCCTTCCTCAGTCTCCTCAGTGCTGCAATTACAGGCATAGGCCACCATTTATCTCTTTCTCACACATAACCTCTAGACTCCTCTACAATATTCAGTTATCTACTGGAGAGGACCATTTGTGTGAGTCAAACTCAGTATCTTGTAAACATTCGGCAGAGCCCATTTCTCTGCAAGTTCATTCTCCACACTGACCAGCCCCCAAGTCCTTTGGATTCAGGTAGTTATATCCTAGAGATTCAACATCAAAACAGAACAGAAAAAGGGGAGATGACGCAGTATTTCGTCCTTTAATTCCTCTCTAGTGCACTGAGAATGTTATATACAGATTGTTTCAGAATTTTGATAGTTGTGTTCCCTATGGACAGATGCCATTCATTCATCCAGTTGGACATCTTTTTCCTAAAATTACAAGGCTTCCTGGGATTGTAAACAACTCTGTCTCCATCACCTTTCCCTTCAGGACTAAGGATGATAAAGGCTTCCTGCTTAGCTTCACAACTCTGTTCAAACTTTTAAGACTATTTCATTCCTCAAGCTCCCTTAATCACATATCTGGGTGTTCCAATGACCCTGATACATTCAGCAAGCCCACCACTGGACTCACTGTTGTCTCTCAGAGCTTCCTCCCCTTCTACTACCATTCATTTACTCAATTCAGGTAAGAACTTAAGTAATTACCCTGAGCCCTAACACTTAATTGCCATTCTAAGATAATGAAATTACACTGAGACTCATTAGTATTCACCTGGATTCCCATGGCAATTATGCCATTTTCAGTTCCATGGCAACTTAACTTGATTTCTCTAATCTGTCTATAAAATGATTATATCATATTCACTCTTAGAGCTGGTTTAAGGGCGATATGTCATTGTTTAGAACAAAAGAAACATAGTTTTCCCCCATGAACAGTAGCCCCCTAATTTATATCACCCTCCAAACTTTCAATCCACCTATTCATTGTTTCCATAAAAGGCACAATGGTCTAACTTGAATACGGAGTCCCTAACTATATTTAATGGCTTAAATGTTTCTATCTGTGAGGAGGTGGGAAAGCTTTAGTTCTACATACAAAGTCTCTTGGCATATGGCCCTAGTTCAGTAGTAAAAGACACCATTACAAATTTATGTACATTAACAATGACATAACTTAAATTTACTTATTATTTTCTACAGATACTAATAAAAATTACCATAAAGTTAATGGGTTACTCTGTATATAAAATTATCTGCTTATTAAAATCATAATGTTAAAAACACCAACTGATGTTTAGTGTCTAATTATATTAGTAAACGAATTAAGTTGTAAGATGCATTATTTAATTCAGTCCCTTTAGCTACTTTCTGAGTGAAGTAGGTACTAAACATAGTTTGTTTTATACATTTTTAACAATGTTTATAGCTAAAGATCAATCTCATTAAAAATTGCCAAAAGATGTGAGTTCATTTCACCATAAAGCAAAGAAAAATATAGAGTTCAGTACTACTTATGTGTCATAGAGTTAATGGAATAAGATCTGAGGCCGAATTTCTCTTTTCTTATTTTACGGTTTTGGCTTTTGAGGACATATCTCATAGAAGAGATAAGGTGACAAAGTTCTTGGTTTAATAGAATTGTAAATAAAACATTACTAGCTCCTGTAGAACATTGTCTTTTGATTTATTCTACGGTTAAAAAGTTACATTAAATCTTGTATGATGCTCCTTTTTTTCTCTGTATCTGCATAAATTCAACTAACTAACTCTTTATGACCCAGCACAGGTCCTGTGGCTTCACCATATAGCCTTGCCTTATTCATACCACACTGTCTCCTTGAGCTTTTACAGCCTTTATGATATGTGTAACTTGTTTTTGTACTTCAATAAATAATACTTCATAATATTAATAATATTTCCTGAACAAATTTGATCTCTCAATTAAAGCTACAAACACACTTTACACATCTACAGTGACTATTTACCACTAGGCAAAGAAGCAGAGCCTTTACTTTCTTATTAATGCAGCTCATTACTAACCCAAAAGCCTGAAAATCAACAAGGAGGATCTGTGAGTATACAAGGTGGTGGCTGAAATGTGCAGTGAATGCTTAAGGGGAAAAAAAAAATCATTACAGCCATGGACACATTGTCATTAATCTCCTAAGATTGACCCTTGGTTTGACACACTTATCATTCTTGCTACTTTCTGGGGCAGTTTCAGGAGTCCTCTTCTGTGAGGTTCTTTCGGAGGTGCGGTCAAAAATAGAGTGAATGTTGCTGCTAAGTGCCATCCATCAGAAAGGAAGACTTTTAAAAACGTTATGGTGAGCCTTTATTCATCTTATTAACTGAAACTAGTATGGTGAGACTTCCGGCTCTTCCCCAAAACTCAAAATACCATGAAAGGTATACGTCTTCAATCAATTCAGGATATTGAGGTAGTCACCATGGTACAAGTAAAGATGGTCATGAAAGGGGAATTTCAGAACTGCTACAGAAAATAGTAAGAACAGTGAGATGAGTGCATTCAAATCTAGGCAAAGTACCTTCAAGATTAATAGGAATGTCTCTTTCAATGTATTAAAAATAATTACTGTATTTTTATCATATTTCATAAAAGCAGAAAGGGGCTTCAGGGACTACTTAAGTCCTTGTAGTTTGTACATGAAGGCACAGAAATCTTAAGAAGTCATTTATCTGGTGATGATGGGTCACCTACTTAGCATCAGAATTGAGAGTGAGCAACAACGCTTGTGTTCATAATTCTCTGTTCTGTACGGAAGTGATGGTAGTTATATTATTTATAGTTGCAATGCTAAATTAGTGTCAATTAAATGTTTTTCAGGAAGATAATAGTGTATTTATTATGTTTTCGCCTTATTGTATTGACTTAATTCATGCAAATTATTTGCATATAATGGAGCATTACATGTAATTTACTTATTAGTATGATATAACTCCATCCTTCCACATCTGATCAACACTAAAGAAATCTTAGTAGTTTTACATTAAAGGCCTACGATTGTGTTGGGGATAGGCCATTGTAATTCCTCAATGATCAGTGACCTAAATGGAAGCTTGGTACAGCTCTCCATTGAGGAGAGAAAAAGAAGAAGTGCTTTGATATTGTTGACTAAAGAGGAGTGGAATTGTACCTGGTGATATTACTTTTAGAAGGTGTTTTAATCATTTTGTTCCCATTGCATGGTCAACATACTTGACACTTTCAGCTTTAAGTAGGGGAAGCTTGTTTTGGCTTGTGGCTTTAGATGTTTCAGCCCTTTGTCAGCAGCTCCAATGCAGAAATATCAGAGCAGAAGGTCATTATGGAGCAAAACTGCTTGCTTCATGGTGGCAGGGGCAGAGTGCCAGCAAAAGAGACCTTCTTCAAAGGCATCCTTCTAGTTTCCCACCTACTGTGACTGGGCTCCGGATCCTAACAGAAGAGCCAACTGAGACCACTAGTAGATTAATCCATTGAAGAGTGTAGCCCACATGACTCAATCACCTTTATCCAAGGTGACAATTTAAATTAATTAACACATAAAGACTCTATGAAACAGTGTATTTGCCTTACTTGGTGATTGTGAAGAGGATTACACTGACTGAGCTTTCTGATTACTGAAAATTCTATCACTGTAGTGAGGTGCTAATAACTCTTCCTGGGAAATATATCTCTTGGGGTAAGGTGTGTGGATATGCTGGCCAACATTTGTTGATAAAAAGACACAATGTTAAAGGTTAAAACCACCTATAATATTAATGTTAGAAAGTTCTATTTTATTGGAGGAAAAACCTTACATAGATCTGCTCTATTTTTATAAAAAATGGATAATCACAGTGACCTTTTGAACTTGTGGGCTTTTCTGTCCTACTGAGAACTTCCATAAGATATGGAAATTAATTGTCTCAAAATTTATCAATTTTGAAAGATTATTAGAATATATTTTTACATTAATCTACAAGTTCATTCTACTTAAATTATGCTCCAAACCAAATATAAATTGATGATGGCAAAATGATTCCTTGAAGTCATTTTTAAGTAAAATATTTTCAAAGCTATTGTGAGCAATTTTTCCTATGCAAACATACTGTAAAAAATGTAGCAGAAGTGAATGGAGATAAGCTATTTAATATATAATTATCCCCTTTTATTTAATGATGCAAAGCAATGAAAACTTCCTTCTAGTGTACCTTGCTTGTGATGTTGAAGATGGTGAAATCCAAGGAAGGCCTGACACAAGTGATCTGACAATATAAGATGTACAAAGATACTTCCCATAATAAAATGACTGTGCCAAGTAACCTACTTTTTTAACTGCTACTGAATGATGTTCAGGGCTTTACAAAATGTATAGAGTGTTTGTAATCATACAACGTTCATAATTTTTTGGATTTCTACCAGGTAAAATTTTAAATTATCTCCTAACTCCTGTGAGCAAATTAAATAACTGACACTCTATATAAGCTCTACCTTTTATTAACATTAAAATTGAAATATGTTTATTCTCCTACCATCTGACATGGGTTCTTTAGCTCAAATAGTGTATGTTAGTGTCATGTTTAAGTTTCTACTTTTTATATAAAGCCATTTTCTTGAAACTTAGTTCTAAGGAAGTTCCAGACCAAAATAGTGCATCAAGAGGACTGGCATAATCAGCTTCACTAAAAACAGCTTGATTAATACTAAATATGTCCTAGTTTCTAATCAATTATGTTAATGAAGTTGCAGGCAGCACATCTGCAGGCCCTGACAGATCCCATGATCTCAGCATCGCCTGGCAATGTGGACCCTAGGAAGCTGCTCAGGGTTAGCATCCCCACCCCAAGGACTTTGCCTCTCAGCATGTAAAACCCAGATAGAACTAACAAAAGACTCATGATCTTATAACACTGTCTTTTTATTCGCTTAAACATAACATGGAATTCTGCAATGGGATGTCAAATTCAATTGCGCTTCAAATACAACAACAAAGCCTAAGTGTTCCACTTACCAAGTGACACATCTTTTTCCAGATGGCAGATTGACAGCCAAAACATTTGCCACTTAATGTCTTATGAACCTGTGCTTGTAGAGGCATAAATTAGAGGCAAACATTTGAATAATCTGACTCTCAAATTCTTCCTCAAATTGGGAAGTGTGAGTTGCTTGATTTATGCTCATCTCTTTAGAATTTAGAAACTTATGGGTAGAGGCTATTATTTACATGTCCCCTTTTGTCCTGTAAAGATCTGAGAAAGAAAGTAGTCAGTTGGAAATTTTGTATCAAATGATCTCAAGTCACATGAGCTATTAAATTCAAAATGTCAAAATGAAAATAACTCTAACTTTTCCTCTCTATTTGTTTTTTTTGGGGGGAGGGGAGCTCAAGTTCTGTAATATTTGTCCTAAATCATTTGTTTATTCCAGGTAAATTATTGGTAAGATAAATCAGTGATTTTATTACTAAGTGTTTTTGTTATTATTTTCAATATATAGTCTGTTAACTTTGAGTCTAGCTATCATTTTAAAAAAAACGTTTAGCTCATATGTTAAATGTACTCACAGTAGGTGATGAATTTAAGAATTTCTCAGCTAGATATGGTTGTCTATAACTATAATTCCAGCACCTGAGAGGCTAAAGCAGAGGCTTGCAGTGAGTCTAAGTTCAGTCTAGACTATAAAGTGATACTCTGTTTCCAAAAAAACTAAGAATGAGTGCTGCTAAAGAATATACGTGATGTATAAGAAAGGGCAAAATTATTGGTTGCCCAAAAAGAAATATTTTCACAACTGTAACTGTGTGAGGCAAATATTTCTATTGCTTTCAGTTACCAAGTGCTGCAGAAAGAATGTCTCTTCCTACCACAATGCATATATTGGAATGCTAACTTTCCATATGACTGTACAGAGATGAATCTATGGGGACAGTGATTAAAGTTAAATGAGGCTATCAGAGTGCAGCCCAGATCCCCTTGAGCTGGTACTCCCACAGAAAGAGAAATACCAGAGCAATCCTTCCCTCTACCATGTGGAGAAGTAGTAAGAGAGCAACCTGGAAGAAAGCCCTCATCAGATCCTGACTAGCTGATACTCTAAGTTGGGCTTTGTCTTAGCTACTTTCTTGTTTCTGGTACAAAATACCCCGCTTCCACAACCTAAGGCAAGAAAGGTATATTCCAGTTCATAGTTTCAGAATGTCTCATTCGCTGGCAGCTGTCGATGGTGGCAGTACATGGCAGAGGCCTAGTCAGAGGAAAGCTGTTCACAACAGCCCAAAAGGAAGCAGATGAGCAAGGGAGGGTGAAGCTAGCACCTATCCTTCTAAGTCGAGCCCCAGGGATCCGTCCCTTTCGAATCAAGCCCCAACTATCTGCCCTTTCCAGCCAGGCACCACCTCTTGACAGTGCATGGAATCCATAGATATTCTACAACACCGGAATCCATGAGGCTTTGGGGGGAAGATTGTAGATCTACCCCAAAAACAGATATTCAGCTTTAACCTCCGTGGGGGGAGGAAAAAAGGCCTGTTCTTTAGCCACCTCGGAGTGCGTAAATGAGTAACATGGAGGTGTGCATGTTGGTATAGACCATGAGAGGCTCGCTCTACTCCAGGCATTTACGTTGACAGATAACTAGGAAAAGATCCATGAGGGCAAACAAAATGGATTTGGGTATAAGGGGACAGAAATTAAAAGTTCCATGTCTTGGAAACTTCTATACCATTCTTTAAATATTCAAAAAGCAAAGTCACCTATCAAGACACAGATGAGTGTCACATTAAATCACTGTGCAGTCACCAAGCAAATGCACTCTTTCATGTTGATAGTATGTTATTGACATACAGGTCATAAGGGGTTTTTATTTAAAATGTGTAACTGATCACTCATCAAATTTGTTTATATGTCCAGACAAAAAATATTTTGCCTATTACATAGTAAGCTGTTTTAGTTTACACGTGAAATGTGACCCCCTGCCCTATTCCCATTGACATTTCTCCTACCTTTCTGAAATGACTAAGCATTTTGCTTGGAACATTTTCTGTTCTTCTAAACAGGAAGAAGTTTAAATTTCTCAATGAGTAGAATTCTAGTCATTGTGAAGGATTTTTAATCCATTACAGGACACTTAGAGGATTAATATTAAATTAAAGCCTGTTTTAGAAAAACACAGTTACCCTCTATCTAACTCCAAAAATTTAGGGAATTGCCAGCAAAGTGTTTTATATGATTAAAAACTTCAGCAATGCATAAGTGGCTCAAAAATTCAGAAATTCAGGCTCTCCCCAGAGTCACTGGGTTAGAATCTTTTTTACAAGTTTGTAGATCATAGAATGACGTGCACATACATTCAATTTTCAGAAACGTTGTTAGAATATTCTTCATTGCTGGAAAAACAGAGTATTTCCATCAAAGAACTACATGAACCCTACAACAAAACTTTGTCTTCACATTCTAAAATTTGTTGATATCTCAAAAACAGAGGGTAGGATCCTCCCACTCTGACATCAGCATTATAATGTAATAAGATTACTGGGCATAGAAAAAGAAAAGTAGAGCTAGAAACCCACTGCTGTTGATTACATTTTTCAGAACAAATAAATTTGAAGTTTGCTTTTGTTCATTTTGCAGAATAATGTCTATTTGTCAAAGTTTTTGAATATCAAGTATGAAATGCATTTGAGTAGCAAACATACTAGTCTAAATAAGTGTAAGTTGAAGAACAAGTATGACCACGTAGCTTAATCAGGATGAGTGCACAAAACATGCTAGTGACAGCATACAACTTTAGTGAAGCTTCATCTTTTGGTTAGATCCTTAAGGTCTCCCAAAATTCTCATGTTTTTAGATGTAGTGGGATAAATGAGGAACCCTGTGCAATTGGGAGTTAGGCCTGGCTGGCTGGGGCGGATGCTTGGGGCCTGACATGGAGGGACTATGTCAACTTGTTGAGATTGGGGGGCATGGAGGACATGAAGAGCTTTCAGGTGTGTGTTAGTGATTCACGGTCCAGGAAGTGACTTGGGTATGGGTTGCACAACTAGCATATATGTGGAAGTACACATAAAGGAAGAAAGAACAAACGTCGTTACAGCTCCTTCATGTGAAAACTCTGGAATTTGCTTAGTCTGTAGACATCAATTTGCCCCTGCTTCACTGGGTTTCTGACTGTGATAAGCAGCTCTCCAGTCTCTTCCATGTGCTTCCATGGCTGCCAACTACCCATGAATGGACTATGTGAAACCTTCTGAAACTGAGAGCCAAATAATTTTTCCTCCCTTAAATTGTGGATGTTGGTTATTTTGTCCCAGCAATGAAAAAGTAACTAAGAGAGACATACAACTTTAATAAAGCCTCATCTAATTCGCTAATAAAATATCTCTCTGACTATTGAATGTGTAAAGTTTAAATGCATAACTAGAGAGAATCATTGAGTTTTTACTATCAACTGGAAAATGCATCCCTCACTAAGTCATCCAAATTTAATTCCACAAATGATAAATAAAGACTATTTGAAATAAGCCATTGGTTTTCAACATTAAGTGTACATCACTTGGTCAGATATGTACAATGTGTTACATATAAAATGAAGCAATAATTCTAATTTCAATGTGTATAAGACTGAGTTGAGATGATTGTCAAAAAACATAGATTTTTGCCTAAGAACACAAATTGCTAGATCCAAGATATTGTTTAGTTAATGTTCATTTTTAACAAGCTTCACAATGGATTTTGCTATTGCTACCTTACTATGTATGAAAATTTGGCTACTATACAAGTTATCTTCCTAAATATTGTCTAAATAATATAATAAAATTATATTAATTTTATTTCTTCCTTTACAATATTTCTCTGTGGCAGATAAAAATACTAATAATACATTGATATGTTGCAAACAAAGAACCTATACCTTTAAAAAGTTCAGGTAACATACTTAAGGTCATCCAGAGAGAAGATGGTGAGCCCAGATCTAAGGCCTGATTAATTCTGGAGCCCTGGTTGTCTATCTCCAAAGTATACAGCTATACTGCAAGGCACATCTTTTCTTTTCTTTTCTTTTCTTTTCTTTTCTTTTCTTTTTTTTTTTTTTTTTTTTTTTTTTTTTTTTTTTTTTTTTTTTTTTTTTTTTTTTTTTTTTTTTTTTTTTTTTTTTTTTTTTTTTTTTTTTGAGACAAGGTTTCACTCTGAAGTCCCAGATGGTTCTGGACTCACACTGTAGCTAGGCTGGCCTTGAACTCTCAGCAGTCCTTCTGCCTCAGCCTTCTGAGTGTTGAGATTATAGATATGCACCACCACACTTGGTTTATGTGGTGTTGGGGAATGGAACTCATGGCCTTATGTTTGCAAGGCAAGCGGTCTAACCACTGTGCTATTCCTCCAGTTTTGGCATGGAGTTTTCATCACTTCTCTAAGCAAAAAAAAAAAAAAAAAAAAAAAAAAAAAAAAAAAAAAAAAAAAGCACCAATATGGAGATATTTATTTTGATCTCTGTTCTCCCGGAGTCCCTTTCAGAACACCTAAAAGAAAATCAGCCGATTCCCTTTCGAATCATCTTTTTCGTCCACATACATTTCTCTATCCACCACTTCATTGTTTAGCTCAGGCTTCACATTTGATCGGACCATTCTTTTTCTAAGTGTCTCATACCAAAAATGTAGCCAGTGGGTTGACTGTCAAGTTTATTTTCTTAAGAGTATATGTATTTCCCATCCATTGCCATTGGAAACACTTCAGCTTCTACAGAAAAATATTCTTTTGGTTAAGAGGAAAGATTTGTGTTTGTGTACAAAATATCTCTGGAATATTATGTAAAGGACTAATGTTGGTTTCCTGTAAAAAGCACCTAGATTAGGACCACTGAAAGATAAGATCAGGGTATAGATTTTACCTTGAAACTTATAAACTTCAAATCATATACATGCATCAAATATTTCAAAAGAAAATAAAAGAATTTTAATTGGATTAAATAGAACGATATAAGAGATTT
Source organism: Ctenodactylus gundi (assembly GCA_004027205.1). Taxonomy (NCBI): domain Eukaryota; kingdom Metazoa; phylum Chordata; class Mammalia; order Rodentia; family Ctenodactylidae; genus Ctenodactylus; species Ctenodactylus gundi. Next base: position 101,570 of record PVKB01000274.1, on the reverse strand, counting down.
GAAAAACAAAAATACAAACAGAATTCAAAAGAGAAGAAAAGAAGGAGGGAAGGATGGCAGGAAAGGTGGAAGGAAGAAAACATTAGATAAAGGACAGGTGAAGCTGACAAGTGCATCTGTTGTCTGTGTGGATGGAGAGTTTATTTTACTATTACTGATTAGCCAGGCTTGGGGGTACAGGTCTGTGATCCCACAACTTTTGGAGGGTGAGGCAGGAGGATCAAAAATTTGAGCTCAGTTGGGGCATAGAGCAACTTAAAAAGTTCCTATCTCAAATAAATAATAACAAAAGGGGCAGGGGAATGCAGAATGAATATCTGTGTTCCATCTCTGGAAGGGGGAAAAAAGATTAAGTGATCAGAATTAAACTTCAAAAAATAAAAATAAAATAAAAGGTAGCCAATAAGACCCTCAACAATCTGCCCTTTAAATGGCAGTATTGGTGCTTTGAGACCAGCTTCAAGCTTTTCTTCCTCTCTCTCTCTCTCTCTCTCTCTCTCTCTCCCCCCCCCCACCCCCCCCAGGGAACCCCTCATCCTTTGGTACGCCCAGCGCCTTCCCTTCTCACAGCTACGCCTCTGTGCATCCTGATCCATGTGTGTAGTGGCCTTGCCCCCCTTGCCGTCTCCATGAGCTCCTGTCCTCAGGGCTGTGGCCCTGCAGTCTCTTCTGCTGAGACGTCCCTGGAGTCCTCTTCCCCTCTTCTAAGCACACCTATATCATGCACTCTTTATGCTTCCCCATCACTCCATGTCTCCTCATGTTTTTCAGCTATTATCACATTGTACAAATCAGTGAACCTCTTGGAATGCAGAGTCAAGTGACTTCTTAGAGTGTGTGGCTTATTTACACACTTCTACAGGGTCGTGTTGCTGCTGCCGCGTGGCTGTAAGACCGATAGTGTAGCCACTTGAAATATCTTCTCTCAACACTCAAATCATGAGCTACTAAGATTTGTTTTTTCCCCCAAATCGTCCTTCTTCTGATTTGAGTACTTGCAAGGGACTCTTCCTAGCCTCAAACTCATACTATTTTTTTTGAGGAGGGGGCGGGGCAGAGAAGGGCATACTGAAAATCCAGCCCAGGCCTTCACACTGAGCTACATGCCTAGCCCAGTTTTATTCTGATTTTGAGACAGAGTCTCTCTGAATTACTACGTTACCCAGGCTGGGCCCAAACGTGTGATCCTCCTGCCTCAGTTTCCCAGAGCATTGAGATTACAGACTTGTGCTACCAAGTCTGTAATTAATTATTTGTGTTTTTAATACCTGCAATATGATTCTTAGCACAACAAGAACTGAGTCCGTGAAACACTAAGTATGGAAAATTCCTGATATGATCCCATGATTGAGAGCTAATGAATTCTAATAGTTCAAGGATAACTACATTTCTACCAAAATGTATTAGAGTAATAGTTCCCTCATTTTAGTGTTTATGTGTGTGCTTGTGTGTGTGTGTGTATGAGTTGTATAATTCTCACAATAAACCTAAAAGACCACTGCTATTTTCAACCCATTCTAGAGAGGAAAATATTTATGAACAGTGAAATTAATTAAATTCTCAAATTTAAAAACAGTTGTAAAAGTGAAGCTTAGCCTCAAATTTAGAGACATTGGTACCAGAGTTATCAGATACAAATTCAACCACACTGTGAAAAGAATTGCAAGTCCTATCCCAATCTGTTTGTCCCTATATTTTCTGACTTCACTTCCAGGACAACATAGGCATATATATATATATATATGACATCACCAATATATGATATTAAAAGAGAAGTTTCTATTTTCTAAAAAGGAGCAAACTAGAATTTCAGAAATATGAATTGTAGTTTATGCACAATAAATCTATGCAAAAAATACAGAATTTTTGTAATCATCTTGTTTCATTTTCTTCATTCTAGTTTATCTACAACAAATATTTCTGTGTAAAAATAAATAGTACTTGCCTTCAAGAGTAAGTGTCGCTGGAGTAGGTCTGGAAGCCTGTACTGTTGGTGATGGAAGGGGTATGGCCGGACTTTGTCCTGTGCAGACAATGCAAGAGCAGGAGTTCAAAAATAGAATATTAATGCACTTAATAACCACAGCAAGAATCGCATGCCCTTTGTCTTGCATGCATAATCCATAATCCTGAGCATGAATTAATAACATTGTACAATAAAAAATCTGTTATTATATGAGATCTTTAAAATGATACTTGCACATGTTCCATTGTCTTTGGGGTTATTCTTGAATGTTATTTTTTATATATGGTATGCTGAGTATCTCTCACTTTTATTAATGAATAATAAATGTGATCAAGTAAAGTGATTTATTTTCAAAATGCATTTTAAATTATGGAAACTAAAATCAGAGACGCTGAAAGGAATTCTAACATACAGAAAAAAATCATTCTTTTTTTTAACTTAACAAAAAACCTCTCAAATGAAATGGTAAGGCAGGAAAAGAAAGCTAAAATTCACAGGCCTCTGATCACAAGCAGGTACATTTTCTCCTGCCAAAATAATGGCCCCTAGTTAAATGAATAATGAACCAAAGCGAAAATATATTCAGTTGTATAGAACCTTGAAAGGATCCCTGAAGTCTCTCGGCTTTTTATAAACTGCAAAAATCTGTTTTTCCTCCACTGGTGCCTTTGAGTGCTTTTTCATCCCCACTGATACCTTTAATCAACCAATGGATTGCAAGTATTAATCCTCATGTGATCCTATATGAAATGCTTGTACCATGTTTTGTCATTAATATTTATTCCATAAAATCTGGTAGTGTGTTTTTTATCCAGGAATTCACATGGACATGTACACCTTCTTGAAATCTCACTGACAACTACATATTATCGAATGTCAGTAGACCTGCCTGCTTACTGAATGTTTTCCTTTTTTAGACTTCGTAGAAAATTCTTCAAAATTACTTCTGTGTGGCAAATTATGGTTGAGCGAGCAGAGTAATCAGAGTTGTGCACACACCCCGTCCCCAGCCTGGTCCCCGCGTCCAGCGGCGCTGAGTGCTCTCTCATTACGGAACCGGCTTGAGCCTCGGGCACCCACCCAGCGTGATCTGCGAGATAGTTCAGCATGCGCACAAGCCAAGCAGGGTGCCATGCACCACCCAGGCCATACACGAAGAAAAGTATAAATCCGTATTATAGTTAGTATTCTTTGCCTCGTGGAAGCAAAGACTTGATACAAACATAACAAGAAAGTTCCTTTTTTGTAGTGGGGGGGGGGGGGTGGGGGGAAGTAAGGCTTAGAACCCCAGGAAGACGCTTGATCCGTGTGGTCAGTAAATGTCCGCCTGGATACGACATGCAAAGAGTAAGTCCAGAGAGTTGCAGGCTGTAGAACACGTAATCTTTGTAAGATATCAGGGTTGGAGGTTGAGTCCTCTTTGTGCAGCTCTAGAGGAGGCGGAGGCAATCGGCTCGCTTAGCTGTGAAGGGCAGCTGGGATTGGCTGCAGCGTCAGCCTGCCTGTGGCTGACAGAGTGCTGTTTTTCATAAGGGCTTCGTGGCTACAGTTGAGGAAAACAAAAAGTAACACTTCCTCGCCAAGTTTCCACCTTCTTAGGGTCAAAGGCACACGTCCGTGGAACGGTCTCTTCCTACACGTTGCTTGACATTCGTTGTTAGATAAAGGTTCTAAGATGGGACAGTTTATTTTTAAGAGTTTTTAAAACCCAGAGAGAGTCTATATTGAAGAAAAAGTGAGCTAAACGATTTTAAAAAATACTTTGTGATTAAAGCACTTGCCTAGAGAGAGAAATTGGGAGACAGAGAATACCTAAAAAATATATTTTCCAGGTAAGGAAGGGTGGTACACAGGGATTCAAGGTAAAAGGTATCTGGTGGGGGAAAAAATAAAGAAAAGAAAAACTAAAAAGACCTATATCATCATATGCAGAACTACTAAACCAAACTGACTTATCTGAAGTATAGAGTATATAGTATCCAGTTCATGTCAAAAATTTTGAACAGTGGGGCTGGAGGAATAGGACAGCGGTCAGAACACTTGCCTAGCAAAGTTCAAGGCCATGGATTCAATTCAGCATAAACGGAGTGTGGTGGCACACATCTGTAATCCAGTGATCGGGAGACTGAGGCAAAAGGATTGAGGTAAATTCAAGACTAATTTGGGCTACACAATCAGCTCAGGACCAGTTTGGTTTACTGAGAGAAACCTTGTCTCAAAAAAAGCAACTATACCCCATAGTCAACTTTCATATGTTCTCTAAAATGACTGACCATGTAGATGTGGGACAGCTAATGCCAGGAGGAAGGAGGATCAAAAGATAAAAGGTAGGGGACAGCCAGATGGCTGCCTCCAGAGTGACAGCAAGAGGCAGCCCTGCCAGGGGGTCACAGCTCAGGAAAGCTGTGCTGTACTAGGAGGAGCAAAAGCAAGCCACACGAATCCCACAGAAAGTCTCCTTTTATGTTCAAATAATGTTGGGGAATCCTACTGAAATCAGAGACCATTTTGCTATGTCAGTGAATATATTAGACACCACATACCATATTACATAATAAATTATACCCATTAAAACATTGTGTTTCAAAACTTAAAATGTAAACAGTGACACTTAATATAAAACTGCATGCTTAGGAGTCAGATGGCCACATGGGAGAGTTTCTGTTCCATTATTTTATAAACTCCATAATGTTGAAAATCTCATGACATCTGATTCAGTTGGGAACTTTTTAAAATGAGGAATTTTTTTAGCAGTGTTATGAGGATTAAGTGATGAAGCACTTGATGCACAGTAGATCTTCAAAATATTAATTAATTTTCCCACTATGTATTTACAATTTAAATCCCATCTAATTACACAAGAGGATTTGAAGCTGTCTTTTGAAGTAAGAAAACACAAACAAAGATAAAATTGAACATAAAAGAAATAGCAGAATTCATGTACAGAAAAGAGGTTTATAGTTTTACTGGAAATCTATTGGGTTTTTTTTGGAATTCTTTGGAAATGTTACTCTCTGAAGTAAAGATGTACATTGCTAAAATTTATATTCCTACTCTAAAGGTGCCCTTTATTATACAAGCTATTACCTCAAAGTCCTTGTGACATTCACACATACTGATTGGCTCTATTTCTGTTCCTTGAGTGATTTGAGTTACCTTAGTTCCATAGTACTCGAATGACATGTTTGTAAGCTATCAATTTTTCAGTAATTTGAGTCCCTCATTGAAGCCAACTTGCTTGTTTTGGCTTTTTCAAATTCCACAGGGGATAGCACATATTGTCCATTCCCTCTGACGATCTAAGTGGTTGGCATACTCTTTACGGTGCCGGTGTTGAATGGGACTACTCAGAACCTCAAGTCAACTAGGGAGCTACCCATTTAAAGAAAAAAAAGAAAGAAAAAAGGAGGACAATAATTTACTACCCTGGAGTTTAATTTGTTAGCTTTCTTTCTGAATGAGATTCCCTGGCTGAATACCACTTCTAAACTACTGAAGCCTACCCTTCCATGATGTAACAAGTATCCACCGTTATTATTATTTGCAATTAGCTGGAGGTATTACATGCTACATACCTTAGGAAAAAACCCAGTCCTGCAGACAACAAATAGCAGGATAGAAAAGAATAGAAAATTCAGAAAAATCTCTAGTGAGTGGTCACTGAGTTAAAGTTCATTTCCATATTTTAAAATATAAGGTGTGAAGTCATTACAAATTCTTATCTTGGTTTGTTCTTCCGAGTTTACAAAAAGCACTTGTGAAGCTATGAGCAAAGAGAAAGGGGGAGTATGTGACTTTAGTGAGAAAACAGTCAAAGCTAGAAAAGCTGCAATATCACTTATGGATTTCCACAACCTTCCCAGGCAGTGTTTGTAATGTGTACAGCAATATTTTTGAAGTTTAAAATTTAATGAATCAAAATTAAGTTAGTCATTAAATTAAATATATTTAAAATGGCTTTAGATTTTAGGCTAGGTCATGGGATTTTGCGAGGATCATGTTTTAACAGGAAACCATGAGCTTCAGTTTCCCTTCCAGATTGTCTCCATTTCCTGCCTTGCCCTCTAGACCACGTCAAGTTTAAGGAGGGACCCGAAAAGACAGAGTCTCAACTACTCCTCACTTTACCATCTCATGTACAAAAAAGGAACTGAATTTCCACTCATAAGATCATTCCTGTTTGCACATTTGCTCATTAAGCAAAGACCTCTTCATCTGGACATTCATCTGAAGGAGTTCCAGACTTTGTGTGGGGTGGGTAGGTGGAGGGGCTTTTGCTGAAAACTTGGGCATCTTTAGACCACACATATGTGCATTGCTAAAATGCACACTATACTTTATCTTTTATCTTTTTTTTTTCTTCTACCTGGAATCTGTTGTCTACAGTCCATACAGCCCTATTTAAAGAAATATGTAAGTGTGAAAGAGGCCTGGGCAGGTAAGATATATATATATATATATATATATATATATATATATATATAGAGAGAGAGAGAGAGAGAGAGAGAGAGAGAGAGAGAGAGAGATTTGAGGAGAAAAATAAGAAAAGAAAAAGATACTGGTGATACTGGAATAAAAGTACACTTGTCCAATGTCCTGTTCCAGAACAGTGAAATCTCAAACTTTTTAAAAATTAATCTCTCAGCTTTCTGAAGCTAATAATTATCTTTCAGTTACTAGCAAAGGTTTGATTAAAAAGATCTGACTTTAATTTTAGAGATTTACTTAAATTTTATAATATTAAGTTTACAATGACTTTTTTTTTACATTGATAAATTGTACAGGTCTAGGAATTGTGATTTAAAGTATCTACTGCAAACCTCCATTTATTCATGAGGGGTGATGCTGACCTGAGCTGGGGGGATTCTAGTGGACATTCCCTTCCCTAATCTATGGGAAGTTTTGAGAAATTTAGAGAAACTCACAGAAATCATTCTGAAGAGGCTTTATAACTTTATTTTTTTTTCTAAAAAGGTAATAGTAAGATTTTGAAAAGTTTTAGCATGATAGGTAAGCTTTTGAAAGATTGCTGACTTCTGTGCGAATAAAAATAAGATTGCAGAAAAAAAAACATGAGAGGTATAGTGGAATATTAGTAAAAGACCACTGAAGCAACCCAGGTGAAAGATGATGCTATCCTGAAGTTAGTGGGTTGCTCTGAAGATTCATTCATTCACAACAACAACAACAACAACAACAAAAAATGTTTATTCAGTGGCTATTGGGTGTCAGTTATTTTTCTAGTATATAAATTTATCGCAGCCACCAACTCAGACAAAATCTTATTCATGGAGCTGAGAATGTGGTGGTCTGTCTCCTCTCTCTCTCTCTCTCTCTCTCTCTCACACACACACACACACACACACACACACACACACACAAACACACACACAGCTCCAGAAAAGTCAAATAAGCAAAATGAAAGTTATCACATACACTATTACAAACTATATTAAATGGTCACAAAAAATGTTATTCAGAGTAATGGGTAGTAATTTTGAATAGATAGACAAAGAAAAACAAAACAAGTTGTAGAGAACTAGATGTAATGAAACATTTTAACAACGTACCAAGACAGGAAAATAAAGAGTAAATTTCATAATTCTACATAGACATCTTGGAACAAATAAGGATAAGATTGCAAAAAGGTTGATTGGCTGTTCGCTGCATTCACTCAGCTACTTGCTGTTTTTATCAACTAATTGCTTACCAGTTGTAATCTAACCTTCAATGACTTTCAATTTTGCCACGGATTTTGTATGGAAGGGCACTGAAGATTGTTTGATTGTTGTTGGATTTTTTTCTAATAATATATATTATGTAGATAAGTCTCAAGATTTAAAAAAAGTTTTAGAAAAGTTTTAAGCAAGCGGATTATTGAATATAAATGGGTTGCATGACCCTACTATAAGGTGTTTAAAACACCGAAAGTTCCAACTTCCTAGATCAAAGAACATCCCCCAGGCCAAAATGTTTCTATTAGGATGGTTTCTTTGCATCCTGATAAAAATCTTCTCTAACATTTTCATGTGTTATTATATATTTGCGTATTCACTTTGATGGAAAGCAAGGAATAGTAGTCGAATACATATTTCATACATTCTTTTGATTTAAAATGATAAAGGTAATAGTGTTTTTTTCTCTCTCATTTCCAATTTATGAAGTAGAAATAATTTTCCATGGAATGGCCAACTATGAAACAAAATGAGATTGATTCAAGATCATATCATTGTTTCATTTGTTTTGTATCCTGCTTATCATAGAATAACTGCTGCTCGGGTGTATTAAAAATAGGTGCACAGAATTAGAACCGTAGAGTTCAAGGCTGTGAAGCAGACTTTGAATCAGCTAGCATCTTCTTTTTAGAGATGGCTAAACAAATGGTCTCTAGAGGATAAATAGCTAAACAAAGATCATTAACTAAAAAATGCTCTCTAGAAGGATAAATAACTAAGCCAAGGTCACGCACTGAAGTCAAATCCAATTTAAGATTAAAGTTATTTTTCACTTCTTTTTATTTTTCTAAGTCAAGATGATGACAAGTATTTTGGCTGTTACCATAAATGACTCATCACCCTGGAATAAAATACCTTTCTAGTTTGTGTCTGTGGTCATTTTCTCTTTCACCTTAGACATTGATTCAACGTGAAGTTGCTCACTGAAGTAATACAATAGCTAAAGGAAAAACCTCATGTTGCTGGTTTCCATTTCCACAATTCTACATATATTACCAAATGGGATATTTTCAAAAGTCCCATTTATGATGTCTTCAAGTTTCTTAAGTATTTTTTTTTTGTTGTTATGAGGAACAACTCCTCTTTCAACTTCAAAGCACAAAATATTTGCATACAGGGAGAGGGAAAAGGAGGGAATAAGAAATAGATAGATACGCAGTTAAAAATGAGTATCTTTTTGTAAAAACAAAGACCAAAGCTAGAAGGAAAAGAAATCAATGAGACAAATTAAATTGATTGCAATCTTGATTAAAAATAAAAGTAATAAAAGAGTGTGGGGATGAACTTGTAGTACCAGCTTCTTGGGAGGTGGGGGATTTAAAAAAAAAGAAGCTTTCTTAAACAGCTTGCTCATGTTAATTAGATAACATTTGAAATATATTTACATTCTTACCATTCCCTACTGAGTAGCAAGACTGTGGGAATTACCCATTGTAATATAGTTCAACCTGAAAAACCTCTAAACATGCCTAGCCTCTTAGCGCCTATCGATGCGTGGAGTTAACCGAGACCTTTGAAAACCTAACGCATCAGATGACTTGCCTGTTCCCACCCCTGACACACAATTAGGTCCCAAGAATTCAGGGTTTTAGTGCGATGCTTCCTGCACTGCAGTTGTTATGTCTATGCTTTTGTTGATTTCATAAATAACATAAAGGGACATAAAATAAATAGAAAACAGAATGAGATTTAAAACAGTGCTAATGTTTTAATTAATTAAAAAATATCATTTTGTTTGATTATGTAAATATTATATTAGTCTCTTTTCTGATAGACTGAATGACTGAAGTATTTGTGGGGTACAATTTCTCTGTGGAAAATCTTTATTACAGTTATATGTAAATTGTTTAAGTACACAATCACATTAAGTTAGAAATTCACAATTTCATGGAAAACCATGAAACAGATTTTGAGTTAAAATATCAGTTTTCATTTATATCCTTACACATGCTTCTACAGTCTCACAAACATGTTAACATACTGACTAATGAATGCTAATAAGCTATTATTCATTTAATTGATCATTATTATTTAAACAAGAGAAGCTATCAATTTTAGTAAGGTTGGAGTTAACCAGCCAAGTAATTATAAACTAGTACACCCAATGTACCAAAAGTTCTCAGGTCAAAATCTCGTCTTTAAGATTCATAGAGTGTTACCTCTTAGAGATCTAACATAATTCAGTGATTTACTAAAAATCTGAAGAGCAACTCAGAAATAATTATTGATCTTTGGGAATGTGAGTAGGAATAGCAGAAGATGGTTCCCAGAGGTAATATCACAAATTAAAATAACTTACGAGGAAAACAGCAAATTTACTTTTTATGAGGTAGGAGCCTTGACATTTTTTTAAAAACTATTAAAGCATGGAGAATAAATAATGTCTCCTTCTGAGTCCCATCTTTTCTGGTTGGTCGACTTTAGGATTCTACCAAAGACACTGTTGACAGGGAGCAGCTGGCAGAGTTGATTGCTAAATCAATTCCCAAACTACTAGTATCTGTTGTTTTCATTTCCAATAACTTCAAGACCCACCAATAGCCTTGCAGATAAATCTCCTCTATGTCCCCGTTCATCACTATCTGTTGTCATTCTAGCCATTAAGATTAAAGCTTAAAACCTAAAGACACTGGGTAATATTTTATCAGGCTTTATGGTTAGCTTAATGGATACCCAGAAAATGTGAAAGATTCTTTCCAGGATTTCAACTCAATGAAGTGTCTCACTGGCCAAACAAGAGAGGACGCAAAAATTTATAGGCAAATGACTTTTTTTTTTTCCTGTGGCAATTAAGAGGAAAAGATTTAGGAGTAAAAAAAGTGAAGTTTAAATTACAGAAGGCAAAAATTATGTATTTGTATTAAATTATACCAGTTGGGATGAAAAAATGAAAAAGAAGCAAAGGAAGAGAACCTAAAACACTAGAGTCACTGCATCTTAAAAGCATACTTGTACTTAAGTCCTACGGAAAACATGAAGACATCTAAGCAATGTCCACATCCTCCCCTTGATTCAACATCCTACCCTCCCAAATGAAGCTACAGGCCACCTAGTATGGCTTTATGAGAATTGAATGCGATGATCTGTGCCCAGAGCTTAACATAGGGCACAACACACCACTAGCATCGCTAACAGCCAGTGTTTTCATTGCAGTTCTCAGACTGGCAACATGTCCAACAGCCTGCAGAAAGCTTTACAAGCCGGTTGTGATGGTACGTCTCTAATTCTAGCACACAGGAAGTTTGAGCCAGGAAGTGGGAGCCCAGCCCAACCCAGGTAATTTAGCTACTTAGGGAGATCCTGTCTTAAATAAACAATAAAAAGGGCCAACGATATGTCACTCAATGGAAAGGCCTTGCGTTCATACCCAGCTCCAGCCCCCACCCCAAAAAAGAGGACCCCTGAAAGTCAGAAAACTCTCTGAGTTTTGCTTCAGCTGTGGTTCCACCAAGTAATGAACGCAGAGCTCCTTGTATATTTTCTTTATCACACTCCTCAAATGTAAGAGTTTTCCTTTTAAAAAATAACTACATGCCATCTAAAAAACAGAACTGTTTCCCTATTAAAGAATGGTCTCATTCTCATAAAATGAAAACAATGTAGCAGTGTTTAACCAGTCCATTAGGCTAGTTCCCTACCACCAGAGAACTGGTAAAGGATGCTGAACTCTCCCATCCACCTCCTTTGTTTTTATGCACCTCCAGAAAAAAGTCTCTACATTCCTGTTTGTGTTTTGGTAGGTCTGCCTCTGCCACATGCAAGTATTCTATATTCACAAGCAATTCAAAGGGACGTGAGAGCCGTAAGCCAAGTCAAAGAACCAATTAAAAAGGAAACTTCTGGCTTTGGAATTTAACTCAAGGGGAGAAAAAAAGAACTCCAGGCTTTGCTTCAACAGAGAATTTTCCACAGACTGTTTTTAAAAAGATGATAAAAACACATCTTTCCAACAACAGGTATATGACATACTCTAAATATTTCATAGATAAAGGATAAGAGAGGAATATATTAATAAGTGTTATTTAATAGGCTTACTTCTGCAATCGAATTCACAAACATACCATTAGAAGAATGACACATTTGGAGGTCAGCCAATCGCTTTCTATTTTAAATTGTGTATAATGGAGAGCAGTTTCTTATTTAAAACAATACAGTGTCTAGCTGATATGTGTCAGGAAGCTATTTATAATTCCTTAAAGCACATTCCTCTGTGAGAAAATCATTATTAATGAAATATTGTCATGAATGATACAAAAAGGAACAGGTCTATACCTGATACAGCCACTAAACGAGAGAATATTAAATCAACAGTCTTTTTTTTTTTTGTACAGGATGTTTCAAGCAGCACATGGGCACTTTTCTCCCACCTATTTTCATTCACTTTTAAGGATTTCCATTGTTCCAAAGTAGTCTTGTGTACTAAACAAATGCTCACTATCTAAACAGTAGCAAAGTCACTGAAAGGTGAATTTTTCCCTTAGGAAGGCAGCATATCATTTATAAAACTGAAATCCTGAATAAAAGAGAGTAGTGGGTGCTTCTGAGGCAGGCTATAAATTATTGAGAGGACAGGACCTAAAGTAGAGTGGGGACTAACTTGAAAGATTACGGGAAAATCGATCAAGTCCATAAGGTATGATGTTGTTTTATTCAAGTTATACCTTGTCATGGTTTTCCACTTAGTATTAATAATTTTTTTAAAAAAGAGTTTTACCTTTATCACTATTTTTCCCTGCCAGGGATAAAATTCAACCACACCAATCAGGATAAATACAGAGGCAATGGAAGCAATAAATAGGACACAATAAATCGGAATATTTCCCCACGCAGAGAAAATGTACCTTGTTGAAGATTGTCCTAACTGCTGGGATCTCCTCTTCTTGGGAGCTTTACACTGGGTATAATCTGTAGCATACGATTTAGAACTTCATTAGTATCTACCTTCATTTCTCTTCCTCGGCTGTTTTGTGTTCTTCGTTATTGTATTTGTAATAACTGCTGATTGGAGTGTTACCTCCTTCTGCTTTGAAACTCTTGTGACCACTGGCACTGAGTACATGATAGAGTTTCAGTAACTATGGGGAGATTGACTAACAGAACACCTTCAAGCATATCAACTTGGGTGTCCATAAGGATATAAACATAAATATAAACAAACTAGTAATAGAAATTTGCTTAAATCTAAGATAATTATTGCTACTACTATGGGAGAATGTCATTAATTTTATACCTTAACAAAATATTTTCAAATAACTAAAATATAAAATACATTGGAGTAGAAGTTGTAGAACTACTCACAAATATTAAGCCATTGGTTGGACAATCTATAATCAATAACTGTACTGGTACTTTTATAAAATTCATTATTCATCTTGTGCAAGCATAGAAAAATCTTATTGACTCAGTCACATTATAGTTGCTGGCACACAATGCCAAATGCCCCCAACTTAAGGGAGGAAAAAGTGATTTTCAGACTGTTCAGTCTACTCATGGTCAGCTGCCAATGGCAGGAGGGCATGGCAGAAGGGCGTAGCAGCGGAAAAGTTGCTTACGGCACTGCAACAGGAAGTAGAGGGTGAAGCACAGAGCTGAGGAGGGAGATTTACCCTTCCAGGTCATGACCACAGTAACCCATCCCTGCAACAGGACCTCACCTCCTAACGCACGAAATCAATAGATTGATCTTTTTGATCAAATAAACTCCTGTGATCGAATCACTTTCCAAATACGATAGCCTTTTGGGAGACATTCCAGGATTAAACCATAACACCTATACAAGAAAAAAGTTATGGAAGAAGAATGCTCATTTATAAGTAGTCCTTTTTCCTGATGATAGTTACAACAACACAGCCACAGGGATTGTTGATTATTTCCTTATTTAAAAATAAAGCCTGTTTAAAAAAAAGTGATAGGAACTAGGAGTCCATTTGAATGGTTAGAAAAAAATCCCAGTTTCTATTTCTTATCCACAGTATCAAAGGCGATGCAGATGAACCTCAGAAGAACACTAGGAGACTATATTCAATTATAGTACTAGATTTCTTTTTAAATCTTCACTTTTGCATGTAAGATAAAAATAAGATTATTACAAGACACGATATATCAATAAATAACATGTAATTACTTTGATGATTCTTGATTATGCCTTCATTTTTTTGCTCTTCCCACAATTATTCAAATTATTTGGTATTATTTGTTCCTTTTTCAGACTATCTTAGAACAGGCTGGAACAATCTCAGTAGAGAATCTGAGAAGATATCTCTTCTTGTCTGACAGCAGATCCATGCCATTGACAGCACCAAGGCTAAACCCAGGAGACACTGTGAGGAAACCCCCCTTACAGCAAAGTTATTCCCTTATAAACGATGCTATTTTCAAAAGTCCAGAAAAAAATTCTGAGAATATGAAGAACGTGAATGCATAGCCCAGTATTTTCTTTTCCGGTTGCAGTGAAAGAGACGTCTTACGCACATGGTACTAAGGAGAGAGAGGAACCGTGTAATAGTGTTTACCTGAAATCTGATGTGATGAATCCTAATGAAGCTGATTGAGAAAGTGGGAGAAGCATCAACGGCCTTCCACAGCCCCCGAAGCGCTGCGTCTGTTTCTCTGTAGGTTCCAGCCATTCATAGGGCCCAGAATGCTCACCGGACACATTGAATCAAATATGGCAATCTGATATATCTACCTGAAACAGCTCCCCAGATTCGCAACAATCAAATCTCACGGGAGCGCGGCAAGCTCAGGGTCTAGGCGTTCCCGCAGTTTAGTACAAGTGTTCTCTCCTTTTTCTTCTCTGTCTTTAACCTAATTCTGTATGATGCCTGCAGTTTACTGGTACAGACATCAAACTAGTCTTTGTTAATTCTTAACTTCTGTCTCTAGAGATAGGGCTAGTAACATCAGTTTTTATTGAGATTAATACTATCTATCAAGAATTCAATTTAACATTCACACTGGATTCCTGGCACGGCATGAAGCAGGGGGATTTAAAAGTAAATGTTTCTTCAAGATGTATATAAGGCATTAAAAAGAAGAAAAAATCTGCTAGAAAGAGAATTATAACGACATAGCTGTTAATTCAGAAAGATAAAAATAGTAGGAAGAGAAACCATACTTTCTCATTATGGGAAAAATATTATTCCCATTAAATAACTAACTAGGGCTTATTGAACTTACAACAATTTCATGTTGTTTCAAGTGTACATACAAATGCATGAGTGAAGCCATATATTAATTCTTAAAAATACTGTCTATTTTATAGATGAGGAAAAAACAAAAAAAGTTAGTCAACTTTACTTTGTTAACATCAGCTTTTTCTTACATAATTGAACTTCCTTTTTATCAATACCCATCCTTCCTTACTCCTGGACACTCTGATTATTCATGATTCCAATAATTTTCACTCAACTTTAAATCTTTCCACAGTTTATTCTGTGAATGTTGCATCACTAGCAATTTTCTTATTATGTATTTGGAGAATCCAACATTCTAGGTTCTTCTTAGATTAAGCAGACAGCCTATACATTAGACTTCAGTAAGTCTGAGACAAAAATTCAACTTTTCCAAAAATAATTTCAACTTTAGAATTGAAAGAGAATACAAGTGAATTAACAAATACCTAACTCGACTTAAACTGCAACACATAAAATGGATCCAAGAACGTTTTCTGAAAGAGTTTACTTTTAGATAAATATTATATATATATAAACTTTTCATAACATTGAGTTCTTCGGTAATAGGATTTTTCTTTTTGACACTGTTATGATTTGGATCTGAAATGACCTCCAAAGTGTCATATGCTTCCATGTTGTGGATTATCTGTGGATTTCACGGGCTGTTTAGAAATGAGGCCTTGTCAGGTTGGGTAGATTACTGAGGGTGTGGAAATTCACTCAGGGTGTGGCCCTGTGCCTGGTTTCTTCCAAAAGCTTTTTTCTTTCTATTCTGATGTTGTAATAAGCAGTTCTGACAGACTCTGCCTTTTTGCTGCCATTGCACTGACCATGAAAAGACAGCGAACACTGAAATGTGAGCTAAAATAAACTTTTCCCTCATTAAGTTGTGGATTATCAGGTATTGTAACCCAGCAAAGGGAGAGTCACTAAGACATATTGTTAAACAGTATTATTTATGATAGGCTCATTAAGAGTTTTCTTTCAATGTGGAGACCTAGATTATTTTTTGGGTATAAAAATGCAAATACAAATAGTGCATCATTGTCTATCTATACTACATTTTAAAAACTCCACTCGTTAATGTAATGGCATACTAAATTTCAGTTAGATAACAGAAATAAATTTGGTGTTCTATTAAACAGTACAGTAGTGTGATTATAGATAATGAAAATGTACAGATTTAAAAGCTAGAAAATTTTGAATGTTCACACCATAAATAGCTAACAAATTTTGAGACTACAGACTGCATACCCCTAATCTGAATATTACTATATATATATATATATATATATATATATATATATGTGTGTGTGTGTGTGTGTTTAAGTAATACATGATACCCCATAAATATGCATAATCCTGTCAATTAAAATATACACAAATTTTGATTTTTAGTGCTATTAAAACTATAAGCAAAACTGTAAGCATTGGTATTAATCATATCATGTTTCCTCTTCTTTAATAATCATAGCAACCCAAAAATAACTTTTTTGTGACTATATCCTTGTGTCTAGATATAAGCACTATATAAATTCAATCTGGACTTAATGAGGGTAAGCATGAATCTGTGTGTGATTTGTTTACTGCTAAACATACAAAATCTCACATAGCTCCTAGAACTCAGAAGACCATTAAAATCTATATATGTGTACTGTGGAATATGTTCATATAATTCTCAATAGAACACTATAAATGCATTACTACTCAGATTATCTGAATAAAATAACTAAGGGATAGCAGTCAACTAATGTGGACAAAATAAATCTAGTATGCTATTTGTTGATATGTGTGAAATCGGTATGGCGCATTATTTGTTGGTGTGGTTCTGAAACAAAAAGAATAATTTTCTCTCTATCAAATTTTTTTTCATAAGAGCCTGCATATGTGTATAACTTAGGGAGCCATGACCTTGAAATGCACTTTGGCAAACTGGACTCAGCTGTTCTACAATGGTCTCCGTAGCAGCCTAACATTACAGAGGAAGCAACAGAGGCCCAACAAGATTGACCAAGTTGACAAAGTCATATTTCAAGCAAGTGACAGGAACTCTACTTGAGTCAATACAGCCTGTCTTTGGAGTCTGCTAGAACTCCTGCTCTTTTTTCATGAGACGGCCATCTCTGGAGACTAAAAATGAGGAAAACCAAATAAAACTCAGCCAAGAAAGGAAAGGAAGGTGATGCTTCAATTAGGGTATAAGAAGATACATACAGTACTAACAGTCTTCTTACTGTGCTGTTTTCATAAATATCCCTTCATATGCCTACACTGATTCTCATTTGATTCTAGACCTCAATGAAGTTTCCACATTCAGTGATTTCAAATTGATAAAACAACAGGCAGTGTTTGAGATCAAAACACTAGGTTTTTTTTTTTTTTTTCAAATCACTTAAGATAATTCTTAATTTCAATCTGTAAATAACGGTTTACTAAAATTTGCCCTTATTTCCTTCAAACCTATGTTGTAGATACACTAGCAGTAGTAACATTACAAAAATTCTCCCCATAAGCAGAGGCCCTGCCTACTCATGTCCTTTATAAACTGTGGCTTGCTATCCTTTCACTTAAAGGTTCACTTCTCTTTTCCTGATGTTATTTAATCTTAGATTATCAGCTTTGGTCTGATCTCCTCATTGTCTTACAAATACATCAGTTGGACTTACATTTCCATGTCCCTTTTCCTTTTTCTCTTGCTTATATTACAAAGTAAGCTCTGGGAATTTCATAGCAGCTAATCACATATGATTCACCCCACAAGTTCTATAGCTCCACCTTACCTTCCCTGATATCAGGTAACACCCATGTATCTCACCTGAACATTGCAACATTTAGAGCTGTATCATACAATTTAACTCCTATATTTAAACTCTTCCAACCACCCATTAACTCTTTTGCCATGCAGTTCTAAGTAGTGAAACAGTCAAGTCTTACTGTTTAGCTTTCTTACATCCTTCATTGCGCTTGATGTGTGACTGCTGAGCATGCAGCAGTTTTCCACCATTTTAGGTGCTCGATTTTACTTAGTCTCCTGTCCGTTCCAGCTCCTTTCTGACTTCTCTTTGGAGCATCACATGCATAACTAACTGCTTATTCAGAGTTTGATGTGAAAATTAAATAAATAAGATATATCAAAATAACTGTTAACAATTCTTGAGATTAAGCAGATGCTTAACAACCGATATTTGAGTTAAAATTCTCACACTTCCCTTTCACGTATGAAAATGATCTGGTTTTAAGGCTAGGTGGTTTTAGGTTCAAAATCTTCTGCTCCTACTTTCCTCCCAGTTTTGATCCCACTGCATTTATTTTTTCAGTTCATCAAATAACATTTCCTTTCCTCTCCTTCATTATGTATAACTCCCATAATTTATTTCTAAAATCACCCCCAGTTATCTCTATCCATCTTTCTAAAACCAGCCCTTGCTTCCCATCCTTGGCCTCTCTTTAACTTCCATTCCCTTCATACTACCTTGTACAACTATTCTAATTGTGTGTCTCTTTTTAGGTTTCCTGAGTATCAACCAAAATAAATTTTGTGCAGTTCTGCAACTTCATCTAGAACGCAGATTTGGCATCAATCCTAATGATTTAGAAAAAAAAAGATGGGCCGAGGTTTGAATCTTCTGCCTGCTATGCTGTGAGACCTGCACAAGTCACCTTAACAGTGTGCACCCCAATTCTTTCTTCTACAAGACAGCAATGGTGATTTACACTTCCTAAGGCTTTATTAGCATTGTGCAGATATCTCAACAGCATAGCTGAGAGTAAATATTCAACATCTGGCAATGACTAGAGAACGTTTCAAGATTGTGTGATTCTATGCTCTACTAGAACCTCAGCTCTGTACGTTATCCTCCTCAAACTCACAGAGACAGACTCAGCCAATGTTTTCAGGCACATTTCAATTTTTAAGTATTCCACAAGGTTTTCTTTGAGATTTCACAGGAGAAATACTATCATCTTGTACTTAATTTTCACGACAAAAGAGAAAGCAGAAAAAGATGGGAGAATATGGCCATACATTACTTCACTTAATCATTTTAACTACCCAAAGACATAAAGTCTGTAAACAAATTGAGATTTTTAAAAATATCAAATAGTAAAGGATGTAAACTCTGACTTATATGAACTAAAAAAAGGCATATTTCCTCCATTACTTTTCAGTATTCTGTTAAAGTTCGTTAGTGCCAACTAAGTATATGTTTATTTTCAGACATTTTTACCTGTTTGTAAAAATTAATATTTGATTTATTTCTTATAAGTCTTATAAGGAATAGAAAGAAAATTTACTTAGTTTTTAAATGTAATAAAATAGAGTGTGTCTTTTAATTACAATGTAGCACACTTGGGCAGTTTTAAAATTTCATCTTGGAATTTTCTTGGTCATATTTTTCATGCATATTGATGAGCATTTTTCATTTCATCAACTTGGGCATTATTTTCATCATTACTTATCATCTTTTTTCAATAACACCAAAAATGCAATAATAAGAAATCAGTTTTATGATGACAAGATTGGAAACACATTGTCACTATCCCATCATTCTGCAGGATTTTCATTGTCTCAGCTGAACAATGCAACATTGCTTAGGAATATATAAATGAAATCTGGACATGTGATATTGCTGGTCTATTTCTAGTTTCATGAAACACATTTTAAAATTCAGAATTTTGATTTTTCATCTATAACTGCAAAGAACATAAG
The DNA here is from genome assembly GCA_004027205.1 of Ctenodactylus gundi. NCBI lineage: Eukaryota > Metazoa > Chordata > Mammalia > Rodentia > Ctenodactylidae > Ctenodactylus > Ctenodactylus gundi. The sequence continues at coordinate 81,986 of PVKB01000274.1, read as the reverse complement.
ACACCGAGAGGAAGACATTTCACAACTATTGTATGACTTGAAAGATGAACGCAAGAAGATAGGCTATACTCTAATGATTTGACTGAAATTGATTCAGATTCTACAAGTGAAATCTCAGAATGTGCAATTTCAGATGACACGGGCTTGTCTTAGATCCAAGAATCAAGGAGTGAATAATGCATGTGAAAAGATGATAAGGAAAAGAAAAACAGTATTCCCATTTAGTTCGCTCCATAGCAAGCCTGGCCTCATCATGCTATGAATTTTTTTTTAACAAAAAAAGTGAGCCATTCCATTTCACTGAATGAATATGTTTCAGTACTCTTTCATTATGCAATTCAAGTGCTAGAATTTATGTTTTTTACAGGAATTCATTTCCAAGAAAGTTAAAAGCAGACATTAGAAGAAAGTAGACAATGTGTAAATGAAGAAATCAGATAAAATTTCTGTTCTAATTAAAGTTCATATTATCAACATGAATATGTTTTGCTGTTGTGGAATGAGGATGATACTTTCTTTTTAACTAATTTATTAGCCAGCAGATATTTTAGAATTTGAGGTATTATTTTTAAAAATATAAGCTCTAAAGAAGAGCCCGAAGTAGGAATGTTCCAGAAAATGCACAGATGTGCTTAAATTTGGAATGACAAATAGTTGACGAGCAGGAATTTCTTTCAATGGCATTTCCCACTTTGATATATGTACAACACACTTTCAAAGCCAGGGAATAAATGAACATCTAGTTTTGATATGTTTATGTTACCATCAAAGTTTTCGCTATCACATTATTTTTACTTCCATAGCTATGAAATAACTTTAAATATTTTAGATAATTTAAAAATCTAGATTATAAGTCTAAATAACTACTCCTAGTATACTGAAATTAGCAGCCCATTTCCTGAATCTCCCCTGCATATTTATCAGATGTATCTGTTGTGCAAATAATTTTTGACATGAGATTGTCTCTTGACTATCAGTGTCCGTAGGTGATTGAGCAAAAACTCATTGATTCAATATAATAACTTCAAAGCTTTTGTATAAAAGTAATTAAATGTTTGAAATTAAAGTGAGTTTTTATGCAAATGTTCTTACCTTGAAGCACTTTTTTTGGAGATGTATAAAGAAATACTGAATATTACCTAGTCTTTTCTAATGCAGCAAGGCAAAAATGCATTAGATTAAACCATTAAGTAACAGTGACTACACTGCAATTACATTTGACCTCTTCTAGGCAGGAGAAACCAAAAATGCAGTTGAGTATCAATGAAGTTCAAGCAAAGAATCTTAATAAAATCAGACTACTGAGTTACTCCTTGAAGCTTTTTCTAGTGATGGACTTAAAATTCAATGAATTGAAATACAGGCTGCCAAAGAATACCATTATAGTCATAGAAGATTTGGGTAGGTGAATACGCTCAATTTTAGAAAAGTAAATGGCACAAAATTAGAAGGAATTATCGTGACATAAGTTCATGATTCAAGTAAAAGACAGTTGCTGGAAATGTAGTGGTGAGATAACTATTCAGCCATAAACTTAAACTTCTATTAAACTTTAATCATAATAGTGCAAAAATGAAGGCCAAAATAACGTTGAAAGCTTGCTAACTTTGGCCCTTATCCGGAACACTTAACTATTTGTCTACAGTGAATAAAAAGAGATCTCCACGCTATGACCTTCCTACACATAAGATGTTTGTCTCTTTCTTAGCTTGGATGACTCTACGCAAAAAACCATGTAATCCATTTATGCAGAGACACTGTGAATTTGATAAGCAAAATCATGATGTTTACATCAAGAATCTACCAAATAAATGAAACCATTGTTGCAGCTTTTGAGAAAAAATTGGCTTATCCATAAAATCTGAAGAAGCGATCAAAATTACTAGGAGGCTGATATAAAAATTTTAGATTGTCTATCTGCACAATCAATTTCTAAGCAAAGCAAAACAAAGCACCATAATTTGACTCTCCGATTTGCAAATATATTTTTTTGGCCAGTTTGAGTGGTTTTCTCATAAGAATGGCTAGCTGAAAAATCTTAATCCTTAAGGAAAAGTTGGGTTATCAGCTTGAAGAAAAGCACCATAGAACAAGACTGCCTCTTCAATCCCTACCCAAAAAGGGCTATGTGAAATGAATCTTAAATTAACAATCCACATAATCAAGTGAGATTTTTAGACCATTAAAAGGTACACAACAGAGTATTTCTACAGCGTGAGTGTCAGTGCCCATGACATCTCTATTTTTTAAAATAAATGTAGATCTATGTCTCTTCTCACTGCCCACAGAGCTCAAACTGAGAGTACATATTCACTTTCTAGATTAAGACAAAGTGTTCTAATTATATCACTTTAATAGAAAATGACTCAGCACAAGAGAATTTTAACTAGATAGCAGACAGTGACATCATTCCTACAGGTTATCCTGATTAGTAAGGAGCCATCAATAGCCCGGTGAGCATTACCAACTACCATAGGGTAGGTATGACAGATTCTTTACTTTAGAGAATCTAAGAGACTAATGCAGTTTGCCTTCTGATGTAGAGATAAAAAGTTACCTGAGACTTTTAAGGATATCTAGAAAGGATTTTATTTGATCAGACAATAAGGCAAACTTGAGACAATGTCATGCTGTAAGTACAATTCATCAACACCGTTCTGGTTTGAGCTATAAGCTGGGCCCTTGTGAAGGTGTGGCAATATTCCACAAACGAATTACTGAATCCCAGGGGGGAAAATCAATTGTAGTTTTAAAAACTCATTAACAATAATTAATAATGAACTTCATCTAAACAATGACAGGTGTTCCACTAATCCCAAACAGAAGCAGATGGAAGCGCAAATGTTTTATAAATAGTGGGTACATGCAGAGCAATAAACCTGGCAGGAATGGTTTTATTCTCTAATTACCAGTCAGAGTCAATGTTGTATCACTTGCATTTTCTCTAGATTAGTGTGTCCAGATTGAATCTGCGTTTCTTAATCCTTATTTTTGAGAGTGTACACCATATTTGCTGCCTTATCATTCCATGTTATTAGTTGTCTCACTGACAAGAATTGCGCATTTCAACATCCCTTTGGTCCCTTTATGAACGGTCTCATTTGTCTGTTTGATCCCCTTTTCTACATCTTTCCTTGACATACAAGGACAAGAAGTAACAGCCCAAGTATACTTTCATTTCTAAAATGTTCACAATAATAGATGTGCCAGTGGATGAAACACACTGGAGACACCAGTAAGTCAACAGTATTAAGAGATTTAATTTTATGTAACTCAGAATTATTTTCAGAAGTTGGAATGCTATAGAAGGCTGTAGGTTTAAATCCACTTTTTAAAATTTTTTTCTGATGATAGGAATTACATCTAGGGCCTTGTTCATGGTAGACAAGTGCTTTACCACTGAGTTAAACTCTTATCCCTAAATTTACATTTTTTAGGGTACATTGTCATATGCTTTAAGAAGTGCTCCCTGTGTTGTCTTTAGCAAAACCCTCTGTCACTCCTGCACAGATGGTTTTATTATTCCTTCTGACCTTCAGCTTTAGGTAGATTTTTCAGGAAGAATTGATTGGCGTTGTGAGTATTAAACTGCTATCATCCCTCAGTGAATTTCACAATGCATGACCTCCTCCATTCTTTGATATTCTTACAGAATATATTTCATGAACAAAAAGTAGCTATTACAAATTTTAGTGGTACAAAAAATGCATTGTTCTTCAAACAACACAATGTAAAAGCTAGCTGGGCACAGTTGAGCAGGCCTCCTGCAATTCCTAACAATACTCTGGGAGGCTGAAACAGGAGGATCACACATCTGAGCCCAGCCTGGGCAACTTGGAAACTTCAGAATCAAAAAAAAAAAAAAAAAAAAAAAAAAAAAAAAAAAAAAAAAAAAAAAAAAAAAAAAAAAAAAAAAAAAAAAAAAAAAAAAAAAAAAAAAAAAGAAAAAGAAAAGAAAAGAAAGAAAGAAAGAAAGAAAGAAAGAAAGAAAGAAAGCAATGAGAAAAAGGTCTGGGATGTAGTTCAGTGTAAAGGTCCTGAATTCTGTCTGCAGTATATATTTTTAAAAAGGATAATAGCTGCTGGAGTATAAGTAAAACAATTTATATTATTCAGTTTTTAAAATAACCATTATTAATGTGTATTCTTTGACAATAGTTCATTTTGTGTATAAACAGTTAATCTTTTTTTTTTTTTTTTGAGACATGGTCTCACTCTGTAGCTTAGGCTGGTTCGGAACTCACTATGAAACCAAGTGGGCATTGACTCACAGCAATCCTCTTATCCCAGCCTCCGGAGTGCTGGGATTACAGGTGTGTTCTACCATGTTCGGCTTATGTGGTACAGGGGAATTGAACTCAGGTACTTAGTGCTTACCTACCTAAGCACTGGCTAGGCAAGCTCTTTAACTGCTGAGTCATTTCTCCAGCCCTACTTAATCTTATAAAATCAAAAATATATGCAGATGATGGCTTTCTTAAAACATCACAGCTAATCAAAACAGACATAAAATCTTTTATAAAGTTGAACTACAGTGTATGCAAACCAGAGCCTTTTAATACTAACAACTTCCCTTCACATCGGCCACTCACCTAGACAATGGTGAAACGACAAATTAAAAATAAATTTATAATACTATTTTGTGGTATATCCACTAGATATTTTGTCAGCAATGACCCAAGTATGTTGCTGTGATTGACTTTTTAAACATAGTATCTTGACATTGAGTTGGAGCTTGATAATTTACACAAAGTCTTATGCTCAAAAAATGGAGTCAAGTATTATGTTCATATTTATGCCCCAAATCTTTTATTTTCACTGTTATCACTACCTTCCTCAGAGTTTCTATCTAATTTTGCTACAATACTCTTTAGAAATGTTGACTGTAGTCATTTTTGCCAAGTAAAATACCATAACTGTCAGGTTTATTTCATTTGCTTACATTTCTAACTCGTTAAAAAAATGTAGATGTAATAACAGAAAAAGAGGACTAAAAGGTGGAAGTGAAAAATGACACTGAAGAAGAGGGAGAGAATGAGGAGGAAAATAATTGACAGAATTCGTTACTGGAATTAAGTATGGTTATCAGAACTAAGGTTCTGGTGAAATTCTAACTTTCTAACACCTACATGTATGTGTATATCTTTCAGATATGACATACCTGCTGGCCCATATAGACAAGTTATGAGTGTATATGTAGGAAGGTTTCCTCAGAAATAGCTAAGGAAAAAATATTGTTTCCTATAAGCCATAAGCTTTAATTATATTAATGTAAGTTAGTTTTTTCCTTACAATATCATCTTTTTAGAAACTTTTTCCCCATACGTGGATATAAGTCCTTTCTGTTTTGTAGCTCTGCAAAAGGCATAGTGCAAGAAATCAAGTTAATCGTTTTTGATGAAAATGTCAGAAGGGTATCTTGCTGCATTCTGAGTAACAAATGTACAAGATATGACAGAAACTTTACTTAAATTACAAACTCATCTCCCCCGTATTAACTATTAGCTCCAAAGTTGGCTACAAGGGCATATAGCTTAGTGGTAGAGCGTTTGAGTGTTAAGTTGGCTATCTTCATCAGGCCCTAGAAGTGGCCAAAGTTTACATATAAGTGAGAAAACCCAAATGTTTAGGAAACAAGAAATTCAACATTTAAAAGGTGCCAGATTTTAATATGAATTTTGTTCACTACATAGATGAGATGGATGCTTTCATTATCCAAAGTCTTTTCTTTTGAGTTCACTAGGAATAAAATTATTCCTTGCTTCACTCCAAAACATTATTAAAGAGATTAGCATTTTTATATATAAAGCTATTAGCATGTTTTTAGCTTTCACTGACTTCATTTGCAACAGGCCATGCAGTGATTGAAAGTAAAATTAAGGGCCCTAACACCCATTATTATTTCTGCTTTTTATTGGCTTTATTCTAGATCTACACATGCATTATGCATTTTTAAAATGAAAATACAGTTTAGTGCATAAAAAAGCAAGAAAATCTTAGAGACAAAGACAATTAAAACAATTACAAGAAATGTTTGGAATACCTGGCTTTAAATCCCCATGGACAAACATGTCAATCATATATCGACAGAATGCATACTGATCTGACAGAGTAGAAAGGGAAAAAAGCAATGAAAACATGTCATCAACATCTCTGTTTTCTATTTTGAAATGGTTCAACACAACATAATAGCACAATTCTATTTTAGTTACCATATATTTTCTTTAAAGGAATAATTTGCATTCATATGAATGTAGTAGGGAAAAACATAATAAATGTAATGTTTCAAATATGCCTTACAAAAATCATCTTAAATACTGAAACAGACTGGCTGAGAGTAATATTATAATGTGTGCTTTTAATAATCAGAGATTTTTCCATGAAGTTACTACAAAAGCAATACTAAATCAATTATTTTCATTTGTCTTCTTTTAGACCTATGATAGTGAAATATAAGTTTTGTAAAGGGAAATAATATTCAACCTGAAATATTTACCTGATTATTCATTCCAGGCCCTCTAAGAGTTGCATACATGAAGTCACAGAAGTTTTTAAAGCCCCTCAGAAAAGTAAACTCTTTTGCAATCTGTTTGATAACCTCTTTATGGAAATGCCATTTAATTAAAGGAAAACAAACTAACAACACAAAAACACCAAATAATATCACTCTTAAGCTAATAAATTGGATAATCTTCATAAGATTATTTTATGATCTTGACTACTTTATGATCTATGGTAAAAACCTTACAGAGAATACAGTCTGTAGTAAACTTTTGGAGCAGACATCACCCAAAAGGATTTCAGGAGTTGTTTGTTTGTTTTTCTTCTCCTGTTAAGTTAAAAACCTTAAGATATAAGGTTTAAGTTCTAACACAACTTTGGGTTCCCAAATTCAATCCAACCCAACTCTTCACTGATAGAGATTCTTGTAAGAGTCTTTATATTATACCATAGTATCTTAAAAACTTGCATATTATAAAATATTTCTTACATTAAATGGTTTACATTTTAATATCCCTTGAATAGCTCTTTTGCTAATCTGTCATACATATAAGCAGCTTTAGAACCAAAAAAGTTTATTAACTATAAAATGTGGCATAATTTAATTGTTTTAAATTACATATATCACACAAGGTAAGATTGATACTACACAAATACCATTTAAAGATTTTGTAAATCTCATTTTGCAGAGTGTTAACATCATTTTAATTGTATTAATGAAAATCTGCCAGGTCTTTGTAAAACTAAATGTAGTTATTGTAGTGGATCTAAATCATTTTCATTATGCCTAAATGTGGATAAAACAGACCCAAAAAGTTAAAAAAAAAAAAGCACATTTTTCTACAGAGGGGATTGAAGGGAATGGGAAGAAGGCTAGTTCCAAGAGCAGCACATGAGACTGTTTGTTTTTGCATAAACGAGCAGTGATAGTTAAGGCTTCATATCTCAGCACCTGGGAATGCGGCGGTAGGGCAGCAAAGGCATATTAAGCTGGATGGCATTTTCTCTTTCCTGTACGTACATTTCTCTTATAGAATGGGCAATTTTATTCTAAGACAAAAATAAATAAAAGGATATTTTCCTTTAATGAAAAATTAAGTTGGCCTAATGTGGAAAACTGTCATTTTTTTCTAGTTTAAATTGCTGAACTTTTAGATTCATTCTTCTCATAATTTAGGAGCAGTTCTTAATCTGCAACGTAAATATCAAAAAAGTGAGCATGTGAAAATGCAGGTGTCTGCAATTCATCACTGAGAAAATAATGCCATGAATCTAGAAATTAGGAATATATGTTTTTAACAAATCCTCCATATGTCTAATTAGACTATATATGCTGAATAACTGATCTAAAACCCTTTGATTTTAATCATAGTGAATACTGGCATCACTGTAGTCTCCTAGAATGGCAGAGGAGATTATTTCCTATGTATTTTTTAAGTGTAGGATTCAGGGACAGTTAATAATTTGAAGGATTTGTAGCCAAGTCTGATGGGGTGATTCTACAGATGAAATGTCAAGTAGTACACAGAATAAACCAAAGTCCCACTTTAGCGTTCTCTTTGACGGAACTATTTACGTTGTAATGAAACTTTTTAACCTATTATGAATTATTACTCAAATACTATGCTCATTTTTATTATGCTAATAATTCCTGGTTCCAAACCTTATTGATTTAACTAAGGCACCAATGGTCCAGTGAGCTTATCAATTGGAAAAGGGAAATCTATTATGAATTCAAAGAACTTTAATATTTTCCTTCTAGAAAATTAGAGTTACGACCCTTAAAGGATTTGATTCTGGTAACTAATGCTGTGATCTTGCATTCTAATGTCACCAACATACCATGAAAACACGAGAGATGGATTTAACACTCATTTCAATTAAGATGTTGAAATAATTTAGCTAAGAATGCCCTGTCATGAGAGTTGAGCTCACTGATATCTAACATCTCTAAGAGACAGTATGTGTTGCTCAGCTCCCACTGTCTACTTCAACTGCCTCAGGAAATAGCCAAACCAAGCTCTCCTGATTTAGGAAGATCCACTTTACAGAATGCCTCTTTAAATCCACCTCTTCACCTCTTCATAATACAGCAAGAAACTTTTCCTAGAGAAAATCTGAATTGTACTGTTATCCGTGTGATTCAAACAATTTCGTATTTGCTATTCACTTTCCCAAATACATATTTCTTTGAAAACAATCTATGCTGCCCACTTTCCCGACTCTGGGCGCTCAGGGCAGTGATGACCGCCTCACAGCTGCTCCAGCCTTGCTGGTGTTCCCTGGGGGTAAGCAGCTCAGGGGAAACACATTGTGGATCCAGACTGTCAACAGAAAGGAATGTAAAAAAATGATTTCTAATGAGAATGGGCGCGTGTGGTCTGGCACTCTTTGGCTGACTCCAACTAGCTATACATTTACTGCTTGTCACTGATACTTAAATAATTGTTAAGAAAAAAAGGAAAAGTGAGCAATGTGTGTAGCAGCTGGAGAGACTGCTTCCTCCCCACAGACTTGCCAGGGACGGTCAGAAAATAGAAATTAAAGGCCATGCCAACACTTCGTACCACATCATAAACAAATTTAAGTTTGTCCAAAAAACTAGATTATGTGGAATATTAGCGCATGTAAATTTAAGGTGATACATATATACACATGCATTTTATTTCCAAGGCTTCAAATATAACTATATTTTTATATATTCAATGTTGAGTAACTGTGCTGCATATATTTAAAAGATACCATATAAATAAATAATTACCAAAAAGCATGTTCCATGTAGTCTTCCCAGTTGATTAAAAAAATCTAGAGTTCCAAAAGAAATCTAGAGTTCCTATTTGTTTAGAAAAATATTTTAAAATCCACATGAATACAATACCTCAAACTCATTAGTTCCCATCTATGTTAAGCACACAAACCTTTCCTTAAGCACAGGAAAAATATCTCAATTTTAATGCCATATGTGCAAGAATTTCAACACCTAAACTACCTCACACATTGTATTAGGTTTAAGCACCTTACCTTTATCTTCTATAGTTGAAATTATCATGTTAGTTTTTCTTAAAGAGACAAATCATCTTAACTTTTTTGACACAGGGTCTTGCTCTACAGTCCAGGCTCATTCTGAACTCACTTATGTAGTCCAGCCTATGCTCCTGCCTCAGCCTCCTGAGTGCTGTTGTTCTAGGTATGCGCCACCACACTCAGCTCTTACGGGGCGCTGAGAGATGGAACCCTGGACCTTGCGCCTCCTGAGCATATGACCTATTTAATCACTGCAATATGTTTTCAAAGTCTAGCTCTTCCACGTTTGCTTAGAAAAAATTAGCATGTCTAAGGAGTCATGAAAGGGTTACATTTTGATAATTTATCCCAATGATACCTTTATTTCATTGGCAGTGATGCTTGACTCTTGAATGTGGAGCTGTACTTTAGCAAAAGTGTTTGCCTAGCTGATAAAATCATATTTGTGCATTTGTTTCTAGAGCTAAGTGACATTTAAATGTGTTTTTAATAGACAAATAGCTTGTCAAAAAGTGAAAACAGAACATTGAAAATGTAATGGTAATATAATCTTTAATAAATCTAATTACTGATAAAATAAAATATAGTATTTGTAGCCTGAAAAATAAATACTACTTGACAATATCCTGATAATGTCTGTATAAATAAAATTTGGCCCTCAAGCCTCCAAAGATACTAACATTGAACACCAAGTGTATTTGTCTCCCTAAAAAGTGCTACGTTCCTAATTCCTATGCAAATATTTGCACACTCCCCTATAAAACCATCATATATTTTATATGCTGCATTTATTAATTTCTAAAAATATACTTGTTGCATTTAAATTTCATGTGATTATTTTTCTTTCACAATGTAATCTAAAATGTATTCTAGGATCTAAGTAAAACTAACAGCAATCAGAAAATTAAGTTTCTTACTTTTTCTAATAGTATATAGTCTGTGAAAATATTTTCTCTTTCCTTACTCTACTCTTTTCCCACACAAACTATTGAATATGACAAACTTTGAAAAAAAGATGAGTATTTTTAAAATTTTTCAGGCGAATATTATCACCTAAAATTAAAGACTTATGATTTTAGATTCCTAATTCACCCATATCTTAACACATTACATTGAAACAAATTAAAAATAGTCCAAACTAAATTCCTGAATCACAAAAGAAAAAAAATTGTCCCTTCTTTTCTTTCATTTTTATCTTTTAAAATATGTATCTGCCATATTCCTCAATTAATGAATATAATTTGTAAATATTGTCAGTTTGGGGAAAAGTAAAAATATAAAGAAAAGGTATAAAGAAGTGGATTGCAAATTTTGTACAATGTACTTCACAATGAGGAAAAATTATTTTCAGTTCAATTACCTATATAGTTTTTTGAGTATTAACATGTTAAGATTTTTTAAAGTAAAATCTTATAACAACCAAATTCTTTACATTAATCCTCAGGTAAAACGATTTAAATGCTAACAAATTAAAGAATATCTTATTCTACATCCCCTGTCAGACACGAATTATCTCCAGAGATCCCACATCTTAGGTGGAGAGTTGGGAATAGAATGAGGGACCATTCAGGTGTGCCTCAAAGAAGGGACATAGAGCCCCAGTGTTCCCCCTCCTTTGACACGTACACATCACTCTTTCATAAGCAGGGTGGTGCCTCAAATCTACCTCCACGGAAATGCCCTATTTCTGGTGGTGGAAGAGTAGGTGGATGTCCCCATATTGAAGAGAGGCATGCCATTTCCCGAAGCTATCAATTTAATCAGGGCTGCCTCTAAAAGAACCCAGAGAGTCCCTTTTTCTACAACTTGTTAGTAAATTGATTTTTTGTCCAACTGTTATTAAATTTGAAACATTTAATAATTTGATGAACATTCTAAAGTAATGCGCTCTTGCGTAGACATAAAGAATACACATATGGCTTTTTTTGACGTTTATTCTCTAGGGTTTGAACAGACTCCTTAACAAACACCCTGAGGTTTGGTTGCCTGGAGCGCTTTTCCCCAAGGAGCATGACATGAGCCATTATTTGGTTGTTATGTCACTGGAATAAAACTCCTACATCTCAAGAACTCGGTATTTATCAGCAACATTTAAATAATTCCAGATGCTAACCCAAAAATCCACTTCAAAAAGACTTAAAAATGTATGTTTACATATGTGACGCATTTTAGAAATTCTGTAAATAAACCTTGTCCCCACGTTTTTGCACTTCCCGGCAGAAGTGTGTACTGTACAGGCTCCCCCCCCCCCCCCCCCCAAGGTGGGGTCTGATTTTGGTCTTTTCCAGTTTTAATTTCAGTGCATCTGCTTCTTGCCCAGTGCCCTCTTAGGACCCGAGGCCGCCTCCTCCTCTGCATGTTTACCTTTCTGTTCGTGCCTCGGCCCGGCTGCCCGCTCTTGGTCGTCCTTGTCTTTGGGTTTCGGTGCCGGTTTTTGTACTTCTTTCACTTTCGCAGCCGTTTGCTTCCCTTTCTCCTGTTTCCCACCTTTCACTTCCTTTTTAGCCTTTTCTTCAGTCTTTTCTTTAGTCTTAACTTTCTTCTCATCTGCACAGAGTCAAGAATGATTGAGTTGATTTTTTAAAAAATTATTTACCAACAAAATATTTGTTCTACATTTGGTCCTTACGCACAATTTTTAAAAATAAGGAAAAAAGAAAATGAACACAAAACTAAAGTCCATGGCATAAATTCATATTACTCGTACCAGCTCTATGCTGCTTCTGAAGTGCTATGTTAGAGTTCGCCTGCAAGACATGACTCTTCCTTAATTTGTACCTAAATATGGTATTTGTTTTGTTTTGTTTTGTTTTAGGTAAAGGTAATCAGGAACTTAGCCTCGCACAAAAGACATGTTTATGACATGCAAAGGCTGAATATACAGGCCCGTTCAAATGAAGCACGTCTGTGTGAAAGAGCTCACTGAAGGAGTCTCCTTTTAAAAGAACACAAACATTTTGCTCCATTTGTAACAATTAGACACTACTGAAGAATTTCAATGTTGTGATTTCGGGTGAAATTTGCCAGTGCAGTGTGTAGCTTTTACTGTCATTCATGTTGAAAGATTTGATGACAACAACAGGGCCCAATTTCTTGAGTTTGGTATAGACTAGGTTAAGATAATCCTGGGAGGGGCCATGTGGAGAAGAGTTACAATCATGTCATCTTTCAGTTATCTTGGAAAGATGGAGCCATTTGTGAGACTTCATGTAATTGACTTGGCCAAAATATCACTACCTGGACACTGCACAGGGACATGATACAACACTAGGGGTCAGATGCCATTCTTACATTGAGATAAATTTGACAACACTACCCCTTTCACTACTATAGAATTCCTCAAAGATAAAGTGATTGAGGATCTTGGGAGGAGCGGAAGGGACAAGGAGCTATACACATTACACAAAGCTATTTGGCCATAAATTCTTATACAAGTATTACCTATCTCATAAACTTTAAACCTTCTGGGACTATACTGGGAGGATATTTTTTTCTATTTCTTCTAAACCATTTTTAAGTCTTCTTCATTTTTGCCCTTTGGTAAAGCAATGCAAACATTTTTGTGAATGAAAACAAAAAAAAAAAAAGCTTTCTGTAGATGACTTCAAATTGACATCCTTCCAAAAGCCTACATTGAGATATTAGTGCGTCTGATGATAAAGTTATGCTGAGAGGGCCAAAAGAACCCCAAATTACACAACTCAGACATGTTTATCAAAAACAACAACAAAAAAAAAACCTTCTAGAAACCTTGAACCTAATTAGTTTTGAGATCATAGCTAGTTGATGGAGTTTTAAAGATTAACAGAATAATAGAACCATCTGAAGAAATTTTAGAAAAGCTTTGAAAATCCTACAATATCTAGACTCATTCTGTCTCTGTTGCACAGAACCTCGTCCACAATTTCTTCTCCTACAATATATCCATTTTCCCAAAACCACGTGTGCCAAACACTGTCACACTGCCAGGTCTATATTTTTTGTGTTTTTTTATTCATTTAAATTCCATCATGCTCAATTCAATGCATAAAAAGAACCTCTGTAATTGGTGTTAAGGACTCCTTCCCCTGATTTTCTATTAGCCCAAACTCCTTAAAGCATAAATTTTATTATTCATTGTTATGTCTTGAACTACAGATCACAGTCCATCTGTCTTCCTGATCTAACCCTAAGAAATTTGAGAAGATTAATTCTGGGATTCATCTTTGCATCACCACTGGATCAGATACAGTGCTTAGTTTTTGAGAAAAACAGAATATGTTTCTATTGAATTAGCATCTTGGACCGAAGACAGTAAATGCTTCATTCTGCTCTCATCCTCAGCACAGTAGTGTATAGATTGCATATCAATAAAAGTTTTGACAATAAACTTGTCAAGTCTTAGAAAATTTGCCAAGTATAATATGAACACTATTTTATGTAAAATTGTTATCTTTGTTTTCCTCAAATGGTACCTATTTGCTTCTTGTGTGCTATAATTTATTTAAACTCAGCTCTATACTATGAAAATGAGATATGAAATAGTTTTCTATTTTTAGAGTAAATAAAATATATAACATATCAAGGTGATATTCTCACAGATAAGACTATAGATATAACACATCCATGATATTTGATTTTAAATATAAAAATTTCAAAATTTCCACAGCCTATTTTTGACATTTGACAATGACCTTCACCCTTGCATAAATAATATTGCATCACATTAAAAAATAGCTAAAAGCTAAATAATGTTTTGAGTCTAATGATGAAATAGTATTATAGTATGAAACTAAATTAATAATAGATTTCCAATTTTTTTATCAAACTCTTAAGATATTCTTGAATTTTATACCAAAATAGCTTCCTGGTTTCATCAGAAAGAATTTAGGGATGTTTATACTTACACTTAGGGATCCAATATGGAATAAAAAAATGAAAAAATATTGTGGTGTTGTATTCTAATCACTCAGTTCTATTTAGTAGACATTGACTCATGACTTTTGTCAAATGGAAGATAAAATAGCTTAACCAAAAGAATGACTTCAACATACTTGATTCAATTTTGGAAGCATATCCTTTAGCAACAGTGTCAGAATCACAATGTTTGTCTAATGCCAAGACAGAAAAACAATGTTACCCAATAAGCTTATAATATATTATGCATTTTTGGAGTTATAAAATGAACAAATTTCATCTCTGTTTATTAAGAAACTACAAACTGTTTAACTTCCTTCTCCATGACCCGACTTTCCTTGCATTAAAACAGATCACCATTATAGATGCCTCGCCTCTAAGGAAATTGTGAAGATAAATAAATTAATGAGCAAAAAGAATTTGTAACCCTACCAAATAAGTACACAAGTTCCTAATAGTAAATATTTATGTATTTCTTTTCTAGAACACATTGTCCTTTTTCTAAACTTTACCCAGAATCCAATGCAGAGCAAGAATTACTATATTGTGTTAATTTCACATCCTTGGAAGCTAAGAATTGAGAAGCCATTTCCCAAAGATGGTGCAACAAAATGAGTGAATAATAAAAGCAGTAGAGCAGAGCACAGAGTCTATGTCATAGCCATGTCAAACTGTACAATACTAATAACACTATATGATATCACATCAAACGTGATATCATATGACATGTAGCTACAAACAAAAATATACATGGACTAAGGGAAAGAATTATAAAGTCTTTCTGAAAGTGATCCAAAGAGCAGTAACCCCCTTTTCTTCATCATGCCTATGGATATCTGGAGTTCATTACCACCATGACAGGTAAACACTGTGGCCTAGATTTGGCTCGCAACACTCAATATTTCATCGTATCCTGTTTCTTCTTTGTTCTCTTTTTATGTTTACTGGACCACAGAAATAGTCCAGTTTTTACAGTGGATACAGGACCAGGCTACATAATTAGAGGTCTACAGTGCTCCAGGAGAAAATTCTGGGATGCCCCTAGCCAATTACTGGCTTCTAGCAGACTCTAGTTGACAAAAGAGCAAGAAACATCCTGCTGTCCATGAAAGAGCCTCAGGGAATCAAAGGTCCTGGATTTCAAAGCTTGTTACTCCTTTAAAAATGAGTTTGTCTGTGTTTATATCACAGTTTAAAATCTCATTCTATTTTCCTAAGGATCCTACTGTATACAGAATCCTCCATATGCATTTCTTGTTCGCAATATAACACATATACGAATATAGAATAAAAATGAAAATTATATATGGTGTGTGTGTGTGTTTTGTTGTACCTGTCACCCCAAGAAAAAATGTATGTAAACAGAAGGCATTTTTATCAGACACACTCAGAATGGCTCCTCACGATCTCTGCCTTCTGGTATTTTTACCCTAGTGTGACAATCTTTGGATGGTGGCCGAGCAATGTGCTTACAGATAGTATATGGTAGAGGTGACTGGATAAGGTTTCCATAAACATTTCATAGTAAATAAAGACTATGATTTGTGTCACGCTTACAGAACATTTCTTTGGGCAGGCAGAAGTCAGAAAGACCCTTGAGACAAGAAGCTTAGGAGGGTCCTCCAGCCCCTAATGCATTTATTTTAATGTAAATGAAATGTTTGGTTATTTGGCTGTAAAATTTGTTTTAAAAATATCTGTATCTCAAATATTAAATTAATTTATATTTTGTGAGTAAACACTAAATACTGAAAATATTTTCAAGGAACTAAAATAACTTTATTCGAATGGTTAGTATCCCGAACATAATAGATTAAATTTCTAATATATACTGATCATATAAAAACGATACTCTAAAATGTGAGGAAGACATTATATGTAAAGAATAATTAAAGTATTTTTTTAAAAAATCTGTATTTGTCTAACATTTAATATTTGGTAGATAAATTTATAATAAAATATTCTGGTTTGCTCAATCTTTCAAACCACACAATATCACAGAGGCATTGTAATTCACACGGGGTTGGTAGAGGACACATTATCGGGACTGTTTTGATATTCAGAATCAACATGTATCTCTGACTAAAAAAGAAATTCTGAATTTGAATTTTGAAATTCAGTTGCAGAATGCAATATCTGGTCAGAAACTATGAACCAGATATGTTTTCTGTTGCTGTGGTAACAAATTGTCACAAATTTGGCTGCTTAAGGGAAAAAAAAAAAAACACTCAGTTTGTCTCCCAGTTTCCATACTTGAAAACTTTTAGCTGAATGTGGCTCATGTAAGCTTTGTACTTAGGTTTCACAAGTTAAAGTCAATGAGGCAGCAAGCTGTGTTTGCTAGAACCGGCTTCCCTGTGCAAGAAATGGCTCCTCTGCTGTTCAACGGGAAAGCAGGGCTCATCATTGTTGCGTTTTTCTGGGTGACCCCTACAAGTCTGAGGGAATGTTGCCCCATTTCAAATCTTTCTTATCTTCTTCCTCTTCAGAATAGCCCATGGAGCCCACCTGGATAATTCAGGAAATTTGCACTTGCACATCAAGCTGTGCAACTGTTTAAACTTGTCTGTGCTACATCCTGTACCGCAGCCACGATGATGACACAAGAAGACAGGGTCACAGCGACTGAAATTCTGCAACTCACTTACAGTGAAACTTTTCATTTGCTTCTCCCATTTTGAAATTATCTAATACTTTATTTTTCAATTCCATTAGTCTTTAGCAATTAAATTTTAAGTGTAAGGCTCACTTACTGTAAATGAAATGCTAAATGCCAACCAACATCTGTCTCTAACCCAAACTATAATCTTTTTAAAGTAAAAAGAATTTAATTACAGAAACAATAAATGAAAAAGTTACCTTTTGCCACTGTCTTTGTTTCTGGTTTTTCTTTTTTCTCAATTTTTTCCTTGCGAGTTGCTTAAAAAGAAAATTTCATGTTAGAACCTAATTTTAAAATACTTCAAGACCAAGTTTTCTCTTGTCTTGACTTATAATCACCAAACCCAGGAAATATTTTTGGAGATCTATGGCACTGATAAATATGTTTCAGGAATAAAGACTTTGAAAAGTGACAACAACTGTACAGAATTAAGTGTAAAACTGCATATGGACTTAGAAGGGATTTTGAATGCTGGATGTGCCGTCTTTCTTTTTTTTAAGTAATTATTTCAGGAAGACAAAGTTTCAAGACAAGAAAAAATAAGAAAGAAGAATTTACTGCAAAATACGTCTTTCTACCAGGGATAACCCTTTAAGATTAGTAACAAGAAATATCAGTGTTAAATATTTGGCTAAGAACCGTGTTTCTTAAAAGGAACACGATTGACATTTTTGGAAGTACAATTCCTCATTATAAGAGACTGTTGTATGCAGTGAAAAACTGCTTAGTCTTTGAATACTGCTGACCAAATGCTTGCCACTTCAATTTCATTTTGATAACCAAAAAATTTCCAAAGTGTGTGCCTGTATGTTTCTAGCACTCTGTAAGGCTGAGCAGGAGGGTCACAAGTTCACGCCTACTCTAGGCAATTTAGCAACTTAGTGAAACCTTATATCAAAATTTTTTTAAAAATCAAAATACTCCTGGGGATATAACTCAGTTCAAAGATCCTAGGTTCAAACCCCAGTACTATGAAAAAATAAGCAAAAAAACCACTTTTCCAAATATCGCTAAAAGGTAATATTTATTTAAGAACAAATGCTAGCGTTCAAAGTAGTTCAAAAATGGATTACTGGTGAAAGTAGACTTTCTTAATTGAAGGATATCTTACACAATAACTCAGATTTTATCATTTATGTAATTAATAAATCAATACATGATTATTTTAATTTGTATTTATTTAGATACACTAATAAAATTTTGCCTCAATAGTTTCATTAAAAGTAATATGCTAAGTATAAGAACATGGACAATATTTTCTTTATATTTCAAATTCATTGAACTGTGTGATTCGGTAGTTTCCTGATAATCTCATATTTTTCAACATTCACATGTAACTTGTTGGAGAATAACAATGGGAATTGGATACATTATAAAAAGTTAATTGTAAGACCTAAGATTTAATTAAACAGTTTGGTGGAAGGAGTCAAATTAGATACCCAAAGATTTTGATTTCTTCATGCATGTAAAAATATTAACCAGCATTTCTTCCCAAAGGAATAATATGTCAGCAGGCCTATCCTAACTAGAACTGTTTGGGTGTTGGAAGTGTCATCTTTGTGAACAGATTAGTGCCATTCTCACAGGATGCGTTAATTCTTTCAAGCATATGTCTCTGTCCATGAGATTGGGTTAATATAAAAAAAAGTTTGATGCCTGACGTGGTGGTGCACTCCTGTAATTCCACCTCATAGGAGGCTGAAGCAAGAGAATTTCCATTAAGATCAAGGCCAATGAAGGCTTCACAGTGAGCTGAGAACCAGCATAGCCTAAACAGCAAGGGAGTATTAAAACTCAGGGGAAAAACTGATACAACAATTTTTTTCTTTTTTTTTTTTTTTGACAGCGTCTCACTCTGTAGCTCAGGCTGGGCTTGAACTTGTAACAATCCTCCTATCTCAGCCTCCTGAGTCCTGGGAATACAGGCGTGCGCCATCACACTCAGTTTACTTGTGCTGGGGAATCAAACTCAGGGCCTTGAGCTTGTTAGGAGAGTATTTTAATAGCTGAGCTATTCTGCCACAACATTTCTCCACAATATTTCTACAAAATAAAATAGTAGTAGATCTGTAAGTATTTCACCCCCCTTCCACCTAGCGTTTCCTCTTTTCAGATTCTATTCCAAGAAAATAAGTGGAAAGTCATTTGGGACTTGACAATCAAGAAATGGAAATCAAAAGGAATGAATTCAAGGCAAAAAAAAGAAAAGAAAAGAAAAGAAAAAACAAACACACACATACCTTTCTTTTCAGGCTTTTCTTTTTCTTTTATTTTTTCTTTGTCCTTTTCCTTTTCTCTGTGTGTAACTGGAAAGAAATAGATAATACTTTTAATTTAAATAAAAGAAATAAATGATGAGATTGCATGGAAGTTGTTGATCTTGCTTGTTTTCGAAACCTTCCAATAGCTATCATGAGGTTCTACATACTTAGATATTTAAATTTCAATAAAAACATAGATTTACACTTTTTTACTTTAATTTCACTCCAAGTACAAGCTAGTACTGAAACTAAGTTGGAGTGAAAATATAAGAATATACATTAAGCTTTCCAAATTTTTTATTTAATGTTAGAATTTTTTTTTTGATTATGTCACATACCAAAGGAGCCCAACTTTGACTGTGGATGAATGCCAATAATACAGGGGCAACGTGCAGAGGCATATGATTCTCTAGAGCAAAGAACAAATAACCTACAGTGTATATGCTAATCTTCCATGGAAAAATTATTACAAGTTTTGAAAATACACTGGGATGAAACGAGAATGACGCCGAGTCTTTTCAAAGAAAACAAAATCTAATTTAATGATTTGTGACCCAATTATTATGGTACTATTCAAAATTTAAATTATAGTCTTAGCCCACACTTCAGTCATAATTCTTATTAGTTATCCTAGCTACAGACATGGGATTCCATCCAGATTCACCTCTCTCTCTCTCTCTCTCTCCCTCTCTCTCTCTCTCTCTCTCCCTTTTCCCTTTCCCATTCTCCTCTCTCTTCATTGCACTGATTTCTTTCAATTTTACTTTTTAAATATTCCTCTTACCAATCTTCTTTTATTTAATATGGTATCCCCTAACCGATCACTTATTTACACAAAAATATAGAAAGACCACCTGTCACGTGCTAAAGTGCTAAAGTCTCTGCTGGTTAAGACAAATACCATCTCTGTCACTGGATGATGGATGCTGGATGGTAATTACAAAGGCAGTTAATTGCAGTTAGTGTAATTACTGTGAGGAGAATAGGCAGGATGGCGTGTCTATGTACAAAATGGGACCTGATCTCATCTATATGTCTGGAGAAAGCCTCTTTGTAGAAGTGACACTGAGAAACATAAGAAATGAGAAACCAGCCTGGGCAGAGCATGCAGCAAAAGCAAAAGAGATCCTTCCAGAAAGCCAGAGCAGCGGGTCCACGCCTCTCTCACCTTTCACGGCAGTCATCTCCTGACTGCTTTCTTGAATCTTTAGATTCGCATTTTTCCTCCTCACAGTAGCCTTTCTAGCATAACTCTGATGATATCATTCGCCTGTTACAAATACCCATGCCCGCTTCATTGCTTAGCATGGTGTCTATCACAGAGGAGGGACTACCTCAAATGCAATAGTGCTTTATGACTCTCGTGAGCTGACATTTGCTTACCAATTCAATCTCATCTATCAGAAATCCCCCCTTGAAATTTACACTCCTCTTAAACTACGAGCCTGTGACTCCACTACACAGCCCTGTGCCCACTGCTGCTTCTGCGTGGCGGCCTGTTTGTCCACCTTTCCCCTCACACCTGAATTTCTTTCCATTCCTCCATCTTTCCTCCCTTCCCTGCCCCTGGGCCATGTATCTGGTTCAAGCTCCTCCTCTTCTATAAGTTTTCTACTATCTATATTTATTATAGACACTAATTACACTATGTTCATGACTCTGTTTTAGCAACTAAGTAATATTGCAATTATTGCTATGTCTGAGCATGCAAGAGAAGAAATTATTTGGGGCAATGCCATAATAATTTATTGGTGTACTCCCAGCTTGTATAATATATTATATATAGTGAGTATCTTTCCCATTTTCTTGATATGTATAAGCACAAAATGTAAGGTTTACAATGAAGATGAGCATTTTGTGCACATACCTATCTTGTCAAGGTGACAAGGACTTTCCCACTCTCCTTTTGTCCCTCCCTCTACCCCCTCTTTCTCCCTCTTCACCCTTTTTTAATGGCATATTTGGGTAGGCAAACTTCTGAAATGCCGTGAGAAGAACTAGCTTCACTCTTAGTCTGCATGGATGGTAATGGGGTATAGGTACAGCTGGAACTGCTTGCTTCCAATAATTTAAAATATTCTTTTTAGTTAGTTTGTTAAATTTTCTCAAACAACACCTAGGAAGAAACACGAAGACAAAAAAAAAAAAAAAATCATCTCACCTTTGAGCACCAACACATTACTTTTTCTTTTCAGATGTAATAGCTCTTTTAGGTGTTTCTCAGTTACTAAGTTCACCATAAATATCATACAAAATAAGGTGAAGCAATCGGCATTTACACAGGCTGCAAATAGCTTATTTTGGTTCCTCTGGATAACTATTAATTAAGCTAAAAACCCCAAAAAAATTCTTGGCCAAAACAAAGCTCTATTAAAGTTTCTCTAGGGGAACAGAATTTGTGTGAGAAAAGCTGTTTTCAGAGTCCTGATTGGAAAGGCCCCCCCAAGGGAACACACCTAATCTGTAGCTCTGCCTCACGGGGGACCAGGCTCACCCAGCTCAGACAGCTGGCTGTCCATTCCACTAAAGGAGTTTCAGATTGACGTGTGTGTGGGCATAAATGGGAGAATTAATACAAAATCAAAAGAGCAAGGGGGCTGAATTCAGACTCAAATTAGCATATTAACTCCTCATTCCTGTCCCCCCGGGGCAAAAATCTGGTTCCTCCAGTGGAAGTTTTGATTTAGAGACACAGCACTGTATGCCGGAATTTCATTTTTCTCCTTCAACACCATGACATAGCTTAGTGAAGCAGCTGGACGCAGGGGCTCCGGGGAGCTGTTCAAAATGGCAGACAGCCACTAAACTGCTTAGACGAAAACTTCAAACTTTGGCAAGACTACTCTTAAATACCAACTTAGGATTGATTTTCACAGCATTGAAACAGTCAGTGGCTACTTGAATAACCACTCTAAATTAAAAATGATTTTCTAAAGCAACCCCATTTGTTTGTGCTTCTCCTTGCTTAGAACCCATAAGCAAGAGTTTCCACATGAAGGAAGAAAAAAGGCCCTCCTGATAAAAAGCCCTGCTTGGCAAGTTAGATCTTCGGCAAGCCAGTTTTAGCTCAGAACAAAATAAGCTTTTTGCACCTGCTAGAGCTTAATTTGTTTGCCATCCTTATTTATAAGAAACAAAAGTCTCTTTGGTATGCTAATAATTAAAAACAAATGTAATAAACCAGTTGGAGGGCCCTGATGTGTGGCATCTGAGTTGGCATGGCCCTGCTGTTCCTGCCTTTGCCCAGACTCTGACCTTTCTTTGACCAGAACATTCAGCTCAACACAAGGCTGAGAAGCTTGGCTCACCCTCTCCACCTGGCTTCTCTCCAGCACTCTCCAAGCTACACACTATGCTTTTGCCTTTGATCCCAATGTCTTTCTGAAGTGTTATCAGAGCTCACTATACCTTCAACCTTCAGTGACCCTGAAGGTTGGCCAGAGCATCCCCTAAGGCGAACAACATGAACAAGTTGGAAGAGCACTGTGCTTTATCTTTGCTTTTAGCTCAAAAGACAAAAAGATCTTGCCCCAAATATTAAAGTAGTTGTCTGTAGAGACTATTAGATTATCCAATGGATGGACAGGCAACAAATTTAATCAGAATCTTGAAATTCGTACTTGACCTCAGAGCTACTGTGGAAGACTAACTTGAGTAGCCAGGCCCAAATCAACAAGAATGGCCACCTCTTAGGCATCATGCCTTTGATTTTAAAAATATTGGTGATCACGGTGAACTGTAATAGAATTTAATGATCTGTTTTCATTGATTTTTCTACTTTTCCAATTTCTGATACTTATTTTGTAGAAGATACTAGACCATAAAATTCTGGTGGATAATATTTCAAAAACCTTCAGATATAATTATTATGTTTTCATTATCTTAAGGACAGTGCATGACACACATTTCTTTTGTATACTTTAAAAATCTAATTTTGTTTCAGCCACCAATGAACAAAAATGCCACATATACTCCTTAGCATGTATCCATTGTGTTTTTCTATCTTGTAAAAAATTTGTAGAAGTTTAGCTCTGTGCTAAGAAAAATAAGCAATGCTCTTTCGAAAAGACACTGATGAATGCAATAGAAAACAGTTCTCAAATAAAGAAGCTGCAAAAAGATTTTGTATTATTCATATTTTTCAGAAAAGAATTATAATTTTAACTTTAACAAGTGAACACAATTTTACAGCTGGCAAGAACATAAGAACCAGTCTGATCTTCATTTTTATACATTAAATCTAGAGCAGAGCAGGAAAAGAAAATTATCTGATTGCTTCAGATTCAAACTCTGCTGTCTCACTTCCCTGAATCTCTGTGCAGACTACGCTCATGTTTCTTCATGAGCCAGAGTGCGCTGATTGGATTCTGAGAGCATGATCCCTTTTGGCATTCTGGCTGAGATCAAATGTAGTAAAGTCTTCCCTTTGATAATGTATGTAGTTTTTCATAGTAAAAGAACTTTTATTTCTACATTAATGTAAACAATTGGCAAATTATCCAAAGTTAAAAGCTCACATGATATACAAACTTTAGACATGTAAACTTTATCGATAAATTACGAAGTAAGAGATTTTTCACATTCTAAGAATTTCATTTCGTTCCAAATCTGACTTAATTGTATAAACAATTCCCTTTCCTTGAGGCTCATAGCCATAGTAAGAACTCCAATTGCTTCCTTATAAATGAATGATCACTATGAAGGCTTTGATGCATAGCTTTGCATAGAATTTTCCATCTTAATTTTTCTGGTACATCTTCATAGCTGCTAGAAATATAAACATATGGAGTAAATTAGATACAGATGAGAGAACAAAAATTAAGCTTATTTAGTTATTTAGTGTGGATGACTAAATTAAATTAGGATTTTTAAAAACATTCTTTATAAAGAGCCCTATAGTCAAGTTGTAAGGTCCTTTTTTGTTTTGTTTTGTTTTGTTTTTGAGACAGGGTCTTGTTCTGCAGCCCAGGTTAGTCCTGAACTCACTATAGGACAGGCTGGCCTTGCACTCAAGGCAATCCCATGTCTCAGCCTCCTGAGTGGTGGGGTTACAGGCCTGCACCACCACAAGTGGCTTATGTGGTGCTGAGGAATCGAACTCGAACTTGAGTACTTAGCATTTGCTAAGCAAGTGCTTTAACT